>VZTX01019608.1:306266-456423 GCA_013400915.1 Pardalotus punctatus | reverse complement strand
AAAAAAAAAGAAAAAGGAAAAAGGAAAAAAGAGTTGGTTGGTTTTGCTTTTTGGTGGGGATCCCGCCCAGCCACGAGTGGCGCGGCCCGGCAAGGCTGCCCCGTTGCCGAGCGACCACCGCGGGGCCGCTCTGAGGGCCGGGCCGGGCCGGGCCGGGCTGCCGGGGGGGCTGTGAGGAGGAACCGGCCTTTGCCGGGGCTCCGGGGGGGCTGTGAGGAGGAAACGGCCTTTGCCGGGGCTCCGGGGGGGCTGTGAGGAGGAACCGGCCTTTGCCGGGGCTCCGGGGGGGCTGTGAGGAGGAACCGGCCTTTGCCGGGGCTCCGGGGGGGCCGAGAGAGGGCACCGGCCTTTGCCGGGGCTCCGGGGGGGCCGGGAGAGGGAACCGGCCTTTGCCGGGGCTCCGGGGGGGCTGTGAGGAGGAACCGGCCTTTGCCGGGGCTCCGGGGGGGCCGAGAGAGGGCACCGGCCTTTGCCGGGGTTGCCTGCGCCTGAGGGGCTGTGGCAGCGGCAGGTCCGTGCTGTGAGTACAGCGATGGCTTTTCCAGCCTCACGCATCTGTAATGGCTTTGCGCCGCATCCTTTGATGTGGTGAGGTTTGAGAGGAGCTCCGAGACACGAGAAGGGATTAGAAAGCCCGAGCGCTGACAGGGAGAAGGGCGATATCGTCATCTGAGGGCGTTTGGGGTGAGTTTTGCCATGTGCTCCCAGAGTCGCAGTTTTTTTGATGGCTTCACACACACAAAAAAGTTCTCGATAGACACAGCTGTTGTGGAAGATCTAAGAACATCAGTTTTTCAGACATTTCAGAGCCGTAAGGATTTGTTCTGTATTAGCCCTTTGGGCAACACACTGTGTCTTATTGAAGTTGGTGAGCCATGATGGCATCACCACTGTGAATTATCGAAAAGGTTACACCAGGAATCCTTTGAGAAGGAGACAATGTCTGCCTACACCTTTTCCAACCTTGTGTTCCCGATGAGGAATGCTGACCAAGAGAAGAAGGGTGGCAATAGTATAAATTAAAGTTGAAGAACTCAAGTGGAAAAAATGCAAGCCTTATGTTTAGATTTTTTTTTTGCAGTGTTTTTGTCTGAGTTTGGTTGCTCTCACTACCGCAGAAGAAATTTACTGTTGTTCACGATAATGCAGCTCCACTTACAGGTTTTGTGTTGTGAGTGGAAAATTTGTACTTGGAGTTACTGAGTGGAAAATATTATGAAGGCCAGGGTCCTGGTAGCACATTATTTTAGGCTTCTTGCTTATTTATTATTTAATACTGCACAAAACCATAAATCAAAACAGCACTTTATGAGCTTGAAGCACCTCTCAACTTGCGCCTGGAAGATCTAAAGCAGACTGGAAAACCAGACAAATACCAGAGATGGGACCATAAAATGTAATGCGGGAGGTAATGATTCAGTTTTGAAACTGTTAGGTGCTGCCTGCTTGAGGGCTGAAAATCCCAGCATGGCTTTTGAATACAGTACTTGCTCCAAAAGTATCATGTCTTTTTCTCCATGCAGTTCTCCAGTTCATACAGGAGCCAAGGCTCTGTGTGCTATATTTATGAATATAATTTCTGGTGTATGGATCATGTCTGGTGACTTTATTATGTAATATTTGCACTTGTCATAAGAGAAGTTTATATTCTGATAACTGTGCATACTTAACACAGGATCTGTAATGCCTGTGGCTTTCAGCGTTTACAGTTATCTTCACTGAACAAATAACCCAGATGATGCTATCCAAATGAAAGATTCAAATGCCAGATTTCTTATCCCTCATATTAATATTTAAAAATTAAAAATTAATTCTCAAGCTAACAACTTGAACACCCAGGAGAGATTAGAAGAACATCTCTGCAGAAATCAGTTCAGATAGTGGAATTAACAGAACCTCCTCTCTTCCTCTGTGCTGGGCGACACGAAGGAAAAGAGAGATGTTTTACACAGACCTGGAAGGCAAGTGTCCCCAACAAGCCTTAGAACAGATGAACGTGCCCAAAGTGCTAGGCCTTGCAGTGGGAGCGAGGTTTCCTGGAATCATTCTCTCCTTCTACTTGGCACACACAGGGTAATCTACTTCAGCAGGGAAAAAAAGTAGCTCTCTCTCCTAAATGTTTTGAGGCAGTTTTAGGCAACAGATATTACCATTGCAAGAGAAGACATTTTGATCATTATGTTGTTTTCATTTGATCCCAGGCACTGAGGAATTTTAGTGCCATTGAAATTCTGTTTCTGTCCTAACATGGATCTGGTTCAGTCGGCCTCCACAGACATCACGGTCACTAGGGGGTCCTTTAAGAAAGTACCCCATGTCCTGAGCAGCCTTGTGGAGGAACCTAAAAAAAGACGTGCTGTCCCCAATCACCTGCTGGAAACAAGTAAGTTCCTGCTCTCTGACTGTTCCCCAAACTTGTAGCAATTCTAGGGGACACTTGGCTGTTATTTGTTTTTGCAAGTCACAGTCAAAACTCCCATTGTGGTGCTTAAATTGCAGCTTCCTGCAAGCCCGAATCATGGGAGGGGTAATCAGGAAAGAAATAGTGGCTGTGCTGATCCTGGCTGACCCTAAAGTTTTGGGGTGGCTTGTTGACACAGTGAAGCCAAGAGATAAACTGGTGACAGGATTATGGATATGCTAGTAGATGCTGCCATAGCTTTCCGTTTATAAATTCATGCCTACTTAACAGGAGAAATAATCTGTCTCTTTTTCTTTTTTTCTTGACAATACCTCAGTATAACGTAAATAAACTACAACAATGTAAGTACCACTCATCACGTGTGTTTCACCTGGTCTCTTTTTCTCCCTGTCTAATGATCTATAGAGATTTATTCAGAATTTCACAGGAGCAGGGTTGTACACGCTGAGCCTGCTGTGTTACACTATGGAGGGTATGAAGTTGGAAAACATCACCAACAGATGCTGGTAAGTTTTGGAGTAGGGATCCTCTTGGGGCTTGTAAAGGGACATCAGAATCTGACTTGACTGCTTGTGGTCAGGAGGCCTTTGCTCTGTGGAGTTCTCTGAAAAGCAGCACTTAAATTCAGTGGCCCCATGGTAACAAAAGAGAAGAGTACCAGGCTGTGAGCATCACCCTCCTTTATACTCGCTGTTTCCCATGTCTGCGTCAGTGTTAGTGATATGTGACCTGCACATCGTGAATGAAGGATTCAGGCTTTGACTTCATAAGAGACTTGTTTTCAAAATGTCCTTGGACTGTGACTGTGTCTGCAAACACGTTTACTGTTGGGAAGGTTTTGAAAGCACCTCTGGTCTTTTGCCAAGAACAATTTATTCTGAGAAAGGAAACTCTATGCATAGGTTTGATTCCCTTACCCTGTGAATGGTTTGGGTATTTCCTTTTCTGCTCTCTGCTTTGCCTTTGTGTGCCTTTTTTTATTCATGTTTTAAGTGTGTTGAGACAGAGGTTGGTAGTTATGGTGGACTAGGTTTTCCAAATGTAATGAAAGTAAACAAATGCAGGAGGCCTTACAGGCTGAAATGTCACTATCCAAATGTTTGCTGCTAGTAAACCAAGACAGAGCCATGGAGTATTACACAATTCCTGTTGTTTCAGATGTCCCTAAAAGTAGCCAATAAATTATTTTGTTTTTTGTTCTTTTTACACGTAAACAAAATAGGACCAGAATTTGATTCAACAGTAGCATCTTTCTAGCAAGACTAACTGTTATTCCATGGTTAAGAATTGTGACTTGTTTCCAAAGTATAATAATGCAGGATGTAAGTTTTGCATAATTTCCTTTTAAATTCAAAGCATATTTAGTATGATTTCTACTAAAGTAAAAATTACTACTTCTTTGATGTGGAGGGTTTTACAAAAAGTACAGTTGGCCTTCTTAATTGACCTCTTATATTGTATTTTGTGGTTTTGATTTTCTCTTGTTCTACAGAAGCTGATAAATATTTCTACCAATGCACTGAAACTTCACATAATACCGCCCCAGACAATGTATTTTCAGATCAAATACAACAAAACAGTAAGTGTCAGAAAGTCTTCCGACTTCTCTTTGCATGCAGCACAGGTTTTGTGTCATATTAAGCAGCTCTCACATACCTTCTATCTTGTTTTGGATCATTTTCTAGCACCGGCTTATCCCTGGTTTGTCCTATGTGGTTACTGTTGATTTTTGCCCTGATGAGTTGCGGTATTACTATGACTGCATCCGAATTCACTGTGAGGTGAGGATTTATTGCAAAATATAGTTAGAGTTGTAATGGAATGAAACAACTATTAGAACATGATGAAACATTGGAACATTAAGTAGCTAAAGTAAAGCTATAGTTTATCTCCTAGAGATGCATGGATTTATTCCCAGTAAGTCTTGATCGGAGTATTTAACTTAAAATGTATTTAACTTTTTTAAAACTTAAAGTATTAAAAATATTTCTCTGTAAACATTCCAGAGCTGGGCTGTTTACATAATATATAACTTACTCTGCTATTCTTGGCCAGTAGATCAGTCTTTGTGCCACACTGATGTAATGTCTTAGTTGAGCAGCTCGGAGGAGCTCTACAGAGTTGCATGAAGTATGGAAAGACAGATGGATACTGAAAGCAGGTAGAATAGTAATATTCTGAGGTACAGCACAGTGATAATCTTGAAAATGGTTTAAGCCCACTTAACTGGCCAACTACTAGAGAAACTTTTTACTTCCATAGCAGGCTGAGAAAGTTGGGACTGTTCAGCCTGGGGAAAAGAAAGTTGCAGAGACTTTATGGCAGGTTTCCTATATCTGAAAGGGCCTGTAGGGAAGCTGGAGAGGGACTATTCATCAGGAACTGTAGTGATAGGACAAGGAGTAATTGGTACAGAATGAAAGACAGGAAATTTAGGTTGGATATTATTAGAAAGAAGTTCTTCACTGTGAAGGTGGTGAGACGCTGGAACAGTTGCTCAGGGGGATTGTGGATGCCCCAGCCCTGGCAATGTTCAATGCCAGGTTGGATAAGGCCATGGTCAGTCTGGTCTAGTGGGAGGTGTCCCTGCCCATGGCAGAGGGGGTTGGGACTGGATGATCTTTTAGATTCCTTCCAACCCTTAACATTCTATGATTCTTTGATTTACTAATTTTAAGAGATAAGTATTTGCACACTTTTTGTTTGTTTGCAGGGAGATGATGCCTTCGTTGTTCCCATACATGCTTACCCTGTTATGAATGTTGTAGAATTTCCATCATTTATAACTCTGTCTGATGTATCGGTTGGTCAGAGGTGAGTTAAGGACAGACGTTTGTCCACATTTTGTGAGACATGCCCAAAACCCAAAAAATCTCATTTTCCTCTATTTGTACAACTTAATGTCTTGAAAGCCTTAAGAAATTCAGCTACCAACCGGACTGCAAAGTAATTCTGTATATGAACTGTTTCAGGTGCACATTCACAGTGAAGTAAATGCTGTGCAAGCTAAACATATGTAGAGATGGAGCTGGGTTTTTTTGCTTCTTGTATTTAAAAGTATTTAATGACCTAGACTTCATCTTACTCTGTCTATTGCATGGATGTAACACTGACTGTTCTCATGAAGTAATCAGTAATAGTTGTTAATAGGAACCAGGAAAGGGGAAAAGGAGAAGGCAGATCCTCTTGATTAGGGTCTAGTTCTGCAGTATATTGGCTATATTAGTTGTAATTGTGGTGATTTGTGTTAGTGTAAAGATTTGAGTGAATTCTAGGAAGTGAAAGTCTTAACAGGTGGTTTTGTCTTAGCCTATGAATTGAAAGTAATTCATGAATTTTACTGAAACACAGAAATATTAATAGACAAGGCACATGCAAGAAACATGCAAAAATCTGCAGTAAAAATGAGCTCAGCCTGGCAGAATAATATTTGTGTCTTTTTATTAGTTTGTTTTTCTAATCCCCTTTAGTCTGTTAAACTTTAGTGAATCGTAACATTGCGAGTTTCTCACAGGACTGAACGTAACACCTGACATTCTGGGGGCCTTTAGGCATTATGTGATTCTGTTATTTGCTCCATTTTAGAGCTGAAGTATACAGAATTTTCGTATTCTCAGAATACAAAGAAAATATTAGAAAGAGAAGAAAATATAATTTTAAATAATGGGAATTTTTTTTCAACACAGCAGGGATGCTCGAAGATACTTCTGAGGAAATGTGGAAGAGTTCCTGAAGAGAAAACTTGTGGTTTCAAACCTTAATTTTTACCAATATTTTTCAGCATTGAACTATTAAAAACCTAATAAAAATGAAAGCTCTCTGAGATAGTTGGTACTTTACAGAACCCAAGGGAATCAGGGCTCAATCCATACCCCATGAAGTCAATGGAAAAACTGCCTTTACTTCCATAAATATAGGATAAAATCTATATTCTACTACCCACCATTCTCCTTAGGTACAGAAGGTCCACTAGGCAACAGGTGGCATATTTGTCTTGTTTTTAAGGCACTTTGGTTACTGTTCAAACAGCACTATACCCTAAAACAAATTGCCTGCCTGGTCTGCCATTGCATCTTTGTGAACAGGCTGTAGTAAGGCAGAGAAAAAAGAACTTGGCTATTACTGCTTATTTGTTCAAGCATTTTAAAATGTGCTTTCCAGAGGAACACTGTGTGTAGTGTGCATTCTTTGCTAATCAGCAGGATAGGATTTCAGTCAGACAGTTGATAAGAAACAGAAATAAGCCTGCGTAAATTGATGTTGATTTGCAGGGTGATGAATGGTGGTGTACCAATGCTTTTGGGTTTCAGTTGGTCTGTGAAAACAGTTGCATACAAAGGCAAGACAGGTTGAAAAGATGTGTGCTAATACTCCTCACACAACCTGCGTGAGACATAAAGGGCTATTATGAAAATTAGGCCCCAGCATCATTATTTCTACAATGTTTAAAGTCCAGTCATTCTGATGTGTTGGAGTTTTCAACACTTTCTTTTCTCATCATCTTTCACAAGGAGGGCCATGGGAAAAGGCTCATTTCTGGTTCCTTCATTGTTGTTGCTCCAGTTTGCATTGTTTGTACTCGTTAGATATTGCAGTTTGTAAGAATTTGAGGATGGACATAACTTCCAAAAAGTAGATTATTAATATTTTTCTGTAATCAAATTCTGTATGGGTCAGAGAAAGTAATGTCCAGCATTCAAATTAAGATTTAGCTCTCATTTCCTGGGGGAATGAAAGATCTGAAATATTTTGCTATTTTGGAACAGTGAGGAATTTTGATTTTCACAGTAGTAAGTAACCCACCCCTCTGAATCCAGGTAATTTAGTGCATGTTGTGTATAATACAATTTCCCAACATGTAATTGATGAACAACTGTAGTTTAATTAATTTAATTTTTCCTTTATCTCTTTTCAGTAAGGAGTACGTTATCCCGTTGCAGTGCAGCTGTCCCATAGATTTTGAATTCCACATTGATATTGTTCAGCCTCACAGAGCCTTCACTGTCCAGCCAACATATGGTAGACTGACTTCTTAAAATTCTAAATGTTAAATCTGTATTTATTAAGTGTAGTTACTTGTAACAGTGTATTCAGTGCTGTACAGAAAAAAACTTTTGCCTCAGGCAAAGTTTTTCCAGGTAAATGCAGCTAGTCATCTACAGCCTCATGGCAAATAGCCATCTTGGCTGTAAGTTTCTGTAGGCAATGCCCAGCTATGACAAAATGCCAGCTCTGATAAAATATTGGATGTTCCAAACAGTCCATGCAGCCTTTGTTTTCCCAGAAGAGTATCCCTGAAAAAAGGGGTTATCCCAGTAAAACCTAAGTCAGAAATTTTGCTAGCCTAAAACTATGGCTGAAGGCCATCTGAAAAGCACAAAAAAGTTTCAGGTCCTACTCAAAGCCATTGTGTTCTGAGTAATTACAGAATCATAGAATCACTTAGATTGGAAAAGACCCTTAATGTTTAGGGATATGAATGGTGGTTAAAGTGGCTGAGAAAATAATGGAATAGGTAGTAAGGAAATAAGGTCAAGTAGAGACAGGGAATGGATCAAATCCAGATGGTCCCCTAGCTTGGAAAAACACAAGAATATGTTTATAATGCTGTGCTCATGAAAGCAGAAAGTGCCAAAGACTTAAGACTAGCTGATGCAAGTGAATAATTTCTATATATAAACAGGCAGTCATTTTCACAGCAGTATGAAGTATTATAGCCTTGCTGTCAAATCTCTCAGCTATTGCGAAATATCTTCTATTATCTGGCAATGGACATAGTTTTTGAAAGACATTTTGAGACCTGAAATATTTTCCATGCCTACTGCCATCCACTCAAACATTAAGTTGTTTAAAAAAAAAAGTAGCCCAGAATCAATTTCAGCATACTTAAGTGGACTCATGTTGTATGGACTCTTACCTTTTTTCTCCTCTAATCACAGGAATCATTCCAGGCAATGGAAAAGTTGAAGTAATTGTGAAGTATTCCCCACTTGAGTATGGAACAGCACAAATGGCAATGCAGTTACAGATTTTAGAGTTTCACTCAAAACCCTATGTGTGTGTATTCACAGGAACGTCAATACCACGTATGGCTCTGACGTATGTGTGGCTGACTGGTCTTTGAGTATTTATGCCCAGTCCTAAAAAATACTCATGTAATAGGATTTCATACCATTTTGCTATGATCATTTTAAGCATTGGTATCTTTGGAGACATACAATGCACTGATGTAATTCAACTGTTCATATGTGTACCTGCTTTTTTACATTGTTTGCTCAGAACATTGTTAGTCTATATGAAATGACAAACAAAATAAATATAATGAGAAGTTACATATCCTTAAAGAAGTGTTGAGCATCCTCAGCTTCTATCGTTCCCACTCTGTATTATTATTGTTGAGACCTTGCAAGGTACCAGGGGTTTGGAGCCTTTTGGGCTGTACTTATATTTTTTGTGAAAAAATTTGACTTACATGCCATTTAGAGAGTACTTATGAAAGCAATATGTGTCATTTTGACATCTAGAAAAGAACATTTTGGTGAACAGCTAAGTCATCCAGAGAAAAAAGCTGTGCCTGGAAAATCCATGGTGTGGGGAAGAGACCGGTTCAGCCAACTACAGTCGAAACCTATTAAAAAACTAAAGGTGTGAAAAGATAATAATTACAAGTACTTTTCTGGGCTGGAAATCTCTCATGTTTCTATTTCTTCCTATTAATTTATATCTCATAGGAAATTGAATACCAGAACCTCAGATTCCCCACAGACTTGTCAAATCCGTATGCTGTAGCTACTGTTTTGATTCAGGAACCAGGCAAATTGAAGTTAAAGGACATAAAAGAAGGTAAAGTAATTAAGCAGTATAAATTTGGTCTTGGCATTATTTGTAGGTCTGATGAGGAACTTCGCTTCAGAATTACTGAGGTGATGTGACCATTGTTTCTGTGAGAAATCTCACCCTAGCTTTATGTATTAATGGATACAGTTATCTTAATAGATGGATTTCACAATTACAAATCCAGTTTAGACAGGTGTGATATGGCTTTCTGATGTTTCTGCAGCACTTTCCCAAGGCAGAGAAGGGGTAAAAACCAGACAGATGAAGGACGCTATATTTCAACTAAAAGTCAAACAAAATGTTCAGGAAGAGGAAGCAAATCATCTCAAGTGGTAAGTGTTAGTTAACCATGTTAGTTAACCATGTTAACAAGACTGGGATTTGCTTAACTAGGCCCTCTATAATGCATGCAATATCCACTAGTGCAGAATTCTGCCATTTCATGTTGCAATACATTTGGTTTATGCTTATGCTGTTGTTTTGGGGTTTTTTCTCTTCTGCAAAGAGCAGACTCAGTAGTAATCCATAGTAGTACTCAATGAGGTCTTTGATTGCCTTATGATTCCATTCAGAAAGAAACTGCTGAAAACCTTGTTTGCCTAACCTTGTTCTCAGGCATTTCATCTTGTGCCCTTCAGGGCAAAGGAAGATTTTGACAGGGTTGTCAATAAATTGAGGCTAAAATGAATAATGGAGTGAGAGTAGAATTACACTTGGAAGCGTTCAAAAAACATGTAGATGTAGTGCTGATAGTCATGGACATAGTTTAGTGGAGTGTGAGGCAGTGTTAGGTTAATGGTTGGACTCAATGATCTTAGAGTCTTTTCCAACCTTAATTATTCTATTCTGTGTCAAATGGCGCAAAGCAGAACATAGTTGGGTGTGTAAGCATGTCACGGTTTCATTTGAAATCCACAGATCAGCTCATACACTGAATGTCATGGACACCTAGGCACCTTAGGAAGAGGAGAGTAAATCTGTTAGCCTTTGAATTAGTGCATTAAGGAAAGTATTTTTCTTGTCTCCACTGTAAATGCAGGCAAGTTCATAAAGGAAGTGATCCAATCTCTGTGGAGTTAAAAAAAGAGATTATTGAAAGACGACAAAGGGAAGAAGAGCAATACAAGGTTAGTTGATGTTTTTTCTCTAAATTTAAAATCAAACTTATACTTTCAGATTATGCAGTGCACTAGTGAATTTTATCAAGCTCTCTACCTGTTCAGTTTTTCTTCATACACCAGTGCAAACATGTGCTAATTGTGCTTGTTACTGCAGTCGTATATTTATTGTGCCTGTGCATCACTGTTTCATGGGTGTTTTATCTTGAAGGTAGACGCAGAGAAGAATAAGGTATTACTAGAAATGTAACAATATTTTCCCAAGTGAGCAGATTTGCACCCAGCCACCCAGTCTCATCACAGTGCCACATTCCAGCATAATAGTCAGCATCGAGGCCACATCCAAAATTCTGTTTGTATTGTACCTCTGAGGAGCTGCTGTCCTGAGTGGCTCACAAAGAGCTGGATCCAGTCAGCGCTCCCACACAGAGCCATGGGGAGATAATTCATCAGGTTGTATTTCTGCACCTTCACCCTCTCTCTCTTTGGTTTCTTCCAGTCACTGCAGACTGCAGGTCTTCTTTCACCACAGCAATAAGCAATACTTGGTGGCAGGATATATTTTTCCCTGTGTGGCACAGCTCTCAGGGACAGGTAGAGCTTGTCCCTCTTATCCTGCCTCCTGGATTTTCAAGTAGCTTCTGATATCCCACTGACTTCCAACTGTTTGTGGGAGTGAAATTATTTATAGATAGGGTAAAGGCTTGATTTATACACTGAATTAGGAAAAATAAAACATTATATTTAATACTAATAAGAGGGAAATGAGTAAACAAAGGATCTAAATTGTGAGATTGATGTATCACTGAATTAGATGTATGTTGACTTTGTTTAGAAGCATCTATTTCCTTACATGCTGTCTGGCTATGCAAAGCAAATAATATTTCATTAGGGCAGAGATTTGATTGAAACTCAGACCTGAAAAGAATTTTTTTTACTTTGTTTGACTTGCTCGAGAGTTGCAATAATCAATTCCTAGAAGGGAATTAAGTCTGTGTTTTGTTAAACACTTCCAGAATGTTACATTGTGAGTTTCACTATTTGTAATGGAGGAAAAAATTCACTGGATGCCTTGTGCTAATGTGTTTTTTCTTCAAATTAGGTCCAAAGAGGAGATCCTGTCATAGAACAGGAGTTTCAAAGGGATGAAGCAGAAGTTTCTTTCAGACGTGTTACCCGGCATGTTGACCAGGTTTGTTCATATGTTTTTATAGCCTGTTATATGCATGCTAAATTATCACCTCCCAAGCTAACAAGCAGCCATAGATTTTTGACATTGAATACTTTTCTTCCTGATATTCCTATTTCTGTGTCAGTGCCTTATTTCCCATTTTACTTTTAGGTAGGGCAAGCACCATGCTACATGCACAACTCACCTTCTGATGTTCTGATCTAATATGAGAGTCAAGTGGAAATCTGCAGTCCTAACCTGAGGTTTATACTGCTTGTTTCTGAGAGATCTCTCAGGAGAAGCTTTGTCATGCCTCATTGTAAGGTTGAGCATATCACAAGATTTGCAACCTTTACCTGCAGGTCAGATTGACAGGAACCTTTCGGGTACTTCGATTTTTTTTCCCTTCTCTATGGCATCATTCGCCCTTCTTTGGGTATGTGCCATTATTGGAGAAAGGATACTGGTTTTGCTGGGCACCTGGTTTGACTCCTTACAGCTATTCCAACTTCATGTCTGTGCAAGATGAAATGTGTATTTGATAGAGCCCCTGTCCATTCTCGCTCTGTCCAACTGCACATGTAGTGCACTGAAGTAAGTCTGTGTTGGTCATTTTTGTGGATGCAAACCATGCCACATTATCTCTGCATTCCCAATGCTGCATCTGCAAATACTTGGTGTTTACCTCCCATTAAGCCCTGCAGTGAAGGTTTCTGGTTAAATGCCAATGCTGCAAGTATTTTCACTGGACTGAATTTCAGTATTTAGAAATAACATGCAGATTCAGGCCAAGGAATGGCTTGGACTGGATAAAAATTTCTCCCTTATCTAGTTGTAAAAAGAGTTGTCCTTTTTCTGTTCTGTTTCCTTTCTGAAAAATACACCATGCAGCATCCAAGTGTCCATCCCACATTTGACTTGCTCCATAATGACCCTTGGGACAGCAGTAAGAGGATGTTCAGAAAATTCCAACAAGCAGCATACAAGGTAAAGGGAACAACCAGAATGCAGTGTGATAGCATGACACCATGGAAACAGCACAAAAGAACATGCAAACCAGCATATAAGGAGTGTTCACCGCTAGCTAGGGATTTGATAGTTTGATAAATATGCCCCTACTTCACCAGGAAATAAGGATCTGGAGTAAGTTTTGTATTCAGCTTGTCTTTCATGTTGCAATTGATACTAAACAAATGCGGATAAATTCAGAGTATTTTTTTAAGTAAAAATACTTTTGCACGAAAAAAGATTTCAAAATGCATATAGAACCCTCCACCCATTTTTGGGCCCTTAGTACAAGAAAGACTAATAAGCTGGAGAGAGGTCAATGAAGACCCACCAAAAGGGTCAGGGCCTAGAGCACTTACTCTGTAAGGAGATACCTGATTTGAAGAGGGGAAATACAGGGAGAGAGCAGCACCTTTCAGCTCCTCTGAGATTACTGATAGTGGAGGATCTTTGCAATGGGTGCATGATGGGAACATGGGAAACAGCAGGTATAAATTCAAATAAGGGAGGTATAGACCTGGAAGATAAAGACTAATGAGTAAAATCACTTGCTTCGTTTGGTTTAAATATTATCTTGCATCTCCACTGCTCTTTCCCCAGTAAATCTTAATGTAGCAAGAAAGATGGAAATGTCCTTCTCTTCTAGTGTCCAGTTTGGATATTCTTCAATCTATTCACAGTATTGAGGTCTTGAAATTAAATGCTCTTTCATGTATTGCACAAATAAAGAGGTGACTAAATAGCTCCTTCTGGTATTAAAACCTATGATTTTTCATTTTTACCTGTGGGGTATGGGCAAAAACATAGTGCAGGTTGCTGTTTGCTCTCCTCATTCTCAGAGCCACAAATATACGTATGGCCCTGGTTAACTGACTGTTCACCCTCTGTTTAATCTGTAAATGCCAGTAAACACAGCTGAAGGGTTAGGACCTAGCAAAAAAAAAAGTCTGATTAACCTGTAAGACTAAATTAAGGTTTTAACTGTATTTATTGTGTGTCATTATAGAGTTGAGATCCATTCTACATCTTCCCTTCCCATTTTCTCCTGAACAGAAAACTTATTATTAAATTAATTTAGTAATTTAAAATTAATTATTAAAAATTCTTAAATAGAGATGTCTGAGTGAGCTCTGGAGAATAAATACAGGTGTAACATACACAGTGTATTTCTATGCCTGTGAATCTTAGGGTGTTTGATTTAAATTTAAAAGTCATTCTCTCAGATTTTGGTTCAGAATCGTCTAAATCGTTTATTGCATCTGTTCCGTGGACTGACCAGAGAGGCCAGAGGTCTGGAGGAAGGGTCTGTGTCTGGTAAGGATTAGAAGAACAAGTTGATGTTTTGTCCGTGGGTTATGATAATTCAGGTTGTGCTGCAGTGTGTCAGGTGCATTACTTATGAACTTAAAGACAGAGTCCTTACAAAGGAGTCTTCCGGAAAAATAGAGAAGTGTGACAAGGCAGAATCACAGAGTGATTTGGATTGGATGGCCTTTAAAGGCCATCTATTTTTCATACACATAATTTACCAGATTTAAAAAATGTTCTTAGGAGCCTTTCAGCTTATCTACTTAATAACAGGGTGGAAGCTGTGGATGCTCCATCATTGGAACTGTTCAAGGCCAGGTTGGATGGGGCTTTGGGCAACCTGATCTAGTGATAGATGTCCCTGCCCCTGGCAGAAGGGTTGGACTAGGTGACCTTTAAAGGTCCCTTCTGACCCAGACCATTCTGTGATTCTGCGTGAAGGCCTGAGGAACAATGAAGGGGCAGATGGGACTGTATGAAAAACAGGGAGATGAACAGATCATTTGTAGCCCAAGAGGTGAGAGACACAGGATGAGAGGAGTTTATTGCAGGGGGGATGGAAGGGGTAAAGACACCTGAATGTGATGAAAGCAAGATGTCTGAACTCAGTAAAATAAGAGAGTAGGAACCATGAGACACATTGCCAGTGGCCAGTACTGGGTTGAGTTTTTGTCCTCATTGTTTTCTCATAGAAGTGCTTTTAATCAATTGCTTTTTTTTTTTTTTTTTACACTGAGATGAAAGTGCTGATCTGGAAAAGTGACTTGTTATTTAACATCATAGAAGAAAACTGGCCTTAGATGGAAGTCGCAGTTGGATATATGGGAGACAGAGAAGAATTTGGGTCTCTTATTTCCCACTCCCTTTCAGACACACATGATTCAGCAGCTCCTGAGACACACTGTTCCATATCAGGCCTTTTCCTGCTTCTGCAGATAGGCACTTTTAATTCCCAGGATGCGGGAGATGCAGGAATGCTGCAAATAGAAGGTGTAATGACATTTAGTGTAAGAGAGGCCTCTGACTTCTCTCAGTCTTGCTGAGAACCATGTTAGAAGGAGTGGGCTGTAATGTCTTTTTAGGAAAAGGGAAATTAAATCTGTCTGCTATTCAAGGTGCTCATATCTTGTAGATGTGACATTTAAAGTCTTTAGGAAGTATTAACTTACTTTTTATATTAAAATTACTAGACATCCTGGTTTAGGAAGATGTTAAATACATTTTGTGGCTTGATTCTATTTCTGAAACAGTGTATTAAGGTATATTACAAAGTCTTAATATTTGCCTTCCATTCATGACAGAAAGCAGGAGTTTCAGCAAACCAGAGAAGAGTGAAGAACATAAAGGCTTTTCTCCCAGCATATCTGAAAATCGTATATTGCCTTTTGAATTCCCCTTTTACAGTTCCCCTGAACTACACAATTATTTGGTAGGTACAGTAACTGAAATGTTAGTCAGCACTCTAGATAGAATTTTGTTGAAGACATTGGGCCCAGAGCTGGTAGTCCCTCTATTAAAATTTCACGATGTGGCTGGTGTTCTGGGGTTCTGACAAATTAATTCAGGACTTCAGATTTACTAAGAGTTCTGCTGAAAACAGTTTAAAAAAATCTTTTCATTCTCTTAATTGTGTTCTAAAATTGTGAGCAATACATTAATGTTCAGAGCTAGTTAACATCTATGATTTTTCAGAAAAAAAAGAAAAAAAACCTGAAATGCTGAAGTCCAAGAATAAAAGCAGAAATATCAAACTATATAAAATAAATATTTGCACAATTATTTCCATATGTTTTCAATGAGCTGTGCTCATGGATTCCTGCCAATAAAAGACAAAATGCCCACCATATTACTGGTTTTATATACTGCTCTGTTTCAGGCACCTGATGCTCTTGGCCTAGTTCCTATTGAATCTGTAGATGTGAAAGTTGGACACATTCTTCCTTTTTACGACTTGAAGGTGAGTCAGTGAGTCAGTACAGCTCCCCTGTGTTTCTCTCTCCTGTCCAGTTAATGTTTTCAGCCTGATTCAGTGGCCTCTGTGCAGCTCAGTAAAAATGTTGCCTTAATAAGGCTGTATGATTAGCATGCTTTTATTAAAAAAAAATCTCACCAGTTTCCACAGGTAACAAGCTTATAGCCAGCAATAGTCCCCTCTCTCCAGACAAAGATGAATCACTTCAGCTGAAATTATTGTATCTCAAACGCCAAAATCCTGGTGAAGTATGGCTTCTCAAAGTTTTGGCTATCTACCATGTCCTGGGATAGCGTTCCAAGTGTCTTTTACCATGAAGATGTGATGTGTCCGTGATAAAGCCAAATGTTCCTTTCCATTTATGAGTTAACTGAAAGTGATTGTTGTTACTTCCTGCAGCACATAATTTTTCTTTGCACGTAGGTTCCTCAGCATTGTGACATTATGAAGTATCAGCCATTTTGTACACGCTATGCAGCTACAAGTTACAAACCTAAAAAACTTTCCCGACCTCTGAGGCAGGGAGCCCAGGTAACGAAGTCACTCCCAAACCTACATTTCTACAATTATTGGATTCATTTTGCCACCACATTTTATACCGAAAGACTTGTTACACTCTGAAAATCTTTGATGTGTGTGTTTTTCAAGGATGAATTGATTCAAGTAGTTCCTTCTTCTGATGAGCAGCTCTCTCAAAGGACAGATTTTCACAAAGAAGTAGCAGAAGATGATATTAGCCTCTTAAACCTGGTTCCTCCCCATGCTTTAGTCCATCCGACAGAGATCAACCCACTTCGCATTTTTGTAAGTAGGAGCTGACATCCATGAGGAACATAAGAAAGAAGCAGAAGTGTGTTTGTTTCATCACAAGCCTGATGTGGAATTTGTGGGCAGTTTTTTTACGCAGATTTGTTATAAAACTATCCAGAGTGAGAGTAATCCTTTGTGGTACAAGCTCTGGTAGATAGGAGTCACAGAGCTCATCCCACTGAGAAGGGGCACCATTTCACTTTAGGGTGGGTTTTGATCAGTTTAGGGGAGGGATGATAAGGCAAAATTGCCAGTGAAAGCAGAGAGTTGGAGACCCTTCTAGTCTGACACTCTACAAATGGTCACTGATGGCAGGATTCCCTGGAACACCATGGGGCTCTTCCCTTCTTCTTCATTTGTTACCCCATTTGGATGTTAGAGGAAAAGCCATGGTCTTGGCATCTCAGTCCTTCTGTAACCTCACGCCCTTGCCCTGGTAGGTAGGACAGGTGCAGTCTTTCCTACGTTCAGCTACATGACTACAGTTCTGCCTAATCTGTGGGTGAACTGAGAAAAGTGAAATCAAACTCTGCTCATATTGCATCCTGCTGCCTTACAGTTTCTAACAGTTCTCAGAGCATCCCAAACCACATTTCCAAATTATTAGGCACAGATATTCAAAAAGATCACCACCGCTTGTGTGGGAGGCTTTTCTGTTACTGTTGTCATGTAGATTGTGCTGCTTGGCAGCAGCTGCAAGAGGTATTTCCCATAGAGTGCAGCAGAGCCCAGAGGTCCCTGAGGTGTCCCTGAGCTGGCAGAGACAGCTGTAGGGTCAGAGTAGTGCTGTGTATGGGCACAGGCAGCTCTCCCAGCCAGTGTGGCACTGTGCCTGGCTTGGGTGACTCTGCCTTCCAGCATTTCTTAGCTGCAATGGCCCAGAGCCTACTGTGCTAGTCTGGTGATCTTGGCATAACATCTATGATGTAGACTTGTCCTCGCTGCACACAGCCAGGACTCCAGTGGATTTGCTGATGAGATCCTCTGTGCATCCTTTTCATCCCTCTGTCATATGTGTAAGAGCCAGGCACAGCTTGATCCCACGCTAACCAGCACTGGGCTTTATCCAGAAACAGATGCTACCACAGGGAAATTGAGGGCAAAATGTTCCCTGGCTTCCACCACAGCGAGTCTGCTTTCCCTTCTTGGATTCCGAACTGTTCAGAGAATCAGCAATGGATTGCAGAGTTATTAGGCAATAGCTAAATTTCTGTATTTTAGACAGTAGAGAACATAAATAAATCAGACAGAATGAGGGGAAGAGACAGGAAATGAAGGATCACACCAAACAGAACAGTCACAGTGAGACAAAACTGTGAATATGGGGAGACTGCATTATTATATTATTATTATTATGGGGAACTGAATTATCATTAATTTAATTTGTTGTGGCACTCAGAACAATTTATTAATATAATGTCTTCATTGTTTTTAGAACCCCACTCCAGGATTAGTTCCATTTTTACTTCCTTTGGCCTATTGTGAATCAAATATTGAGTATCATCTTTGTCCTCATCCAAAATATACTTTTACCAAGAAATGCCCCAAAGGATCCAGTATTCCAATCACACAAAAGAAATTTCTGGATCACAAGGTATGGCCTTTTGAGCTTATTGTATGAGTACCTGCCTTGGGTATGTTCTTTCTGAAAACTTGCCCTAAGGAATTGAAAAGGAAGGTGGAGTCATTCTAGATAGAAGATATTTTCAAATATAAATTATACATGCACCTAAATAGTCAATACATGGGTCAGAATAACTAGTTCTATTTAGGCTTTATCTCTGTCTTTTACTTATCCCTGAGTGTTTCTTTGCTCTTTCCATGTGTTCACTGTTGTATTTTCATGACCTTACAGTGATGGAAGGATCTTTGAAGTATTCAGCTCCCTAAATTCAATTCTCAGCCAAGATGCTCTGTCCTGCAATCTCTCTCCCCACTGCATTATGTATTAGAAGTCTAATCATTGTAGCACGTGTCATTTCAGGAAGTGATTTGTGGAGTAATGGAATGGAGAAAATTCTCACCATTGGAGTATTCTACTTTTTCTAACATTCCCACATTAACAAACACAGCATGGTATAGGTAAGAAAGAATTTGAACATCCAATGCCTCTACCCTGCGCTAGTTTCTGCTCTCTGTAACCATACTGATCACTCACTAGTCCCACAAATGAAAGTGCGCATACAGGTGGAATTAATTGCTTGTCAGAAATGCAAAACCAACAGAAAAAACTCTACTGAACTCCTAGAAGGATGGGTTAGGAACAGTATTGTTAGAAGGAATGCCTAGCCCAGGAAGGAGAGTTCCAGTCTGGGCTTTCGATAACATCTCTCCTGAAAGCTTGTTGACTCAGTCCTAGAAGACCCCAGGAGGTACAAACTCTGTCTATCTGTAAAACCTTTAACTTATGGACACTTTCACCCAGTGGTAGCCAACAACTCTCAGGCTCACATTCCCTCATATCACAGCAGTTTCTGCTGTACCCAGATTTTCCACAAATATTTAAAAGTACATCATCTTCATTGCAACTGCTGTGAAGCTTCAAAATATGAAAATGCCATTTGTATTAACACATTAAACTAATACCATTTCCATCACAGCGATCCTTACAGTTTAGACATGCTACCAAGAGATGTACCACCAGTGCTGCATGACTTACCTGAGAGAGACAAGGAGAACATAATTGACCAGTAAGTTTCTCCTCTATTCTGTATATGGTATGATTGACTATGTCTAAACCACCTGGTTGGGTGTGTCAAAACCTGTTCCAAGAGATCCTCAAAGGCAAAAGCACAAAGTCCTTCTTGCGTAAAACATACTTTTGTTTTTGTTGGCTAATAAAATACTTTTAAAAGGACAAAGGCAAATGGTTTATCATCTTACTAATTTTTAGTGACTCAGATGAAGCTGAGTTCAACATGATTCTTACTCCAGAGATGGTGAGAGCTGAATTTCCACAGATTGGAGAGGCACTCTCAGATGAAGATGAAGAAAAACAAAGAAAAACAGCAAAACAAGAAAGGTAGGCACAATTTGAAAACTAGGAGAGAGGAATGGAAAGGAATCTGAAGTCAAGCATCCCTTTCAGAATTGCGTAGAAAGAGATGCTCTAGGGGCTCTATCACAAGTGGGATGCAGATTTAGTACCTTGAGCAAATTTGCACTGCAAATCCAGTCTCTGGATTTTGCTTCAGACAGCAGCTGTGAATGTGATATGTTGGCCTGGATTTCTCTGACTTCGGTTATATCGAGGCCGTTTGCTTGCCTTCTCAGAGGTGTTCAACATTCTCGGACCAGTGACTTTTGCTTTTCAATGACTTTTGGTTAGATATTTATTAATGCTGGCAGGGGAAAGAGCCCTTAGAATTTCCCCCTGACATGGCGCTTTTTTCTCGGGCCTTACTTAGGAGCGCTTCACATTTGCTCTGTCTGAGTTTCACACTCCCCCAGCACACCTTGCAGCAGGCAGTGTGGGTGACAAGTGACTGCAGGGCAGCACAGGTGAAAGTGCTGAGTTCTAACCTTGTGTTTTCACAGTCCTTTTGAGAATTGGAGCAAATTAATTAATTTCTGTCCAACAGTTGTCCCCTCTTTAAAGTGGACATGATGTGGCTTAGATACCAGGATGTGCAAGATAACCTGAAACTTCCAGAGCCATCAAGAGATTTGTATGTCTGCTTTAATTTTAGAGGGGAGTAATTTGATTGGCATTGAAATCCCATTCAGCTGTCAGCCATTAAACTTTAAAACTGTGCTGTGTAGTGTGAGGTGTCTGACAAAACTGATTGCTGTCTTGTGATTACTACAGCACTGATCGAAACAAATTTGCTGTAAAAATGTAGATGTGTCACAGTCTGTGCTGTTTTTCACATTTTGTGACACTGCTTGTCAGAACATGGGGATTTGGGACAGCTTGTGTAACCAAAGAGTGACCTTTTCCCTCCACAGTGATACAGCACTGGATGGTACTTTTCATGGGTGAGTAGTTTTATAACCATAAGTTTCTTTCTTTTTTAAGTCTTAGATGTTTTCAGAAAACAAATTAAAATGGTTTTCCATATTAGACAACTCTGGGTATTGATATTTACTTGTTGAAAGCTTCCCTATTATTTTGGTTTGTAAAGAAGGAAGCAAAAATTTCTTACCAGAAAATGAAGTCCCAATCCTTTATGCTGTCACTGAAAAGTTCTTTGTCGTTACTGAGGGGATGGTATTTCACAGGTATTGCTCCTCTACAGCAGTTTCAGCATTTTTATCCTTAAGGTAAATCAGGTTTTCATGTGGCTGCTCTTGTTCTGGCAATCACATCATGTGTTCTTTCATGGACAAAATGTAAAAGTCAGTTTGTGTTTACCTGTCAGATGGTTAACTTTCCTAACTGGCCAAGCCAAGAGTTAAGTGTTCTTTCCACAGTTTCACTGCTTTTCCAGTTCTGCATAAGTAATGGAATACCCTCTGTTTTCATTATGAAAAAAGAAATCACAAGTGTCTCTTTCTTTGGAATTTGTCAGCATTCCTAAGTAGTTTCCCTGGTTATTATAAATATAAATGATGCTTTAAATTTCTTGCAGAGACCCACACAATGAGCCAGATGGACATTTTCAACCTCGAAACAATGAGCTTGGAGAGAAGGTTCAAAAACGTCTGGAGACATTGAAGTTGAAAGCAGTTAATAAAAGCCTTATTCTGGGATAAGAGTAATTTTACAAAGTCCATGGCTTGGCCCTGCTTATCCTGTTAATGTGTGAGGCATTCCCTGTCCCAGCTACATTTAGTTTTGTTCTGTGAGGTCAGCAACTTCTTATGCAAAAAGAAGAGAACCACCAATAATGCCACCTCTGTCAAGGACTCTCGCTGTGCCCACTACCCCAAACACAATAATTACTCCAGTGAGAAACCTCAGCCTTGCGCCTGCTTATTTTGTTCTGGTGTGAAGGACCAGAAAACCTTAGTACTAACATGTAAATAGTTTGGTAATTAATTTACAGCACACTTTTCAAATAAAATGTGAAAAGACCTCATGACCAAATTCTTCTGTGGGCTTTTTTCTTTTTTTTTTTTCTCTTTTTTGTTTTTGGTTTTGGCTTTGGTTTTGGTTTTGGTTTTTTTGGTTATGACTTGTCCTTGAATTTTTGCAGGTAAGTTGCTAAATCTCAGACTTGACAGTAAACCGTACATTTGATATTTTTAAGGAAAAGGAAGACTTGAACACCATTACTGTCCACAAAGACAATGTCCAAACTGTCTCAGCTGTTCAGGGGTTTAATTCAATGCACAGCTTTGGCAAAAGGGTGCGTGGGTTGAGGGAATGAACTGCAGAACCTCATGAGAAAGCTGTAATGCTCAGGGTGTGATCACTAGGAAAGGAGATTTCTCAGCTTGCAGCTCAGATGTCTCTTACTTTCTTCTCGGCATGCTGGACTTTAGACAAACTTGGTTTTCTCCATAGTGAGTTGGTTGTTCATTTTGAAGAGTGGTCCAGGCTGTTTGTGCTGAAAAGCACAAATCTTCTGTACTAAAAGGCATGGAAATTGCAGCAATACACACTACATTCCTAGGAGCTATACTTCTTTCCAGAATTACTTGAACCCCTAAGAAATTAAGTTTATTTCAGAGAGTAATCAGTGTAGACAAGCTGTAAAAAGCCCAAGGAGATAGAAACTGGGAAAGTAGCATAGCCTGTATTATACTAGCTACAAACGATCTCTACTCGCTTCAAAGAAATAAAAAGCTGTTAAGTTTCTGCTACTTGTCTAATTGACAAAGGATTGTTCAGAATGCAGGTCTGGATATCTGCAGATTTCTCTGACTACAAACAACTGCTTGAATTTGTACACATTGCTTTTTTTCTTCTGCAAGTCCTGAGGGAAGCAGTTGATCTTTTAAGAGATGAGCTAAGAGCTGAGCATGTTTCTTAACATGACCATGACAAAAACATTCTCACAGTTTACAGTGAAAGCATTCACAGTTCATAATTCACAGTTTAGGTAAATCAAGCATAGATAATTCTTTTGAACTGTTATCTATCAGCTAAATGTCTAGTCTAGCAAAGATGCAGTAAGTGTTCAGAAACAACAGTGATTAAACAAAGTTAATCTCTTTTTCTTAGAGCAGTATCATCTTTCCGCCCTTCTCCAGAACATTTTCCTGGTCATTCCAATGGAAATTTATCATGCTCCTCCATTCTCCAGTGGTAGACACCAGCCTTCAAAGAAATGAACCCCCGTTCTGTAGAAATGATCTTCCTTTCTGTGTTTTAAGTCTTTTAGGGGCCAGGTTTCAGTGTGCAGAGAAGGTAAGAAAATACTATTACCTTGCACTAAAATCTTCATAAAATTCAAAGGGACTGATGGTAGTGTGCAGATGCCTGTGCATTCTATCCCTCCAGGTTACAGAGGTAATAAGCTGTCAGAGGCAATCAAGCTATGTCTAAGAACATGAAATTTGGCTAAATAATCCAAAGTCTCAGGTTTTCATGAGACCTCTTAAGTCAATCCCTGGCTGACTTCTAAAGACTTTCAGAAATGGGACATAAACCATAAGAATTATAACCTGCAATTGGTGGCTTTTCACAGTCCTGTGTTCAGTGTTTGTTGAAAAGGACTGAGATGTTACAGAAAATTTATTTGGAAGAAAAAGGAATGAAGTAATAGAAAATGTACCTAATTTTGGGAATCTAAGGGCTGCATTTTTACTGATGCAAGTGGGAAAATCAGAACGTGTAAATTGATGTGCAGACTGTGCAGACAAGTTTATTTCCATTCACTGCAAGTAAAATTGCTACTTCTTCCCTTGTTTGGAAAGGATTAATTGGCTAAATGACAATGCAACTGTTTTACTAATGAAGATATATCCATTTTATCTGGAAAAGCCTGTCCTATTAGCAAGGTTAATAAACACTGACTCACTCTTTAGCTTTTCTCCCTCTTATTACATAAATTAGCACTAACCTCTAAATCAAATAAAAGGTGTGATTTAAAAATTAAGAAAATGTTAATGTGGAAATGATCCATGAGCTTAAGTGCTCAGTAACTGGGTCATTAGTCTCACTTACTGCTCCATGATGAGAGAAAACCCATCAAGGTCTTTAAAATGTAAATTAATTATATTTTATAAGAAGGCTGGGAGAAAAACAGTGGTGTGTGTCTGATGTAAAGAAATGGATGAAATTATATTTTCAGCTCATGAGAATATTTCATGAACTAAAGAAACCTTGTTACCTTTGAATTTGTAATGCGAGGTTCAGTCATTCCAAGGTCCAGTCGAAGGGGTTTTTTGTCATTCCGTCTTTCTTCTGCAGAGGTTTTCTTCTATCTGTGCTTACACTGCATTTTTGGCTTTATGGAAACACCTCAAATGCTTCTCTCTGACTATTTAACTATGGAGAATTTTAGCTCTTGATGAGACCTCTCCTGCTCTTTGACTTTAGTTGGAAATAGCCAGAAGGTTTATAATTTATTGGGTGATATGCAAATGGTGTCATTTCCTTAGGAAGGTGGATATAGGTAGAGAATAAGGACTTCTCTGTGTACAAGTGTGGGTAAATTGCTTTGCAAATATAATTGCAAAGTGCTGCTCTGCAATCTGTGAATACATAATTCATATGGTTCCTTTGGAGATACCAAACAGCTGATGTGAGGGCTTCTATGACTTTTGAAAACTACATCCGTCACTGATGTACCTAGGTTTTGCACAGAAGTTATTTTAATGCAGAATTGGTTTTAAAATTGTTTTTTCCTCATCTGTTTTCTGCTTCTCCTGCTATCAGTCTGTGCATTGAGTGCCTGCACTGGTTGCTTGGAATAAGTCCTTTTCAAGCAGTTGCACCTTGATAAGGCAGCCTTCTCAAAATATTCAGGGGTTTTGTTGTTTTGGGGTTGTTTTTTTTCCTGAAATCTAAAAAGCCTTCAGAGAGGAATTCTAAGCAGCGATCAGTGTCTGCAACTGTTTGGACTGGTATGGAATCAGCTCTTCCAGCCAGAGCTGCCTCTTTGGCCTCCCAGCTCTGCCTGCTGCCAAAGGGTGATCAGTGGTAGCCACTTTGGTGTAGGCCTTGGAGAACCTTCAGTACAGTGCTACAGTCACACAATTCTACTCTGGGCCTTGTGGCTTGGGATATTTATTGTCAGTAGCAGGGTCTCTTGAGTTGCTCAGAAGGGACGTCCTGTCATTCGCAGGAATGCAGTTCCATTCATACCACTCCCACAGACTGAAGGAATTCATCAAAATTGTATTGTGATCCTTCATTTTTTATGGACCTCTCAAATAATGTGTCATTTCATTGGCTGTGTTCCTCTGTGTCCTCCAAGAAAGCTGAATTCATCAAAACCAAAATCAGTGCAATATCATGGCAATAACTTCAACCCCCCCAAAAAATAAAAAATCCAACAATCGCATGATTTGGCAAAAAAAGAAGCCAGACACATCTGACAGGGTTATCTTCTACCACTTAACACCTGCAGAAAGTAATTGGTCGTGAGGGACCTACCAGATTATGTCTGTATGTCCACAGCAGGGACTTGAAAATTAAATCAAGCAGCTCCTGAAAAACTCCAGGTGATTTCAGAACACCTGCAGGAAGTATTTTTCCAAAGCACTGGTACATCAGAAAATATCTTCTGATGAGCTGCACACTTGTGCCAGGTGCTGTTTAGTTCCAGCACGTTCATCTTCTACCATCCAAAGGTTAAACTGTGCTTAAGTGAGTGAGAGCTCTCCAAGGAGAAGAGCAATAGCATGTCCTTCTGCCTTTAAAGAAATAAAATTTCCAGTTCAGGACCCAATCCTATTGTTAGCTGAGCATATTTTTAAATGGATACAGATTTTCCTTATGTTTCTAAATACTTCATTCAGTTTCTATGAGTTTTTAATTGCACAAGAGACTGAGTTAACAGTGCATTATTTTTCATTAGTTCATTTTATCTGGTTTCAGAATTCTGAACCAAATTATCACCATCACCAACTAATTACTGGTTTATAATAATCTCACAGTGTGCAGTCTCCAGTAATCCAATATACATTGCCTATAAAACAACAATGCACTGTTTCACCTCCGGGATTTTGCCTGTATGTGTTGCTGGCTGAGTTTCAGAGCACCAGATGAAGAAACCAAGGCTTATTTCCCTTGAGTTTGGATTTGCATGATTAGTTCTCTGTATGTTACCCTGAAAATGGACATCAAGTATCAAAGGAGAATTGCTTTCAAACAATTCTCTTTTTGCTTCCCTGCCTCTGAAGCACCTTTCCCTGCAGGCAGCATCACATTTCAACCTCCTTCTTACTTCTGGTGACACAGCAGGCACAGATGTCCTGTCCGTGTGCAGGTACTGTCAGCAATCACAGGCAGTCTTTTTACAGACCGGTACAGGAAAGCACAGGATGCTGCAAAGTGTTGATGAGCTATGCCCACCACCAGAGCTAGTGACCAAAAATCTTCTGATTCCTTGTGTGGAATACAGACCAGAGAATCTCAGATTTCTGAAGTTCGGTTCTTCCTGCTAATAACCTTTCCATATCAAAGTGAGGAGCATTCCCATCCCCTGCTGGAACACAGCATAATTTGCAGTAGCTGTTTAGTAACACTGTAGAACAGCTGAAAGGGAACAAAGCAGCTGTGTCTGCTGTGACAGCAAAACCTGCCTTGGTCACTCCTTTATCCCTTCTGCAAGCACCTGTCCAGCTGCTTGGATGCACCCTTCCTCTGTAGATCCCTCTTCCTGGAAAACGCTGAAGATCCTACTGATGAGCTGTCTTTCAAGCCTGCCCCGCAGTGCTGGGGTCCTAATCCAGTGAGGTTTTCCTGTCTGCAGCCTTCGCTTTTAATCTGCACTACTGGAAGTACCGGTTTATGGAACCAGGGGCATTTCACTGCTGTTCCCAGTGCATCATCCATCATTTTGCTATCAGTCAAATTAGTATAGTCACATTCTTGCCTTGCTAGAAGAGTCTGTGAGCTTCTATTCACATACTTGATGAGAAGAGTGATCCAAGCTAACTGAACAGTTTCAATTCTGGTAGTAAAAAGGACAGGCTTCAGTGCAGACTGGTCATGGACAGCACTGACCAGCATCCAAGAAGGCTCATGGTGTTCACATTTAAATCAGCCTTGGTTAAAACTAGCATGGACAGCTTTCTTTTGTTCTGTAGTCAGACCTCCCACCTTAGAAGAGATATGCCTGAAGACTCCTACATTTTGGAGTGCATCTCTGCTTCTTCAGAATTAAAAGTTGACAGTGAATAGTAACATACATAATGAGTGATCCTGATTACTCAATTAACCAGCAGGAAAAAAAGAGTGGAGGTCTGAAAAAGCACCACTGGGTATTACCATGAAGCTTCAGCTGATGCAAACTGATCCAGCCCTCTTGAGAACACAGATTTTCTATGTGTTGTTTGTAGTTCAGGTTTAGGAAGTGAGGCAAGAGGTTCACGTGATTTCAGCATGAGGAGTGAGTGTCAAAAGGCAAAACTGCTGTCCAGATCTTAACCAATGTGCTCAGTAATGCCAAATGCAGATATTTAATGCTCAAGACAGATATCCAGGATGTCCAAATTATTTTTAACTAATCTGTACTTCTTTCTCTTTTACTTCTGGTTTCTGAGCTGCGGGTTCTGCCCCAAAGTGTATTTTAAAGCCTTTTTGTGAAATTGTGAAAGCTAGAGCCTTGATTTAGTTAATATTAAATTGAAAGATGTATTGCTTAATCATCTGTAAACCAGTTATTTATAACAGCACCAGACACTGTTACTGTTATTGCTGATGTCCTCAAACTGGTATTTCTCCTCTAGTATCAATAAAGATGAAGCTTCACCCAAGGACTAGTTTAGGATCAGATCCCATTTTTATGGGAATAAATGAGCCCCTGAAAAATGACCATGTTTATGTATATAGATTCTCTCTGTCTGTCAGTATTGTTTGAGAATATTGGCTCTCATGCTTGGTGCTTTCTGGTCCAAACGAGGAGCAGTAAGGGACTAGCAGCCCTCAAAGAAACTTCAGCAGAACGCCTCTATAAGAATTAAACTTAACAGCAGGAGCTCTATTAACATTGAAACTACTTTTCTGCCATTTCCTTTGGAGACTCACTGTGTTAGTCACAAGTTCCTGGTCACGTCTTGATAATTGTGGCTATTTCTAGTCATTATTGGATTCATTATCCTGATGTATTATTTAGAACACTGTTTATACCAATAGACAGATAAAAGGAAAGTTAACTTTGCAAAAGCCGCATATTGAAGTCTCTTCAGCAATCTTCAGTTTCGGTTCTGATCTGCCTTGGCTGAAGACAACAGGTGTTGTGTCACTGGCATCAATGCCATTAGCAGTAGCCCTTTTAGAGTTGAATGTTTCTCACTACATTAAACATTTGCCATGGATATAGTCCTGTATTTAAGATGAGAGAATGGAACTTGGTTCCTGAGAGATCACTTCATCCTGCAAGGCTGGAATTATACAGGAGGGGCCTGACAATAGCCTGCTTTCCCTGGAAAGCTTTTACTTTGTTCTGCTGTTAAATGCTGCTAAATGTTTTCTATTAAACTTGTGTGTTTATGATGGCATCATATGCTGTTTCTAATCACTGAGGGAGCAGATGGCAAAGAATTCAAGTACCTATCTCCCTCTAATGCCCCTGGCAGTGAAGCATCCAAATATCTCCGTAGATCAGAGTGTAAGAGCTGTGCCAAATGCAAACAAAGGAATCTTTAATCTCAGACATTACAGCAGCTTGCTGATTGTGGATAGTCCTCCTTTCAGTCTCTCAGACCCCACAGGTTGTTTGCGCTTTTTACTCTGGAATGTTCTATACTCCCAAAGGCACAGAGCAACGTAACTGATTTATACTAATCACTAAAAATAACCAAAAAGCTGTGGAAAAGTATCGGGGAGGAGACAGTGGAAAAGCACAACTATCTATCTGCTCTTCCAACCCTGCAAACATAGCACATCACAGTGAAAATCTCCTTTTCAGTGAAACACAGTGACAGAACTTTATATGTACCCTGAAAGATGACAAAATTCCCCTCTCTGTGTACTGCTGACATCTCACACAGAAGAAAAACTATTCTTGTACTCTCAGGAAAGAAGCAATAAATTACTGTTGTGATTATGATTACTGTTTATGTGCAAATCTATTACAGAAGTTGGAGATTGATGTACAATTGAATGTCACGGCTAAGGTTGAGTTTATGTATTAGATTAAAATACATATTCAAGGTAGGGAGAATAGATAGTGGAAAAAAATGCTTCCCAAAAGGACAAACTGAAAATAAAGACCACGAGAGTTGCCCACTTGAAAAATATTTTTCCAAAGGGTCTCTTCATCAAATCAGAACAATCCAAGTCTGATAAAATGTTCATAAAGAAAACCAAAAGGGGAATCTGTGATGGAAAAAGGTGCCTGTGGTTGATCATTGGATTTTTTGGCTTTATGCGAAAGTTGACACTGAACACATTGACCATGCAAGAGGTTGTGACAGTCCCTTATCCTTAAGACAAGGGAATATACACAAGTCTGTATCTGCTAAAGTATGCAAATGTGAGGAGGTGATGTTTGCAATCTGATTTCAGGCCCCTGAAAATAAAGAAATCCAGACACAATGACACAGAGACGAAAGTAACTGTTTACATAAGCTCTTATTTGTTTAACTTGCAGGCAGAACTCAGATCAGTTTAAAGTCATTTATACATAGCTTAGCCCTGAAAAGTCTTGCATATGCCCAGACTCTTGTTTGTTTTTGTAATTTCTGCATTTGCCTACATCTTATCTCGTTCCCTTTGAGTATTTGCTGCACTTGCAATGTGTAACAAAAACAGTGTCCATAAATACTTCACAGAAGTCTAACAATACAAAGCTTTCCACTGACAGCAATGAGGTGATACCTCCTTGAGATGGAACACTCTTGGAAGGCCTATTTACAGAAAATATACCTGAGGTAAATTCTTACACTTCCAACAGTAGGACAGTCCTGGAGTTTTGTAGAGAAGACCCTAATAATGTTTTCGTTTTATCACTCGATGTAATGTAGGAATTACTGGTCCTTTGGTTTCACCCATGGTAATCACATCTCAGAAAGCTTCTTGGACTCCTTCAGCAAGAAAAATTCCTGGTCACTTATAACACTTGCACCTCTGAATGCTTTAAGGAGTGCTGCCTTTTACAAATATTCCCCAGAAGAGTCTTTTTCAAATACATTCTTCCTGTGGCTGATGTAACATGCCAGTTTTGCATTTTCTTGTGTGGTACTACACACTGCCAGGGACATACTCTGTATTTTTATAAAATTTCTTTCTTTTATCTTTGTCTAAAAATGTGATTGGTGTGTTCAGGTGGTTTTCTTCTATATGGAAACCCTGACTGTTTCTCAGACCCATCTTCAACATAACATACTTCCAACTGTATATTTGGGGATTTAACTGTTTGTTTGAGGAATTCTTAAGTGTTTTCTTTGATGAAATTAGCAGCATCAGCTCAACTCTAAACACATCCATAGTCATTACTAATAAAAGCACCCATATCACCTCCTTATTCACATCTCCAGGTAAGACTTTAATTCACATTATAGGAAACAAACACTAATATATGTAAAATCTGCAGCTCTTGACTTGAACAGATGTCTCAGTGGCCTTTAGCAATATGAAATTGGAGTTGTTCTGATTTAAAGCCTGATTCTGATTTTAAAAGGCTCTCAATATTTTATGTGACCACTATTAAATACTACAAGAGGTCTATGAACTTGCAGACTCCATGGGTTGTAAACTGTCTCCAGCCAGGCCATCAGAATTTCTAGTTGATTTTAATATTTAGCTTGATTGATTTTGTTAAAGCAATTACATCAGAAAACTACTTGAAATAAGGCTGACTGTCTCTGAGCTATGTTCCTAATGCATTTTGAAATCTTTTAACTTAATGTATTTTAGTTTGTCTGCAGCTACTTGAGTAATGTAAGAGGGAACATCTTGTTTCCTTCGGAATGGAGAGACTATTTGTGAAATAGCCTTTCCAGGAGTGAGTCACTGATGAAAGGGGGAAGTTCATTTAATATGCTCCCATGAAAACTGCAAAAAGAAAACTGATTTTTCAGTTTGTCTGAAAGAAAACCGAGGGTTGATAAAGTGAGGCAGAATTAAATATGGGATCTTCAGCTGCCGCATGAAGTAAACTCTTTCCTTTTGTTAAGATTTTGATGGCACTCAAACTCAAAACTGGTATCTGGGGTGTCAAGGGTTTAATATCTTAAACTGCTGAGCCAAACTCAGTCCTTACTAGAAACAGGTACCATACAAAGTACTTGGTCCAGTCACATGTAATTATCTCTGAGGCAGAGCCACCTCCTCAGTAGTAGGGGACCTGGCAGTAAAAAGTGCACAGATTGCAAGTCCAGAGAGTGGGACATCAGGTGCCCACCCAGAGCAGTTTTTTCCTGAGCAGGGACTGGTCTGGCTGTGAGCATGAGGTGGAGCCAGACACCACCGCACATCCCATGTGCCTCTGGATTCCATGCACAGCATGGAAAGGACCTCCCAGGCGGCACCCTTCATCCCAGCGAGCTCAGATCACAAGTCCTGCATGGCCGTGCTGGAGGCTGGTGCTGCCGTGGGAACACAGGAATCCTATGGGCCAAGTTCAGGCCTGAAATTCAGCTCTGCTGATTGCAGTTGGTGGTGTCTGCTTAGCACCATTGGGAATGGTCCTGGTGGGATTTGCTGACTTCAACTAAAATTGTCATGCTAAGTTTATTATAATTGTAATCAATGTCAGAGGCTTCATCTCGGGCCCTTCTTATCAGACATGATAAGAGTCTTTTCTTTATGGGCTATACATCTGTAGTCATGAATCCATTCAGAAAAATGACCTACTCTTAGTGCTTCACTGTCAAGTCCTGATTGACTCATGACAGCTTTCATTCCACAGAACAAAACTTTGTTATCTTTCCTTCTAGACCTTTTCAGCACATTCTGCCAGATTCAGGTCTGCCCTCCAGTAGATGGATTTTCTGTGCTTTGATCCAACTTACATTCCTTATAAGAAAAAACATTGAAAAATCCCAACTAAAATCACACAGTACTACTAGAAAAGTTGAACAGTTTTGAAGGAGATAATTAAGTCTAGTGAGTCCTTGCTCCTCTGAACAAAAGATTTTGTGGTAACAAATACATTAGAAACAAAGGCAGGAACTGGAAAGAAAATGTTTTTCAGCTGTAAACTAATTTCCAGTAAGACGAAAAGATGCAAAAAAACTTGGACAAAGAGAAGGATTAGTGCTACTATTGTGTTTCCAGTTTGAAATCAATCGTGACTTCATTGCGTTATATTTATAATATATGAGACACAAATTTTGTAGGAATTCCCTTGAGCAAAAGAGGAGGGGGTTTTAATTATCATTATTTATTAACAAAATAATTAACTTTCCTCTTTTTTGTATCAACAGTATTTTCCATAGGCAGCTACTGGAGTCAAGCCCTTAAGAAAGTGGAAACTGGTTGGAAGGTAAGGGAAAGAACATGGAAGATTCTCAAAGATAAATCCGTCAGTGAAAGACCACCAAACTCCCACAGAGAAACAAACAAGAGGAAAATGCCTGTTTATAATGATAATTTTATATTATTCTAGCTGCAGAGAATTTATATTCTCTAGAAAAGTAAAATAGAGGCTGGAAAGCTGCATTTACACTAAGCTAGGGAGAACACCAGGAAAGCAGCCCTGTTTTTCTGATGTTCAGAAAACAGCAGACATACACTTTCTGCGTTTTATGCAAGATCTCTCAGCTGAAGTGCTGAGTAACCAGAATGGTATTTTCTGTATCTTTGAGAGCACTTCTGTTCACGCCTTTATCATAAAAATGCTGTTCTTGGAAAAGTAGATCACTCCCAGCCATCCACACTCCCAGTATGTCTTCTTTTGTGCTATTCCTTCAACACCACATAAAGCTGAAGGTTTAACAGATGACTCAGTTTTGAATCCAAAGGCAGCAATCACATCCAAAGTTTGTCTTCAGTGATTTTGACTTGCACCCACCAAGATTTTTTTTACCATAAATATTTCAAGTCTAAAACAAGAAGCTGTAGTGGAACAGTGATCTCTAGTGGCAACTTTCTGCTGATGATTAATACAATGCTGGTGATGGCGTCTCTGCTGTTGTCACCAATAAAATATCTATGTAAATCTTAGCTGGATTCAGGACTGCTGACACTTAAACAGATGTCAGGATCTCAGTCCTGGCCAGCAGAGGCCACTACGAGATTGTAGGAAGAGCTGTTCAAGACCCTGGAGGCCTTGTATTTCAGCATGCTTACTGCTAAAGAGACAGTATCTGGGATGTGGATCAGGATTTTCCTAGAACGAGAAGGAATCTTTGGAAGGTTTTTCAAACTCTCCAAGATTCTTAAAATAACCTTTGGATAAATATTGCTTTTGAGGCTGGTCTGCTCTCTATGTGGGCTGGTACTTGCCAGCAATGAGCTGGAGCAGGTGGAGAAGGAAAAACTCTTCATAAAAAAGAAGTCCAAGATACTCTTTTCTTGTGCCCAGTGCTGTGGAGGTCTTTGTGACTACACTGTACAATTTGGTACAGCTTGCTGAAGCCAGACTCTCAGCTTGCATGTGCCAGGGTTTAATGGTCAAGGTGAGACGTTACCTGTCATCCCCTTTGGATGGACAATACTAAAAGCTCAGCTCTAGCCCACGGGGCCCAGTTGTCTGTGTCACAGGGATGCAGTGAAATGGCTGAGGCTGGCTTTGGATCTGTTGTTTACTGTAATCTCATGTTCCTCTTGATGGGGATTTTGTGTTTGTGAGTGGCAGTGTCAACTTATTCCCAAGCTGTTTTCTTCCCACGAGTTTTTCTCAGTCCCTTTGGTTTTTATAAACCCCACTTAATATCATCACATCTTTTCCCAGTCATAAAAATTCATAATTTTGTGCCTAACCTCATTCAGTTCTAGTGTACACATTGTTGTAAAGGAAGAAGCATTGGGTAAAGAAAGCCATTTCTGGCTTAGTAACCTAATTCCACGGTACTGTGCAATTCTTTATGTCTTGGGCTTGTTTGTGTGCTGCAAATGTTCATGATAAGCTAAGAAAAGTAATCTGAAAATTCATGCAGTACATGTATTTAAGTGCAAAACTCTGGCACACAAGAGCTCTATCTGCTCAAAGAGCTTTCAGACACTACTGAATTTAGCACTGATTCTGCTGTGACCAGGCTTTCCACTGACCTTTCTGGAGCTTTGAAGGCAGCACTTATCCAAATTCAGGTCTTCATTAGTGCACCAGCTCTGTGCTGAAACCTCACCCTGGAAACAGGTGGTAGAGCTCTTCAGAGGAAGGTCCTCAGTCAGGCTGTATTTCCCTGTCCTCAAAGAAAAGGCTAAACTCACTAAGCAGAAACTCATCAGGAGCTGGGAGGTGCAGCCTCGCAGAGAGGCAAGATGCTGTCATTGCTCTTCTGCAATAAGTTGGCTCAAAGAAAGAGCCTTTTGACCAGATTCCCAGCCCTGTGCCAGCCTGGTGTGCCGTTGTGAACTGTGCCTGTGCTGTCCTTGGCAGCCCACACTCCGAGTGGGAGATGGCAGGCAGGTGTTCCTGTGTCAGGATCCATTACAGTGATGGGATGTTGAGCAGGCAAAACTGCCGACAGCATTCCTCACAGTTTCCCATGCATTGCCCCTGTTGCTACTCTGCAGGTGCAAATGTGATCTGTGTCCCTTGCTGTGTCAAGCACAGACCACAGACATGGAGAGTCCTCTGGCAAATCTGAACTTTCAATGCGCTTTAAAGGTTGCTTTCATGTCTGAATCCTTCAGTGGAGAAGAAAGCGTCAGGTTTTACCTCTCTTTTTTCAATCTGGGGAGAGAAAGTAGCAGATAACGTATCCATTGCTTCTTCAAAGCCTGAGTGTAAAAAACACTAGAGGAAGAGGGATGGTGTTATTAGGTAAAGCGTAGAATCATAGAATCATTTAGATTGGAAAAGACCTCTAGGATCAAGTCCAATCAGTAGCCCAACGCTGCTGAGCCCACGAGCAGCCATGTCCCAAAGTGCCACATCTACACACCTTTTAAACACCTCCAGGGATGGCGACTCAGCCACTTCCCTGGGCAGCCTGTTCCAGGACTTGAGAACCTTTTCAGTAAAGAAAATTTTCCTAAAATACAATTTAAATCTCCTTTGGCACAACTTGGTCTTTCCTCTCATCATGTCACTTATTATGAGAGACAAATGCCCACCTTGCTACAACCTCCTTTCAAGTCATTGTAAAGAGCCATAAGGTCCAGTCTATCAAGAAACCCCTTTGTTTTGTGGCATTTCAAATGGAAGGTGCCAGCTAACCAAGATATAGGCCTCTAAGAAATGTAACCGAAGAAGTTTCTTCTTCCTGTTTTCACCATTGATGAGGAGGTGCCAGCAGTTCTGTAATTCATTAATTATCTTTCTACAGTGCTTGATACTTTCAATGTGTTTCATGAAGGACGAGCATTCAAATTCCTTAAGAAGATGTTTCTGTGAGCTCAGTCAAGTCCTTTAAGCACTTAAAACACAGCAAGATATAAATCGTACAGATTAGAGACTAAGCTCTAAATTATTAATAAGCTTGTTCTGGAAATTCATCATGCATTTGAAAGGCAATTTTTGTAGCCTAATATGTGTCAGTAGCCTGTACCAGCAGGCTTTTTCACTCAGCAGAATCAAGAATTTCAAAGGATGGGAAGACAATTTCTTTTCCTAGGCTTTTTCCTTGCCTTTCACTAACTGGCATAACAAAATCTATAAAATATTTTATCCTCCAAAAATGTGTTGTGCTAATTTTAGACCAATGACATTGTATCTTGTGCTCACAAATCTTGTTGCAGATACAATTGTTCAAACAGAAAAAAGTTGAATATATTCATGTTGTAACAATGGCAAAATTTAAACCAAACTGATTTAACAGGCTTTGCTTCTGAGGTTAAAATGTATGGTACAATAATAGAAGATGTGTTCGGCAAACACTTTAAAAAACAAACTGAAGTTTCTCTGGCTCATTGCAGCTCTCTGCTGATTCTGCCATATGTAAAATATAGTCTAATTTCAGCAAGATTTGACTTTCCTGGTGGGAATTTATTTTTTTCTCAATCCAGATTATAAATGTTATGATGTTCAGCAGGTGGCACCAGATGCCCGTGGGCAGCCCTGGCTGCAGAATGACACCAAGGTGTGCTCATGTGCCTTGAGTGAAAATCTGAGTGGTACCCAGAGCCAGGGAATTGACAGCTCCAACTCGCAGGCCACCTCCAGCAGCCTTGGATAATGCCCTCCTCACTGTAAGGGAAGTTTTTTTCCTCTCTGATGCCGTTGTATTTTGTGCTTGTATTCTTTCACAGTATTGTTTGTCACCTCTGCAGTTACATAATTTGTATATGGTGTATACAAGACATTGCTTTTCTCAGTGTTTTGCTAACCCTGCTGTCCAGTGGCAGAGCAGTGTGGGATTTGCTGGCAGGAAGGGCAAGGCTGTGCAAGGGGCAGTGGGCCACACCACCTTCTTACCTCCTGTGGTGGACACTGCATCCTCCTGCGCTGCCCTCAAATTAATGATTCTGCTGTAGAAGATCAAGTGGATGCGTGAAATAAATTGCTCCTACTGGTTTTGTTATCTTGCCAGAAGTCCCAGCTCTTCACTGCCTCTCTAGTGCCTGCTGTACAAATGCAGTGAGGAGCCATCAGCCAGGCAGACACGAGGCACAGTATGGGGAAGTGAGCACAGTGGAGCAGAGCCCTTAAAAGCAAGGGTCATGTACTCCCAGACTGGCTTTGCACATGTTCCCTACAGAAGCCCTGGGCTTGCACTCTTCTGCATGTACAATTATTTTTTGCATGAGAAGAGATGCATTAGCTTTACCACTCCAGACCAACTTCATCAATAATACTGGTTAGTCCTAGATCTGTATTTTTTTTGTGCCAAAGGATTATTCCCAAAACAGGACATACATACATAATTATTTTCATGACCAAATTACAAAAGTCCAGCCAGAATAATATCCCTGGCTGAACAAAGGACTCTTTTGAGTTGCCCAACTCATATTTAATTTCTGGACAGAACCAGCAAGAATGAAGGAGCCATAGCTTCCCCTGGAGAAATGCACTCCAGACTTGCTTGAGCACAGACTACAAGGCTTTTGCCCTATGACAGGCAGGGTCTGGGTTTGGCTTTGCTTGACAGGGTGAACAGTGCATGGATGGAGAGTATGAAATGAAACAATATTGCTTTGTCAAGTGACTGGGAGTGTTAAAAGAGACAATAGCTTTAATCAGGTCTTGATGCAGAAGTCATTCTGTTAATGCAAGGAGTAAGGTTTTAGCCTTATATAAATGTTTTATATTTTGCTGTGGAGGCACAGAGGAAAGGCATACTGCACCTCTAACATTTGCTAACATTAAAGAGGGACTTTTACAATGGTCACAAACCCTGAAGCCACAAGAAAGTTAGGTTAGAAAGTAATCTTCAATCAAGCTATCCTTTGATAGCTTGTTGGTATGTGCTTCAGTTGATTCTTCAGGTTAATTCCTGTGCATGTTCTCTGTAGTTACAAAGTGTTGGCAGTTTTTCATAACTCCCCACCTTTAAAATGGGTTGCCTTAGTTACCGTGGCCGTCTTGAGAGACAGCAAATTTAGTACTAATACATTTTCAAATCTCTGCAGTTTCTGTAAAATCTCTGTGTCATAATCAGCTACAAGATACACATTTATCATAGTGTTAATAAGCATAGTGGTGATGCCTTATCAAGTTAAATAAGGAGAGAAGATTGTCACAGGCCAGAACAATAGCCTTGGGTCATTACCTCAGTGACTGTCCTGTGAATATTAGGTGAAACAGGTTGTGGAATTCCCCTGGAACTGGAAATAAGGTTGGCTTCAAGTGGCTTGGATGTCTGGTGTTCGGAAGCAGCCTGGTGCAGTCAAGGTCATACTTTCCCCAGGAGGAAAGTCTTAAGTTGTCTTCTTGATCAATGATTCAGTATTTCCTCTGGCACTTCAGAAAATCAGAGAAACCAGTTACCATGTTAAAGGTTATTTTTTAAAGGGTAACTACTGTCCATGATAAACAGTTTACAGTGGTTTCAGGTCTCATCAGCACAGTATTTGGTTTGAGAACACCTCTCTTTTTAACCTGATGTGATAAAAGTAATTTCCACCTCTACGCTTTTTCTTTTGTGCATCTTTAAAAATTTTAGATAGGATGAGCTAAAGTTTAGTGGCATTTTATATTAATTGTGTAATTGTTTAAAGTTCCTGAAACCCCTTTAATTACAGAAAGATACTTTCTCTTTGCAGGGTAAAGAATTGGCAGTAAAGGAACAAGCAGTGCTTGGGAAAGTGTGGTTGTTTCCAAGCTCAGGGTCTTAGGGGACAGTGGAGGAAGGAACTTGGGAATTCAGCTTTCATGGAAGCATCTCGTTCTCTAAAGAGCAGGTGTGGGCTGTGCTGCAGGACTGGAAGTGCTCAGATCATTTGAACAGAGGGAGTGCTCTTATTGTCCTTAATCCTTGACCTAGGGTTTTGTGGTCAGCTGAGTGAAGAATACAAAACCAAAAAATGTGGTTTATTTATGAAATTAGCCAGTATGTATTTCACTGCAGCCCCACTGTTTTTCCTGCTCAATGAACTGACACTTGTTGATGGTTCTAAAGTTCATGGCTCTGAGTTTGAGCTAAGTATATCAGACTCAGTAAGAGTAGTAATGTGAAGGAGAGAAACACTGAATCTACCTTTTATAGCTTCTCCTAGTAGCAAAAGCAACCTTCTAAGTTTTCAAATCACTCGAAGAGCCCAGTTTTTCTCAGAAACTTCTGTTTTTCTGAAAGGTGGGGCTGAGTCTATCCTTGTGAAGTTTCACCCCATGGCTGAAATTACATACTGGATATGTTTTAAAAAGTTTTAAATGACAGTGGGGAAAAATAAGTTAACTCAGTTTGGTCTCAGGACAAAAGCATGTGTTTGTACAAGTAGACTTATGTTCTTACACATATAACTGTGCAAACTAACCACTGTGTGGTTTTTAATATCTGGTATCAAGAGGGCAGGTACTACTTCAGCTTCTGTCGGTTTCTGGACTTTTCTTCACAGCTTTACAAACAGAAATGCTCTCTGGGGTCAGCCCACTGGTCCAGTTGCTCCCAGGGGTGTTGCTGTTTAGGGAGGGGGCATGGGCCCAGGCGTTTTCTGCAGTCCTTTCCCCCCACTCTTCCCAGCTGTTGTGTCCATGATGTTAGGGAGTACATTTATGGGCCTTTTCCTTGAGAATGTACCTAATCCCTTTTTGAACTTGTTGGTACCATCTTTCTTGCAGCTTCCTGGAAGTTCCGGAGGTTTATGGCCTGCTGTGAACTGAAGTACTTCCTTAAGTGTGTTTTATAATGACTTCTCTTTGCAACATCCCCAGGAAGAAGAGCATAGTCATCCTCATTTGACAGTAGGGAAAGATTAGGAGGGTTGTTTCCAAAAGCACCTGTTAATAGATGTCTCATGCATGAGTTTCTCTAATGTGAGGCATTTGAGTTTTCAGATGCCTGAACTGATTTCTATCCCAGAGCAGTCATGTGCAATGATTAACAAACAAATGAGGATCACTTATGGTGTTGTTTGATTTATTGGCTGACCCATAATTAAATACTAATTCCTTAGCAAAGCAGAGGCCAAACCTCATTCTCCCAGTCATGGTCAACTTCTTTTTCTTGGAAGTTTTTATCTGGCTCATCATTTGTTTTCTTGTGCAGCCAATATCAAAAAGGGGCCACAGTAAAAGCTGGCATTATTCACTGATGTTCCAGACTTATCCGCTGAACAAAGGGTGGCATTTGCCTGATCCAGGGAAAGCTGCAGTGGAAAACACAGTGTAGAGCTGCACAGTTACAGCCTGTCTGTTAAGACATACACAGAAAGGTATAGAATTAATATTGCTAGGGGGAAAAGCATCCCAAAAAGTGTCTTATGGTTCCCTAGAAAACCTGTCTTACAAAGAATGCTGAGAGAGCTGGGTTTGTTCAGTCTAGAGGAGATTTAGTGGGGACATCATTGCTCTCTACAACTACCTGACAGGAGGTTGTGGTGAGGTGGGGGTCAGTCTCTTCTACTGTGCCTGCAGTGAGAGGCCTAGAGGACAATGGCCTCAAGCTGAGGCAGGTGAGATTCAGATTAGATGCCAGAAAAAATTTTTCGCTATTAGGATGGTCATGCATTGGAATAAGTTTCCCAAGGAGGTGGTGGAGTTACCATTCATTGAGGTGTTTTAGAAACATTTGGTTCTGCTGCTGGGTGGTGTGGTCTAGGGGTGAGGGTGATAGGTTAGTAGTTGAAGTTGTTGATCTTAAAGGTCTCTTCTAACCTTGATGATTCTGTGATTCAACGATTCTATGATTATCAGTATTTCAGAATCTAAACTCCCACAACATCCCCATCAAAATCAAGAGAGGACGGGAAGAAAGTGCCAAAGAAGTAGGAAAGCAGCAAGTTTCCAGAACCAACAGGTTGTGTGTGCCCCATGTCCTTCCACATCCAGCCGTGACGATGGGTCACAGGAGGGCTGTAACGCCGCCGGAGAGCCGAGCGCCCCGGGGTGCCGGGCTGCCCGGGAGGGCNGGCCCCGTGTACCTGGCGGGGTACCTGGGGCTGAGCGGCAGCTGGGTGCTGCTGGCGCTGGCGCTGTGGCTCTGCTGGGGACTCAACCGCCGCGGGAAGCGCGACCGCCTGGCCGCCGCCTTCGCGCTGCTGGAGGATGAGCGGGAGGCGGTGTGCCGGGGCCTGGCCGCCCGGCACCTGCCCGCGTGGGTGAGTGAGTGACGACCGCGGGCTCTGCCCCGCATCCCCCGGCAGCGAGGATGCTGCGCGTCCCGGCGGTTCCGGGCGCCGAGAACAGGAAAGAGAGCGGGGTGTCCCGGAGCGAGACGCCGAAGGGGTGGCAGTGATGCTGCGGGCCGAGCAGTAGCATGTTTGATTTTGAAGTCTTGCTCAGTAAACCGAGGATTAAACTGGAAGTTGTTTTAGCCTAGGAGATGTGTTCTCGTAAGTGGGTGTGTAAAACAGACTGATGTATCGTCAGAGAAACCTTCCTGCACATATATGTTGTTGCATTGCAGGTATTTTGCTGTTGAGCATACTTATTTTAGACTTTCTCATCCAGCAGATTTTCTCCCCTTTAGTGTCACTTGAAAACAAATAAAAATTGTATAAACATAATCTTCTCTTCCTGCTAAAACCAAAATATTTAATTTTAAGGAGTCATCTCTGGATGGTATGGTGGAAGGCTGTTTGTTGTTCGCATTTGTTTCTAGTCACTCTGGGTTTTAAAGTGAAGAAACTAGAATTTCTACCTGCACATTTTATTCTATGTCTTCGGTTGTTTATTGAGCAGCTGTGGTTGGCTAATGAAAAAGATGATGAGGTGTTAGGATGTTTTCTTCTTTCATCATCACTTGCTTAAAAAATCTGTCAGGGACTGGTAGGGAAGTACTATTCTTTTAAGAAAGAGAATATCAAAGATCTCTGTTTGTAAAGAATGTTGCATGGAGACATTTATAGTCTGCAAACTTTTATATAGCCTACAGCTCTTGGCTCTCCTTAATTTTGTAGGAGATGAAGGCAGCTGGTAGTTTTGAGGAGTGAGGCCAGGGTCTCCTGGCAGAGCTAGTGCAGCTCCCTGCACATGTTTCCTGCCGCCAGGAAGTCTGTCTCTGAATGAGGTCTCTGCTTGTTTGTATTGACAGAGGATAAAAAAAAAAAAAATCGAGGCATTAATGAGTGTGGTGGTGGTGTCAGCTCTTGCCCTGATGCTGTGAGAGCAGTGTTGTGTTTTATCCTCAAGTGCCCTGAATCATTGTAACCAGAAATTGAGCCTCTTAGACACTGTTGAAAAATCACTTGCCCCCCCAGTGCACACAAATTCAAAAAGTTCCATTAGATTTTTGAAAGTTTCAGGCTTCATTAGTGTGGGAGCAGGTGGTTCATTATTGATTGACCTGTACTTGGCCTTCACAAGGCTGCCCAGACAGCACTGTCTGCCTCAAACACAGAAGAGGTTTGGATAAATGGGGAGACTCCAGCAGAGGCCACTGAGGTGGTCAAGGGCTGGAGCACCTTGTGTCTGACAGAGCTGGGGCTGCTCAGCCTCCTTCAGGAGAAGGGAATGTTTAAGGGGTATCTCACCTCTCTCTCCCACTGCTCAGCATGTGCCCAGAGAGATGGTAGAGTCAGTCTCTTTCCAGAAGTCTGATCCCTGACTTGCAAATTCTTGAAACTTACTGCTGGAAGGCAGGATGTAGGCCCTAATGATAAAGGGGCTGCACGGTGTGCTTTTAGTTTTATCTATATTGCCATTTCCTTTCCTTTTGCATGTTGGTAACTTGTTCTTCGTCAGTTTGGTGTTTGCTTCCACACTACACTTGTACTTGTCCTTTTTAACTCCTCAGTTTTAATTTTCCTTCCATCCCCATCCTCTGTGTGATCTACTTCTTCCATGTGCCAGTCTTGGAGGCTGATTTTCACCTGATGTCTATTTAGTTTATTCTTTGTGGTGTTTTCTTTTTTATCTTTCATTTTTGCCTTACAGTGTTCATGAACCTTCAGTTGGGACCTCTAAAAATGTCCATTGAGTTCTTCTCTCCTGTCATGCAGAGGTAGGAGTAGGAATACAATTCAAGCTAAGGGGAGTATGGCTTGGATTTGCAGTGTTGTAATCCTGGGAAAAGTTCTGAAGGTGTGAAGTGATGGTGGTGTCCTGGGATTCATAGATCTTTGTCTCTTCATGTGCTCTGTAATAAAATGAGGGGGATCCATCCAGTGGAGAATTAAGACCAATCATTGATTGTGCTGTTGGTTAAAAAAATATTCTTCTAAAGAAGTTGCTTCTTTAAGTTGGCTTGGGTTGTTTAGTCCTGGTAATAGTTGTTAGTGATATTCAGAGTGCAGCCTTTCCTTTCGGGGGGATGCTGGGAGGGTTTCCCTAATACACTCTACCATCTGTTTTGGGGAATTTGCAGGGTTGTTTTGCAGCACCAGTTTCTTGGCTGAAACCAGCCAGTGAGTTTGGAATAGATGCATTCATGTGCTAGACAGTGTATGTGGGCAGCCTTTGCTTCCTCAGGAAACCAGGCTGGAAATGTGCTCATGACAAATACAGTCAGATCCGTGTCTTGGAGAGGTGAGACCTTCTGACTTCAGCCTGTGCAGACTTTAGCTTGACTCCTGTACGAGTGGGCAGTGCTCAGAGCACAGGTAGCAAGGCTTCCACCTTCATTCTGGTTCTTGGGGTTATGGTGACAGCTCCATGTTGCTTTTGCCACTTGTTAGTTGGCTGCATGTGACAGAATCCAAGTATGTTGTGTTTCTTCCTGATGTTAAACTCCTTTTACCAGGAGAAATACCACTGGGTACAGAACTGTCCTTTTAAAACGTTGCCTTTTAAGTCCTTGTTCATGCAAAAGCCTTGTTTACACTTCTTTTTTCCCTCCTGTACCATTAGCTAAAAATTCTGTCTGTTAAAAAAAAAAAAAACCAAAAACAAATTAAACACAAAAATCCCCAATAAAACCCAAAAACCCAAACAAGAAAAAAACCAAACCCAACCCTGATGGATTGATTGCTGTGTTGTATTTGAACAGAATGGTGCTGTTGTGTCAGACATAGGGTTTGTTATTGCTGTGATCCTTGGTGTGGCTTGCTCCAGGGCAAGGTGGAGTCATGCAGAATTTACACATTTTCTTTACTTGCTAGTAATTGCCCCTTACCTAGTGTTTTTGATCTTCAAAGCTCTTTTCAAATGCTAAGTAATTTTTGCTGCATTCCTTAAACTTTGGCGAGAAGTATACCTGTTTTTGTAGATGGGTAAAACTGATTCTGATAGTGGGACTTGCCCAAGGCTACAGGATTAAATCTTACTCTGTGTTCCTACTAACTTTGGCAGCTCTTGGTGTCTGGTTCTCGGCTTAATAGGAAGTGTTTTGGCCATCTCTTACCTGTGCTGTACTGATAACAAACTCGGGGCAAGACCTTTCTGGCGGGTCTCTCACCAGTAGCAAGGGCCAGAAGTGAGTCTGAAATCCAGAGCCCATGGCTCAAAAGTATGGAACTGCAGATGGTTTTATTTTCAAAACATATTAGGACACAGTAAATTCTTGGAATGAGTTGCTGGGTCAAGAAGAGAGCTTGGTGGTGTCACTGGGCTGAACTAGCCGTGTGACATGCTAGCTAGCAGGACATGCATGTTATGGGGATACCTTGTGGCTAGGAAAGGATTTGCTCAGAGCTTATGTCTTACTACACAATGGATAATGTAGTTGTAACAACTGGATACCAAGCTCTGCTTCCTCTGCAGAACTGCTCATTTAGTTCACACCATTAAGAGGAGCTGAACTTTGGTGTTGGGAGTCCACTGAAATTTGGTGGCCTGTCATAAAGGGTAGAAAGCTGATTTTCACCAGAGACATGCAATCAGCCAGTTTCTGTAGTCTTCACCTCTGCAAGCCCAGTTGTGTCAGCCCAGGAGCCTCCGGTGGTCTTTGGTCCCAGCCTTTGAGCTCCAGCAATGCCATTCCTTTTGTCTCTCGGAGGAAACTGAGGCAGTGAGTACCTGGGTAGGAGCTGGGTAGGTCTGTCTGTTTGCAGACACCCAGTGAGGGGGTGTCAGGGTGGGTGGAAATGTACCACAAATGTCTGCTATCACAGCATCTGAGGTGTGACACACTGCTGTGATTCATTGCCGTGGCTTTTGGGGTTTGCTATGGGCTGTCTGGTTCAGGTGTCCGTGGCTCAAATAGGAAATTCAATTTTGCTTTTTCTTAAGGTGGGTCTACCTACAGCCTCCTTCTCATGGTTTTTGCCTCTTTCCTGATGCTCCTTTGTGCTGTTTCAAGTCTCTAGGAGCCATGGCTCTAGTGAATAATCCCAGACAACTTTAATGGTTTATAATGTCCCACATTTCTCCCCTGCACTTACGGGCTGTGACTTTCTCACCGGGAAGGGGTAGCCTAACTGTTGTCATGTTCTTCCTTTTGGGTCACATGCCTCTCCTGTCTGTAAGGTGTTTTGAAGAGCAAACTCATCATCCTACTTCTATCCCTGCTCTATCCTTCATATAGCTGATCCAGAGCTGTGGCACAAATACTGCAGGATGTTGGCGCTTGGCAATTGCATTGGAGATGGGAACCCAGGATTTATATGCCCTGGTGGAGGACCTTTAGGTGGAAGATGAAAGGCTGGCAGGTGAAGTGGAGGTCCCCTGATTCACATAATCTGCCTCACTGTAAAATGTCAGCCGCAGTTTATCTGTGTTGATTGTCCCTTCTGGTGCTGAGTTCTTGCTTTATTGTGCAAATAGACCCGGGTAGGCTGACATTTCAGTGAACTTCTATTGTCTTATTTAATGGAAAAGTTGCTATTTAGAGCATCAAAAGAAATTGCTTGTAAAGAATCTGGTAGTATTACTTTGGGGTTTTTTGATGAGATTATTTGAGCAAGGAAAATGGGCTCTTCAATCATATATGAAGCTGTACTAAAAGGCTGCTGTCCTTTCCATCCAAACCTCTGAGCACCTCTCTGAAGGCTGCTGAATTCAACAGCAAGCCTTTGCCTGAAGACTGTAATTCACAGCTCTTGTAAGAGGTATTGTCCTACCCAATTACTATTATCAGGCTAGATGATAGTCAGATTCCCTTTGTATTCAGGTGCTCTTGTAGAGCTGAGCAGGGCCCAAATGTCTATTCTGAGAAGCTGTTGTGCTGCCCTTCTGCAGTAACCTGCTACCAGCTTGTAACACCAGCTGCAAATACCACATCCATAAGACTTTAATGTGTGATTGTAGTAAGGTGATTGTAGCTCTTCACTCAGCAGCTTCTTGCTGGGGTCTGAGAGATCAGTTGCATGAGAGTGGTCTCATACCCAGTTGCCATGATGGTGATTAAGCAAGTCATCACTTCAGGGAACTGGAGGGATTTTGTAATGGACATACACACTTCTTGTTGGCATTTGGCGTGTCTAACTTGAAAACACTATGAATAAGTGAGTATTTCATTTTAATATGTCTTTGCATCTTAAAAATCTCTGAGAGGTGAAATCACAGGACTGTTACACATGATAGTGTATGCTAACAGGCTTGAACTCTTACAGTGCTTCTTTTCCCTGAAGCCAGTGGCACCGTGTTGGCATTAGCAGAGAAATGCTGCCACAACCAATAAGCTGAGTTTCCCAAGCAGGTTCTTGTTTTCCAGAGTGTGGTGTCCTGGTTGAGGTGAGCAAGTACAGGAAACAGGTGCTACACAGCTCATGATCTTAAAGGGAAGTAAGTTCTCGTGGCTTCCCAAGGCATGACAAAGAGAAGGATGAGAAATCTAATGCTGCTTTACATCACGAACAGGATGTGACACCTGCTTTAATCATGTAAATGTGCCCAGAGGCATACCGATACATCAGTACACGTGGGTTCTTTTGCCTTTTACTATTCTTTACTGGCTTATTTGCATTTTGCAATTTTTCAAGGAGGTAGTAAATTATAAAGGATATATGTATGAAGGCAGAGGGATCTCACCTTACTCTAACAGTTGTTCCAAACTCCATGGTATCTTTTGCATGTGTTGCCGTGTGCTTAAGCAGATGGCACGTGGTACTCACTTTATTTTTCTTTGCATCCAGGTTCACTTCCCTGATGTTGAACGAGTGGAGTGGCTGAACAAGGTGAGGAGCTCTGAACTCCAGTTGGTGAGGCCGCCTGCTCTGAGCTGTATCCCTCCCATCCAGACTCTGTAGGACAAGTCTGAGGAAGTTATCGAATTACTACAGTGTAGATCAATTGTATCAGTGTCTGCACTGGAGTCACTTAAGTGTGGAGTTGCCACTGAGGTTGAGAGCCAATTGAGCCTGGTTGATACAAATTTGATAAATTTAATACTTCATTCTGAAACTAAAAACAAAAAGTAAGTGTTTGTGTGTATATATGGATACATATGTATGTATGTTATTAAATTTCTCTTTGTTATAAAAGCTCATCTCAATCCTCTTTAAATAAACCTAACTTCAGGGAACTTTGTGGCACTTCAGAGTAATTAGGGACTACTGTGCTTTAGAAATTTAACCCTGGGCTTTGTTGGCTTCTGTGGTTGAAGCAGTCAATAGACTCCATGGTGCTGAAAACTCACCCTTCAGTTCCTGAAGCAAATTCCAGTTCTGAGCAACTGAGATGGATCCTTATATGAGGATGACTTAAATGCACAAATTAACTTGCTATTTTAGAAGGGCAGATATTGATAGCCAGGGTTCTGTAATGGATGTGTCTGTTGCTCAACAAAAGGTGTCTTACTCAAAGAATCTTCAGCATGTTTCTGCTTTTGCTGTTCTTTAGGTCCTTGTACAGGCTTGGCCATACTTTGGAACAATCATGGAAAAAACGTTTAAAGAAGTTCTTGAACCAAAAATCAGAGCAAAGAGTGTACACCTGAAAACGTGCACCTTTACCAAGATCCACTTTGGCGAGAAGGTAGTGAGAATCCCTTGTAAAACTTGTGGCTCACTCTTTTCCAAAAACTTCAGGTGCAAGGGGAGTCAGATGTTCTACTCTTTAATACCTTTGCTCTCTCCTCATGTTGACTTGAGCATCTTCACCATGAAGGAAGGATCATACAGGAGAGAAACACATCTCTTCCTACTTGCTGTCAGTATCCTGGGACTGGAGATAGAAAAAAAGGGCCATATCCATATTTGTTTCTGTTGTACACTTACAACGGGACTCTTCAGTGCTTCCTAGTCTTGCAAGACGGGCTGCTGACAACCACCCCTGTGTTTGAGGACTGCCAAAGCTGTTCTGTCTTTAAAGGAAAAAAACTAGTGTGGTTTACTCATACTTTACATGCAATTTTGTGAATGCTTCTGTACTCAAATTGATCCAAGTGAGTAGGACTTTTCACTTGGGCTTAGCTTGATAGATATTGACTATGTTGTATCTTGTTTGTCTATATTTCAGTGCCCTAGAATCAATGGAATAAAAGCCTACACCAAAGAAATTGACAGAAGACAAGTTACCCTAGACCTGCAGATATGGTAACATTGCATCACTGATTATGTTGATGGCTCTTAACTTACTGCCTGTGTATCTGTCATGCTGGACTGGACATGGTCCACTAGGATAAGCCTAGAATGATATGAGATAATCTGTCCCTCAGCTGGATGTCCTCAATGCTTACAGAAGTGAAATGTTGTGCACCAGCCTCTAAGTGAGAAAGCACCTGCACAGGTCTAGGTGTTACCTACTGTGGCCCATCATGGCTGCCATGGCCATAAGTATGTCCCCCTTGGCTTTGCCATTGATTGGTGAGAACCCAAGTTTTGGAACTGTGTTTCCTGTTCTCAGAAAAACCCTCAGGTATGGAGGTGCTCAATCTGTCTTGCCCACTATGGTTTCTTGTTAGTCCAACATCTCCAGTTCTTCCATAACTACTTGCACTATTTATTGTTTAATTCCTTACTCTAGATTAATCCTCTGTTTCAGTCACCATTTGTTCTATGTGCCATCCAACACATTTGCTTTTTTGATTACAGCTGTTCTCTGAGCAGAAAACTGCCTCTAGCTCTATTAACAACAACAACAAAATTAGATAAAACATTCAATACCTCCCAGGCTGTTTTGAATGAGCTAGTGTGTTTTGTTAACATCAGAGCAATTGCAGAGCTAAACTTGCTCCTGGTTTAGTCCTGGAGAATGGAATTACTGGGGGAATTACCACTTGCATGCTGCTGTACCTCTGTAAGTTTAGTGGGTGACCGAGCTGCCCAATTTAAATGGCTTTTTGTGGTAGTGCCAGGGAAAAACTGTGAAATTATGGACTGTCTTGGCAACAGCACAGAGCTCCTCAGAGCTGTGTCTGCTGGTTAATGTGGCAATGGCATGGCAGCATCCCCAGCCCTGGCAAAGCACCATTGCTCCCTGTAAAGTGACATGCTTGATTTTCAGTCAGGTGTTTCAGTGCTGTCAGTGAAGTGGTCTTTGTAATAGCCAGGTCAGCGTTAGGGCCTTTGGGAGATCATTTGTGCTTTACATATCGAGATTGAGAGATCTGATGCCTTTTAAACTTTGCAGAAGGTTGCTGCTGTTCTCTGCTAAACTGTTTCTGCAGGCTGCTTCTCCCACATACTCATTTTCACTGTAACAATCCTGTGCAGAGGGATTTCCCCACCTCCACATTCCTGTCCCTCTGGCAGACCCATCAACATCTCCAAACTCTCCAGTTACTTCTGTTCCTCATGCTGATGATAACCTAACCCAAACTGATGTCATCTGATAACCTCAATATTTTCTGTATTCACACAGGAGTGTGCAGTCTGCCTCGCCTCTCTGGTGGGGGTCTCTTCTCCAGAGCTGCATTAAGGCCTCAGCTTCACTTGTGTTTGTATGTTAGCATCAGTTTCTGTGACTAAGCTGTGTTGTGCATCCTGCAGTGTCTGCAGGAGACTGTGTGTTGCTTTCAGGAACAGGGAGAGGCAGATCTATGAGCAATGGTATTATTTACCTGCCTTTTGCTAGATTACCAATAGAACTGTTTTTTCTGCTACTTAGAAAGATAGAGTTGAGCTGCCGCAGTGTGAGGTTGCCCTTTTCTCTATCTCTTGGTCACTATGCTGGTGAGGTTTAAATGGTGGATCTGTTTACAGGGCTGTGTGCTGGCATCACAGCACTGGAGAAGAGAGTGGTGTGCTGTGGGTGCCCGTGGGGTGCACTGTGCAGTGCTGGCACCGCAGTGACTGACCTTCCTCTCTTGGGTTAGGCTTCGGAGAAGCAGAGCTGTATTGCAGTGGACATGAAAGGGTTAACCTGTCTGCATGTTATAGACATTACTTCTTTGCCTTACTGCTTGCTAGCTGTGATTTTGTGGGAGTTCCCTCACTGGTGAACCCACCTGGGTGTGATCTGTTGGCTGGGTCACTACTGAGCAGGGCAGCAGCAGCAGGGAAGGCTGAGCAGCCACTTCCCACAGGGTGCTGTTACCCTGGTGTTCTGCAATCCTGCCTTGGCAGCAGCTCTGCCCCACTCCAGTGCTGAATAACCCATTGTGTTAAGCAATGTTTTGCATCCAGATATCTTGGTTTGCTCTGTAAATGCTTCTTGCTTTCAGTCTCACAGTAGTACAGGAGAACAGATGTTTTTTTCATCCACTTTTATCAAGGAGGCAACTAGTTGCTGAAGCTCAGAGTCTTTGATTTGACATGGAGAAAATACAGGAAGAGGGCAGGAGTAGAAAAAACCTTTTCTTCTTACCCTTCCTTTGTGGTCTGTATGGAATCATTTATGTAGTTTTATTGCCACTCATAGATATAGGATCCATGAAAGGCTTTGTTTCACCTGTGCTCCTGATCTCACCAACGTGACGCTGTGGTTTGGTTCTGTGCCATGAGAAGAGGAGCTTCCTTTCCTCTGTTTGTGTCCTTTGCTTGGGAAGCATGAAAAATAGTGCTTAGAGGTCCCTTATTTGTATGGCCTGTAGCTGTCAGCAGAGTCAGGGATGCAGGAGATCTGGTATTGCATGAAGTTACCGAAAGAACTTGAGAATCTGCTTTAATTAAATCTGTTAACAACTTACATGGCTGTAGCATCAGAACATTGGGCATGGTTATGTAGAGGACGGTGTTATTACAGTCTTGACTTGTGGACAGCGACATTGACTGTCCCATGCAAAAGGATTAGATATGGCATTTTTCAAAAGGGGAATTGTCCAAGTGCAGCCACTTGACTTCCTACAGCTGCTTGCCTTTCCGCTAATTTTGCAGCAGCCTGTGTTGCTGCATACCCATATAATCATAAGCTATAATAATCAGAGTTTCCAAGTATTTGAAGGCACAATTACCTCCCTGAGAAACACCTTGCAATCCAGTTTCTTCCTATTTCATTACTATGATTTAGTATTTAGAAGCATTTCTCATTGGAAATGTTCTGAATTTTATTTTGCATGATCTTCTGTGGCACTTACAGTACATGAGATGTCATAGAAGAATAGTGTAATAATTGACATGTGTAAAAATTCATCAATTACAATTTACTCCTAGAAAAGAATCTCTGACTTCCTGTCAAGTTTTCAAAGCTGGAAAGACAGTCTCTGTCTGATGAAAGAAGTCAAAAGAAACGTGCAACTATACTTTGAGCTTTAGTGGAGTTTGTGATAACTAAGTTTGTAGGATCTTAGAAGAAACTAAAAGCATTTTGGAAACTGGCCAGTCTTGAGCAAAAAGGGATGCCTGCCCCTGGCAGCCTGACTGGAAAGAGAGAGGGGAAAGCAGAGGTGATCTGGCTTTTTTCATGCCCTGTGTTGCCTGGTCACATTTTCTTATCTCTCTAATTTGTGTAATTCTGCCTGTTCATCTCCCAAGTCCAAAGGCAGACTGAGCATAGTCTGTGTTACAAAGCACCTGAAAAGGTTGGGTCAAAGGGGGCTTTTAGAGTGCAGAGCCATGAGAAGATGGGGCCCATGGGCAGTTAACTTATGGAGGGAATTGTCTGGGCCTTTTCTAAAGGGATGTGCAGACATCCAGGTTAGTAAACTTGTCAGCATGTGCTCTTGTAGCATCCCTGCCTTCAGCCAATGGATTGCCTTTGTATCATAAGCCCTGGGCCCAGTTTTCCACCCAAGGACAGAAGAGATACAGATACTTGTGCAACAGGTGATGTAGGAGAGAAACAGGTGATTCTTCCACCCTTCGCAGGTGGGTAAACCGGTCCTGTGTAGGGTGGAGGGACTCAGCCCTCAGGCTTTGAAGTGTCAAGGTTTGAGTTTGGCTCAAGTGTGCTCTGGGGAAGGACAGCAGAGAGGATAGCAAGGTTATGCTGGGCAGAGGAACAGATGGAAGAACATGGGACTGGAAATGAGGAACAAAACTAATGAACAAAGAGTGCATCCTTCCTATCAAGCACCCTGGCAGGGGGGTGATGCCTGTATGAGGCAGACTTAAGGATAATTAAAGGCTCATGCTCTGATAAGACTTCTCTGACATCTAAATTCTAAAACATATTTGCATGTATTGAAGTGTTACTGGAGAAAAGAGACATCTAGGACTGAGCGGGAAGAGTTTTTGACTGTGTGGAAAGGCAGAAAGGCTGTAAATTGAAACACCACAGCTCTTACTTGTTGTGTTAGACACTTGCAATAGCTGAATTAAACCCTCTTGGATTAATTACTGCAAATTAAGGAACTAATTTTGACTTCTCATTTAGAATTTTATTGTAACAATGCTCTATTAGCACCCAGTGTAATGAGCTGTAAGATAATGTCAAAATTGTAGGAGTTAACAAACATAAGTTCAATTATGTCACTAGCTTTTAAGAAAGATTGTGTTAATTTTGGCATGGTTTGTGAGGTGAGAAATGAGAATGCTCTAACATTAAAGGCTTTAATCTGTGTGTTATGAGCTCTTAAAATTCGGTTAGGTGACTGTCTGTAAACAAATATACAAAGAACTTTGTTTGCAAAAATGGAGACCAATTCACAGGATTGCACATTCTTGGCACATTTTTTGGGATGGGAGGGAATCTGCCTATGTGCAAATTACAATGTGAATTTGTGGCAACTGCAGCACTATTTGCCGGTATGCATGTGGTCAGAGCAGAACTCCTGTTCTTTTCCTTTGATTAAGGGGTGAAGTTATGCATGCAGGCAGCAAGCACAGCACATTCACTGTGCTGCAGTACCTTTACACCCTGCTTTACCTGCAGGGTGTTTGTGTGTCTGCAGCCAGAGCTATTTCTCAGAGGGCTGGAAGGGAACTTGTACCTTTCTTCAATTGTTTTCTGCCAGAGGAATCAACAGATCTACAAGGTTCTGCTCCCTGGGGAGTGGCTATTGGTTTGTGCACAAGGTGATGTTTGTACTTTAATAAATGTCTAAAGTGGTTTCCAAATCGCCAAAGTACCGCATTCAGCATCTGCTTTATTTAAAGCCTGATGTTCTCCATGGCAACTGACCAAAATCTGATCTTAGCTGTTGTCTTTGAATTCAGCCTCAAGGAAACCAGGTTATTTTTAGTGATCAGTTTGTCCTTCAAGTGAGTTTTTGGGTTCTGGGCAAGGGTGATACCGGGGCTTTTTGGGTGTGGCCAAGGTGGGAACCCCTTAAGTAAGGGCAGGATGGCTCTGCACCAGCCTGGGAGCTGGGTGACCATGCTGTGGGGTGGGATCAGGCTTTTGGCAGAGAAAGGGAGCAAGATGGTCTGACCTTGAACTTTGAATGAGCCTCTTGGTCCCGTCTTGGAGCAAGCCAGCCACCAGTCTTAAGAATGGAAAAGTAACCTTGAAATACAGATGTTGCTTTGATGTTTTACAGGTACATCAATATCCCAGCTGACTGCAGGGTTTCTTTTGTGAATGATCTGACCTTTGTTCGACTTCCCCTTTTCAGTCACTTGAAAATCCATCTCTGCCTGTGGGATCATGTTGTCAATCCTTAAACTGATTTAATTTATACTCTGTACAGCCCCAGATTTCTCATGGGACTATTGCAAACTGTGGAATAATGTGAGAATTTTCTTTCAGTTACATAGGGGACTGTGAGATTCACATGGACATATCGAAATTTAATCTTGGAGTGAAAGGTGTACAGGTGCGTGCAGTGCTAACGTTGTCTGTTCAAGGCTGTGTGGGGCAGGAGGTAGCACCTACCAGTGGGGAGGTCACACTTAAATGGGAAACCAGCAACTATCAGGCTTGGAATGATTGGATTTATCTCCTTGTTCTTGGCTGGGGAAATGATGCCTTCCATGGAAAGTGCTTAAATACCACTCTTAAGCTTTGTAGGGTGACTCTTAAATAGGGTCGGTGCTGGAGTATCAGGTATGTGTGGACCAGCATCTGCCACTGGACTTCAGAGGAGCTCAGAGTGTTGGTAGAGAATTTCAGAAGAACCAGGATGTTCATAAACTGGTGTAGATTAAACCAACAGCCTCTTCTTAGAATGCTGAAAGCTGGTAGACAAATGGCTCCACTGTATGGCAGGATTGCAGAGAGACTCCACAAACATAGAAAGCATTGCCGGATATCAATAGCAATGGTTTGGGGGGAAAAGTTTATTGTTATTAAATTCTGAATAAGATTACTTCAAGTAAAATTTCTAGAATTATCTCCATCACTGAAAAGCTCACAATTTTGAAGCTGCATCATGAGAGTGCCTTAACACTCAGCTTTCCTGTTCTGTTCACAGTTGTATGGGACATTGCGGGTGATCCTGGAACCTCTCCTAACTGATGCACCTTTTGTTGGAGCAGTGACCTTGTTTTTTATGCAGAAACCGGTGAGTCAGGAATGAGCTGCTCTCTGCAGCCTTCTTGCTTCTTGGTCTTAGTGCTTGGACAGTCTTCAGTGAGTGACACGAGCTGTCCATCTCTGGTACCCCAAACTGCATACCTGTGAATGTCTCACAGTTCAGGTGCTTAAATAACAAATTCCTGATTGTTCAGTGCTCTTCTTGAACTCCAGGAGGATGTGAATTAATTCACCCTACACTTTTGTAGTAGTGCCAAAACAGTTACTTGCTTCACTCCAAGAATGGGAGGACTTTCTTATGGTGGCAGCACAGGACCTGTTTCTGCAAGGTTTCTGGCTGGTGGATCTTCACATTCATACATTTTAAATGTAGTCATCTTGGAGATCATTCAGGCATGGTTGCCTTTTGAAAGCTTGCCTGTTTAAGGTCATTTGCCTTGTACTGAATTGTGGTTTCATAAAATGAGAAACCTTCTAGTCTTGTAAGAACCAGTTATCTTACAGCACACAGCTTTGCTTGTGGTTTAATGCTCTGCTTGAGTTCATGAAAGTCATACATTTTTGATCTTGAATGAAGTGTTTTTGTGTTTAGATGTAGCAACATTATTTTAACACATTAAAAAAACTCTTTTTGTTTATTGTACGAATAAGAATACAGACTCCTGAAATCAGGTGGTATTTGTAAATCCCCCTGCCTCAGGACATAGGCCAACCCCTAAGTGAAAGGATGAGAAAACAACTTCAAAGTCTCACTAGAGTTGTTGAATTTCATTCATGACCCCAGGGCATCTGCCAGGTGCCATTGCTAAGGGCTGAATATTGTCTTTCCTTCTGCTTGCAGGTTAAGTCCCAGTGATACCCTCATTTCAGGATGACAGATAAAATAGATAAGGGAATTGATACCAGGTGTTGGTTCTAATGTACAAATGCAGTCAATTGCTGGTGCAGGTTTTCCTTTCTTTAAACTACTAGCTTTGTTGTAGAAGCATTTCCTGTTTAAATTCTACATTTCTTTTGAAATAAATTTTAATAGACCTGTATAATATTTTCTCCCTGATCTTGTTGTAGCACTTGGAAATCAACTGGGCAGGCATGAGCAACCTCTTGGATGTCCCAGGGATTAAGTGAGTGTCTACTTTTCTTTATGTTATTCTCCTCTGAAGGCCTTTGGAAGTTGGGATGGGGTTCTTCAGTAACCATCAAAGCTGTTGAGAGCATTTTGTGTGAGGTGTTGTGCTTACGTTCATCCGATCCTCTCTGGCTGTGGCAAAACTTGAGGAGGGTTCTTTTTACATTCTGTCAAAACTATTTCAATTGCCTCATTGCATTTGGGATGGAAAAAGTAAATCCCCCAAATGACAGTGACTTATACTAAAAAAGTACTTAAACAAAAAAACGTGCCTTTCTTGTTCCCATATGCCAGTTATTTGCAGAGGTAGATGAGGTAGATGTAGACTGATAGTCTGTGCTTATTTTTATTTACATTAAAGTGAAAAAGGCAAGGTATCACAAAGTTGCAGTCCTTCTGACAAATTCAAGTAGAATCTTTGATAAAGAGAACTGCACCAGATTTATAAGGAGAAAAATTCTTTTCATTCTATGTAATCTTCTAACCTTTTAGATGTAGCTATTCTCCAGTGCCTCTTGGGTTGGTATTGCATACATAAAACTTGCACAGCAAGGATGAAAATCTTAGTGGGTTTTAGTACTGTAAGTTTCAAACTGTTTCACCAGATTGGGGATTCACATTGTCTTTCTTAGGGTCAGGAGAAAATTCTGTTACACAAGAGGAAAATGTATTGGGTTACTCAGCCATTGCCTTTGTCCTCTTCAGTGCAAATGCAGACACTTCTGTTCCTCTCTGTTCCTCTGCAGCTCATGGTTTGCAGTCTCATAGGAAGTGTCTGGCTAGTTTACATGCCAGGTCATGCATTAAAGGGCCTCAGAAGACTTTTGATGTTGAGTGAGAGGAAGCTTTCTTTTTATCTTAATCTGGGGCCTGGGTGGCCTTTTGCCCTGAAGTTGGGCCTGAGAGCTCCAGTTTTTATCAGAGGAATTAATCTGTACTTTTCTGACTTGGTTTCCCTAATCCTTGCAGGGAGAAGGCATGTAGGTGTTCCAGCCTACAGCCTCTCATATAATTATGTGCAACTTTGGTGTCCTAAATTTTTACTCCCTGGTTCTCCCACAGGGATTTGCACACAGAAACCTTTGCTTGTTCCTCAGCAGTGCAATGAAAGCTGGGAGCAAAACATGCCTGACTGTGAATGGGCTGAAGTACAGGTTGAACAAGAGCCCTCCCTGTCAAATGAATTGGGCTCATTTAAGATAGCAAAGAAACTGGATGCAGTCATCTGTCCTCACATACAAGTTGTGTTTAGTTGGGTGTACCCTGAGACTCGAGAGAAAGGTTAATTCTGCGACATTCCTGTTGGGTTTTTTTCAGGAAAGCCAAGAGCCCCTGGCCAAGGTTCCTGGTTTAACATTTGGAGTAGAAGATTTTCCTTATGCTCTTTATGTGTGAATCCAGCCTCCTCTGTGAATTGGGACAATTTCGTTACACAGTCTTACCCTTAAAAGCACTAGATTTATTAAGAGGATGAGTCAGATACTTGGTGCTCTTGTGTTTTCCTCTTAGTATTGTCTTTTGCTCATGCCTGGTTGTAGTGGCATGTTGAAATCCTCTCATTAATCACCTGGGACATCTGTGATGGCCATGTACTTCTTGTACCTGACATACAAAAAGAGTGATTGTAAAGATAATATTAAACTGAAAAGCTAAAAATGTACAAGTTGTAATTCGGCTGGGAAGTTCCCTGAACTCCAAGACATGACCCTCAATTCAGCCAGTGTGGTCTCTAGTTACTCCAAATGAGATTTTCCTTCTTAGTGCAAAATCTGCCAAGATACAGAACCTCATCTAAGAAATGAGCTTGACTTTTTTTTCTTTTTGGATGTGTCTGGCTTCTTCCATTTTACAATAAGGTCTCAGCATGTGGCCAAGAGTAGGTAGCAGTGTGTGCTGAGGCCATTTCTAAGTCTAAAAACCAACCACTTTGAGGTCTTGAAACCCCCTCTGAAATGCTGAAACTTCTGATTCCCTTCTCCCCTTGTCCATCTCTGGTGCTGGCATTCCCAAGGAAACCCAGAAGGCACATGAGTTTGACTTGTTTGGGTGTGTGCATGAAGATTTCACAGAGCTTGAGCTCCCATTCATCGTTTACAACCTGCCAGAGCCAAATTCACACCCTGCAATAGGGATGGTCCTTATTGCAAACCTGCATCACTAAATCGAAGTTGAATGGCCACTCTGCAGCTCTTTCATAGAATCATATGAGTTGGAAAAGACCTTTATAGATCATCAAGTCCAGCCATTAACCCAACAGTGCCAAGCCCATCACTAAACTATGTGCCTAAGCACTTTTACAGGTCTTTTAAATGCTTCCAGTGATGGTGACTCAACCATTTCCCTGAACGGCCTGTTCTAATGCTTGACAATGCTTTGGTGGAAGATAGACAGTATCGGTATCACTCACTTTGCAGTGCCCATTTCTGTCTCTAATTTTTTCATTCTGAGTTGTGCCTGATTGTAGAGACTGAGGTTGCCTTTTTCCCCCATCTGCAGTGTAATGTCAGACTCACTAATTCAAGACTTCATTGCTGCACGACTGGTTCTACCAAACAGGATCACAGTGCCTCTGAAAAAGAACATGAACATTGCCCACCTGAGATTCCCTGTGCCCCAGGTGAGCTGGTTTTTCAATGACATAGTGTTTATCTACCTGAGTGTGCAGTTGCCACCATGTGGATGCATCCAAGCTTAGTGTCTTTAGATGCTGCATCAACTCTTTCAACCTGAATTGTGGGCTTTCTGTAGGTAATATTTCAGAAATGTAAAAGCATTGTTGGATAGTTCATAATTTGGGAGGGGGGGATCATGGACGCTGGGAGTTCCTACCCTCTCTACATGGCATAAGGAGTCTGTAGTCTGAGCTCATTTACCAATTAAACCTTTAGTCTGTAACTGCAGATCTGTGGTATATGCAAATGAGAGGATAAATACAAAAGCAATGAATGTCAGGCTATTTATTATTTTTACTAATGCTGTGAAGGGGTGTAAACAGGGAACTTGGAGGATGACATCTCTTTGCTAATGAAAAAAAATGGAAAAAAACCCCAACAAACAAATCTCCTAAATATTCAACATATTCAGGTCTTCAATCTTCGTCCATCAAATGTGTAATACACTTACTAATGAGTATAAGTAGAAATGAGTGACAAAGGCACTCTCCCTGTTGCAAACTTGCATCACTAAATTGAAGTAGAATGGCTCCTGTGCAATAAAATAAGAACCTGCCAATGAGTGCTTAGTTCCTCCTTCAGTCAGTGGGAGTTGATCTTTACACTTGATTTGACTGTGGCTGTAATGCTGTGTGCATATGTATGTTTCTGATTTAAAAATAAACTGAATATTATTTCCTACACAGTTATCTAGATTGAATTGTGCATCTGTTTAAGGGGGCTTTTTTCCCCTTCTAGGTAAATGGTGGAAAAAGTGTTTTATTACAGCTGTCATTGGAAATGTACTGCATCAAACTATATGTCTTTGCAGAACTGTCATGCTGACTACCCTTGCTGCCTGAAATAAACAGTTTTAGGAGGCAGCATATTATAATTATCCAAAGATTGCATTTTCATGATCAATTCTGTATCTTATTTTATCCAGGGAGTAATAAGGGTTCATCTGTTAGAAGCTGAAAACCTTGTCCAGAAAGACAATTTCTTTGGTGCCATCAGGGGAAAGTCTGACCCGTATGCTCTCCTCCGTGTTGGCACCACACAGTATCGAAGCAAGACAGTTTCCCGAGATCTTAATCCCATTTGGAATGAGACATTTGAGGTACTGAACCTTTTGATCTTTCCATCTGTAGGATACACAGCCAAATATTTACATCCCTGTACTTGGAGGACCTTCTCTTAGCTGACTGCGCTGGGTCAAGTGGACTTCCTTGTTGCTTGGATGAGGCATTTCTGTCCCTTAACCAAGTTCAAATTTACATTGTAAACTTGAAATGTCATTCAGGTTGATCTGATTTACATGTGTGGGTTTTTCGAGGAGGTGCAAAGCACTGCTTTAAATATCAATCAGTGCATCAGGCTGTGCAGCTGTAGGCTGCTCTAGCATTGGTTCCTCTCTGCTTATTAGGGATACCAGTTTGAGGGGTTTAACTTGTCGTTCAAAACCAAGCAAACTGAATGTGAAATGTTTTCACCTATAATCAATTGTATTTGTTATGAAATTAGCCATGAAAGAGCAGGGAATGCCCTTAATGTGTTAGACAGCTGTCAAATGTCATGTTCTTGTCCACAGCCTGAGCCTGAATATGTATATGTGAATGCTTTTTATTGTTAATCCATACCTCTTTCTCCTCCAGTTTGTTGTTCATGAAGTGCCTGGTCAGGACCTAGAAGTGGATTTGTACGATGAAGATCCAGATAAAGATGATTTTATGGGCAGGTAAATTAGCACAACCTTTATTCAGAGTTCAGTAGCCTCTGCTGTGGGGCACCTGTATTATTCATACTGGAAATCCAATACTGTTGGAAGCGATTCCCTTTGCCCAGATATTGATACCAAGTAATTAGTTCTTAGTTCGACTAACTTTGAACAAGGTTACACTCCTGTGGGGAATCCTGGGAAGCCATTAGAAGCAATAGTTACTACAAGAGTTGAGATTTACTTCAAGTTTATTATAGTTTTGGAAGTATTTAAAGGGGGAGACCTCAGAAGGGTGTGTTCTGCACACATGTACCCAGGTAATGTGGAGAAGTTGTTATTTGGAATGGACTTGAGAGTGGGCTTTTTTGATGGGTTATGCTGTATGCCTCAATATATATTGAAATATTTGCTTTTTGCCTTTCAGCTTGCTGATAGGCCTAGTGGATGTAATGAATGACAGAACTGTTGATGAGGTAAAGATCATAGCTTATTTCTAAATGTGGTTGGGGGTGTATGCCTACATGCATGCATTTGTGCTGCTCCTCTGCTTCTATGGTGTTTCTTTGTGCTTAAAGCTTCCTTGCACATTTGCACTGCGGTATTTTCACAAAAAGATAATACTAACGTAGCCATGACAATAATTTTTACCACCATGCTGGTAACCCCAGAGAGCCCTGAGGTTAGGCTGAGCCAGCCATGGGGTATCTTCTTTTGATACCGTGTGTCCTGTGTGTACCAAAAGTTTTGTACAAGGCCGAAGATAAAGTTTGGTGAAGCAGCCTGATTGCTGAGAAAAGAAATTATCTGATCTTACTGTGGTTCATCCTGCAACCCAGCACTCTATAAACAATGCCAGGGTGCCTGTCTGGTGCTATTGCTGCACTCATATCCCCATGCTTTGCCTGTATATGAGTGTCTTATTTTAATTTTCTTTTGCCTTATACCTAAGTAGATGGATGTGCTACAATCTAACTGTCAAAAATGCAAACTAAGGTGCTCAGAGTAAAATTCTTGTTGTCTATTGTGTATAAGTCTCAGAGTCTGCAACACGTATATTAAAACTACTCTTCCTCTCAGTTCTCAAGCTGCTCTTGTCTCCATTTAGTGGTTTCCCTTAAGTAAGACAACAAGCGGACACTTGCATTTAAAACTGGAGTGGCTTTCTCTAGTAAACGACCAAGAAAAGCTACATGAGGTGAGTATATTTGCTTAAAGGGTTCAGGTACTCTGATCCCTGTCCAGTGATCAACAAAGGAGTGTGTAAAAGTAGAAACCCCAGGCAAACTCAAGGGAGTTTATTTTTGTCTGGCAGAGTTTTGATGTGATTCCCTCCCTGCCGCTCCTGCAGAGGAAGGGCATTTGCATGCCCCAGGTCTCTTGCTAATTCAGGAGTAACTCAAATCTGGCAGCTCTTTTTGCTTGAATTAGCAAACCTTTGTTTGACTCACTGCAAAGTGGCCTCTCAGAGTTCTTTCCTTTGATGATTTTTCTCCTCCCTCTTCATCTTGCATTTGTGTAGGACCCCAGACCCCTGAAATAACCTGTACTAGTCATAAGCAAAGAGCCAGCGCTGGTGATTGGTAGAGCCATGTTTCCAAATGGCATGTTGTTAATCCAGCAAAATTGCTTGGATAAAGCCCATCTCCCAAAGAGGCTGTTCTTCATAATCAAGCAAAACCATTTGAGTTCCACTGAAGTGACTAAAATTGTTTCCAGGCTTTGTTCTGCTGATACTGGATTCATGTTGATGTATTTGGTTGAGCATGTTTTTAAGTGTCTTGCTGCACTGGGGAACCCAACCAGTTCTGCACTGTGACAAACATTAAAGGCAATGAATTGAAATGAGTTACACATCTTCTTATAAATGCTTACAGCTATCATGCTGTGTTGGCCTGTGCTCCTCTAAATTGCAAGTTTTAGGAGAAAGGCAGAGAGCTGCTTGGCCTTCAGAAGCTGCCCTTGGTATTTTGTTATGTTTTACTTTGTCCCTGGTAGGTGATCTTGACAGCTTTGTGTTTTGTTTTGGTTTATCTTTCCCTGCCTTTGCAGGATAAGAAGGGTTTGTCTACAGCAATTCTGATTGTCTACTTGGATAGTGCCTTCAACCTCCCCGTAAGTACAAACCCCATGCAGCAGCCTTCATTCCTAACCTCCTTTTTTTTTAAGACCACAAATTAATTTTGTTTTAAATACTCTTTTGCTAATTCAGAAAAACCACTTTGAGTATTCGAATGGTGAATGTGGAGCAAAGAAGATCAAAAATAACAAGTACCTCAAGGTAACATTTATATTCTTCTTATATGCTTGCAAAATAACGTTCTGGATTATGTGGTATCACAGGAACTGAAACTGGCTGTGGTTGAAAAGAAATAACTTCTCTACTGTCAGAATCTTAAGTGACCAGGGGTTCAAAATAGTGATTGACAACCCACCCCAGTGAAAGTCTAGTAGGTCCAAGTGGGAATGCAACACAGGAATGTTTGATTGTGTGCATGGTTGTCTTTACTTTCTTCTTTATGCTTTGGACAAAGAGCCTCCAGATATCAGACTAAGTAATGATATCCTTTCTGCTGCTGCTGCTTTTTCTTCCCATGCTGAGTTGTTCCTCCTTGACATTGGGGTGGGAGGAATGTGCTCATCTGCGGTAATTTTCCTGTCTCCTGGAGAGCTGACCACCAGATTCCTCCTCCCTTGGTTTTAGAGGGATTCAGAAGCCTCTCTATCATTCATACCTCCTCTCTTAGCTTCTTTTTCCCCCAAATACTGCGTTTTGCTACTGTGATGTAAATGGCAAGAATAGTGAACCATGTCTTTCTCCCAATTTTCTTGCATGAGCTACACACAGCTCTGAGCTGTGGGAAAAGCTTCCCGTTCTCTCCAAGTAGCTCCCCTCCTAAATACCATATTTTCAATTTAGATGAGTTACCAGCACTGCAGTACACATCACATTCAATAATCCTTAATTTTGGACATTATTGTGTGCACTTTCTATGTAGTGTTGTGCCAAGGCCAGATCCTCAGCCTTACCTTCTATAGCATTAGTGCAAAGAGGTGCAAGGAGTTCAGTATTGTTACTTCTGGGCAGGAATTGTTCTTTGATGCCCAAGACTCACTTCCAGATGCTTTAGAGCAAGCCCTGAGCCTTGGAAACTGATTCTGAGAGTCCTAGTTCATTCAGTAATGATCAAGATTTCCCACTGAGCTTTCAGCTCTCCTCTCTGTTTCCTCCCAGCTTCTAAGAATTTTTAACTGCTCACCTGTTGAAACCTAAACACATAAAACTTTGGCTTAAATGTGTACCCTTGGTGGTGGAGAGTAAGACTGTGGTGTGTTATGGCTGGAGGCTTTCCTGTGTGCTACACTCCTCAGATGTCCCACATCCAGAAAATTTTGTCAGCCTTCCAGCAACTTACCTCAAGTAAGAGTAGTGGTTTGATATTGCTTCCTGTAAACTATAAATTTCTCAATGCTTTTTTCTGCCTTCTTTTTCTTTGTATTAAATGACAGAAGATGGAGCGAGAACCTTCCTCCTTCGTCCTGCTCACAGTTGGGAATAAGACTCAGAAGAGTAAGGTGGGGCTGTTTAATTCTTCTGCTTTCCTTAGATACTTTCTATGTTATGGGTAACTGTCTCCAAGTAGCCCCTAGGAAGGGAAGGACTTCTTGTGAAGCTGATGTGAAGAGGTGTAGTTGTAGTGATAGCTGCAGAGCCTGGGAATGGGACCACTGTGTCAAAAATAATTCTTCAGTCTAGCTCGTGGTTTCTCAGAGCAGGGTGTCATTTGCATCAATCTGGCCTTTATTCCTTCATCAGAGTCTTTCCTTGCCCTTGTGTATCACTGTTTTACTGTTTTGGCTTTTTCGTTTTTTTTTTACCTGGACATGATATATCTGGATCTCCTCCACTTTCAGTTCATTTTTCATTATTTAAAAATTACTTTTGCCTCATGAGTATTAGGAACAGCTGAGCTCTGCCCTCCAGGTAGCTGCCTTGTTCACTGTCCTGCAGCTGGATGTGGATGAGGGCAGCTCTTTGTTCTTTTGGACACCCAGCAAATAGGAATGAATCCCATTGTTGGCTACACATGAGCATATAGGACTGGCAGCTGTTTTCCTTTGTTTCTTCCACCTGCTCCACCCAGAAATTGGGTTCTGCTTGCATTTTTACCTTTTGTGGTTTCCCCTTTCCCTACCACCATTACCTGCCTCTCCTAAGCTAGGTCAGACTTCCAGGCTTTCCTGCTCCATTCCACTTGCTGCCAGCACTCATGGCCTGGCAGGGACAGCTGGTTTGCAGAGCAGCCAGAGTCCCTGTGGGTGCTTTCCATGCTCTTTTATCTTTGAAGTGGATGGTGCTGAAGTTGTGCCCTCCTACTCTTCCCACGAGTTCTACACCCCTGAAACTGCCCCTCCAGCTTTCCTGCCCTTCCCTGTCAGCTCACTGGCTTTGGGAGCTGGCTCAGGGTGCTGCAGGCTGGAAGCAGCGCTCTGGCTCTCCCTGGGTGGGAAGGTAGGAGGGAGGGAGCAGTGCCTTGCTGCAGGTGAGGCAGGCTGCTCATTCAGGCTAGTGGGCCCAATTGTAGCTCACCAGACTCGTTCTTTGGCATTTCCACGCCCCAAAGAACTTGTTCTGGTTTTGCCAGAGACTTTGCTTCCATATACTTCTGACCTGGAATTTCCACTCTCTCCAAACAGCTGGGTTGTATCATCACTGAGGGTCACCATGGCCCTCTCTGGTGATCAGTGTCATGGATTCTTTGCTGCTCACAGATTAAGTTAACACATGTTCTTGTTGCAGACCTGCAATTTCAGCAAAGATCCCACATGGGGCCAGGCTTTCACCTTCTTTGTCCACAGCGCTCATTCCCAGTCACTCCACATTGAGGTGAGAGAAAAGCCTCTCCTTTGAAGACCAACTACACATCTGTAGGAAGAAACCTCTTCTATGGAGCTCAGTGCTGGTTGTTTCTGTGTGGGATTGTTATATACTGGGTTCCTCCTTGTAAAAGGTGGAAGAAGCACCTGCTGTTGCACAAACAATTCTGTGTTAGGTGGTGGTGGTATCTACTTTTGTTGGTATTTACCTTTGTTCTAGGATCATGTAACATGCAATATCTTACTTCAAGATGTGGGATGTTTCTGGCTGCAAAGGACATTTTATGTAGTAAAGACATCAATATTTTGCTGTCAGAAATTGCAGCCTTCATAATTCTCAACCAGAGCCCTACCTCTTCACCTCTGTGTTCTGGCTCGTTAAGCAACCCTGTCTCTCATTAGCAGGATTGCAGTCACAGCCAGTTCTCTGGCTGGTCACTCAGATACAGAATGGAATTGAAATTAGAAGGTACATTGAGGTTAAATAGGCTAAACAAACTATTACCTAAAACACGTGTAAAGATTTAGACCAGTTGCCATCTCAGCTGCTTGGGACATTGTCCCCAAAGCAAGTGAGGAAAAATCAAGTAAATGTCAGGGCCTGTTTTTTTTCTGCTAAAGCAGCTGTTTCTCTGCATAGTTAGAGATGGGATTTTTAGTCCAAATGTACTAACTTGTTACACTCCTGAAATCATGGTATCACCCATTTGGATGTAACCATACAAAAGTAAATAAGCTAATTTTGGTTTCTGTTTGGAATACCTTCTTGCTTTGCTGTTCCCAGTGGTATGCTTCCCAGTTTTCCAGCTAATAAAAACTTTTGTTTTCTTCCATCCCCCAGATAAAAGACAAGGAGCGGGATAGTGCCCTGGGAACTTCAGTGGTATGTCTCTCCCACTTACTTAAGGACCCAAACATGACTCTGGATCAGAGATTCCAGCTGGACCATTCCAGTTCAGACAGCTTCATTAAGATGAAACTTGTATTGCGGGTAAGTTGTTCTTTCCCATGTTGACTTGGCTTCCCCTGCGGAAGCATCCAGCTGTAGCCAGGGAGAAGAGGAAAGGTGGGTGTGGAGAAAGGCAGCTTTACTTCACAGCTGAGTGGAAAGTAGAAGTGTGACAAGATATTTAAGTGCAATTAGGAGTGTATGGTGTTGAGTGATATCCCTGAGGCTCCCTAAAACGTAGTGCAGTGCCATGGCTGAAAATCTTCTCACAACAATAAAGAGTTGGACTGAGAAAATCTAAGCTGGGGAAATCAGCTCCTAAACAGTGAGAGACACTGATGCTTAGCAGTTGTTTCCTCACCATGCTCTAGATCAGTGCTTAGACACTGTTAAGTACAAACACAACATACAAACACAGTAAGACAAGAGGAGAGAACACCACAGTGAATCCCAGAGGCCCCTTTCATCTCTGATGGCAGATTCCTGCTGATAGTTTTGTGGTGAAATTTCCTCCTGGGTGGTAATGCTGGCATTCACCCCAGTGCTATGGGAGCAGCACTCACTGTCTTCCCTTGTGATTTTTAGGCACTGAATGTTGAAGAACCTGATCCACAAAGAGTCAAGGCTGGTGTCAATGCCTCAAAGCAAGGTCCCACACGTGTCACGGAGAAGGCTGGAAACCAGCAGAAGTTTGTCTCCCCACCACAAGTCTCAAAAGTACCTCCCATGAGCATAGACTCTGCAGCACTTGAATCTCTGCCAAAAACAGACAGTGGAGAAGACCTGGACACTAAAGACAGTTCAGCAGCTCCTGTACCAAGTGAAATGGCGTCAGGCCTTGATGAGGCAGAGGGCAAGCAAAATGCAGAGCATGGCCCACCATCAGCATTGCCCAGCGGAGCAGCAGCTGTGCCCACATTGCCTGTCTTGCAGGAAATGAGGCTGGCACCCAGTGTCACTTCACTGGGGTCCCTGCCTTCTTCCTGCTTTGAATTAAGTAGCAGCAATCTGGACATTCATAAGTAGGTGTTCTTCCAGTTGAATTGTTCTTCTCTTGGGAAAGTCTAGGTGTTACTGTTACATAGAGGTGAATTCAAGGCTTATAAGTCATTTGGAGTCTTGGGTCTCAAGTCACCTTACAAAGAATTAACCTAAGTATTCCAGTCAACAGCAAAGTAAATTACAGGGTGCTGTCAGAGCAGGTATAAAGTGAAAGCATTCACTTTATGGCTCTCCTAAGAGATGCTGTGCACGTTGGCTTTATAGAGTTGAAGAGCCTCTCAACACTCTTGGCTGCCATAACACTCATTTTGCAACAGGATATTTGAAGTCTGAACATCCCGCTTCTGTAATAACTTGAACTCTTGATAAGCACCTCAGGCTGCTTAAAGCTCTGAAGGCTGTGTTTATCCAACACATTTTAAGACTGATAATGCTGTGAACAAAGTTTTTGTGGATAGGTGTGCTTGTGTGCATGTCCTTCCCACAGTGCTCAGTGTGAGGCTGCTCTGTCAGGCAGGATGGAGAGGATTTGTCCCTCCTGGGGCACAGAATGGAGCTTGTGGAATCCTTAATGAACAGAAGTTACAAAGATCCACCTCACTTAAGAGAGCATCAGAGTAGTTACAAACTTGAATATCAAACCCAGCTCCAGCTGCGATTTGGTGAATTGGTGACTGGTGAATTCTCTAGCTCTGAACCGGTCTTAATTTATAAACTATTTTTAAACCATTTTAAAGCAGTGTTTTAGATTTTAAGCCACTTTAATAACATGCAGAATGAAATATAAAAAAGGTCCCATTTTGTATATGCAGACATTCCTGAGGAAATGTGTAACACGCTAAGTGGTACTTTGCTCCTCCATCTACAGTGGGCCATGTAGGGGCTTTTTTGGTGGTTTGTGTTGTGGGACTGAAATTGGGTACCTGTAGAGAAAGCAGGGATGGGGCTTCTGTGGAACTTTTGTGGTTCAGCTGCTTCCTTGATAGCAAACCTTAGGATGCCAGGAAGAAGGATGGTGCCCTGAAAGTTTATTTTAGTCTGTGTATGGTCTGTATTGAAGAGCTTTGACTGTGCAATGTCTTGCAGTGGGACTGAGATGCCACTGGGGGAGATCCAGCTGACAGTGCGTTACGCTTCCATTCGGCAGAGCCTCGTTGTGCTGGTCAACGGCTGCAGGTAATGCTCACAATCGTTTAAAGAGGGGGAAGAGCTCTCTGAACTGTGCCAGTCATCCAGCAAAGCTGGAGCAGAGCCACATGCAGCAGGAGATGCCGAAGCACTGGCTGGCTTCAATCTGTGCAGCCTCTGTGTGCCCAGCTCCGGCCAGTGCCAGCAGCAGCTCAGGGAGAGAGCCCAGCGAGTTGTGATCACTGCAGTGGAGCTACTTTAGCTGTAATCCACCCAAAACTTTATTTGAACAGCACTGACAACTGGTGTGTGTGTTGGGGTGGCAGGATAGGCATCGTGACAAGGATTGATACCTATGACTGAATATGTAATTGTTAACTTAGGAACCCCAGTAAATGGCCCCATACTCAGGAGTAAAAATTTTTACTAAACATCCTTGAAGTTTTATTTGCTTATGTTCCAACTCCTGAAATTAATGTTTTTGGCCCATGAAAGGTTAGTCTGGTTCCAAGAGAGCCAGGGCATTAAAACACACAGTGGGAGAACATGTCTTGCTTGTCTGTACTTTTAACAGAAACTTAGTACCCTCTTCCAATCGTGGAGTGGATCCATATGTGCGTATATACCTGCTTCCAGACAGGAGATGGACAAGCAGGAAGAAGACTTCTGTTAAGAAAAAAACTCTGAACCCCCAATATGATGAGAAGTAAGAAAACATTAATTTTTATTATGGCTGGAATAGTTATGATCTCTGTGTAATGAAAGGGCTTCCTAAGGTGTGCTGCTATAGCTCCTAAGGACTGTCTCGTAAACATTTGCAGGTTTTCTAAAATAAATGGTACTTTGTGATTTACAAGTACCTGGGGCCGGTGTTGCTCTGCCTGTGGTGTTGTCAGTCCCCCTGAAGAAGGGTAGGCCTTCTTCCCTGCCCCCTCCCTGCCCCCAGGCTGCATTTGCTTCCTTGAAAACTGACATTCTCCTACCTGCGTTTAACTCCATGTCATGGCAATCTGCCCATTCAGGTACCTCCCAGAGCCTCCCTCTCTGCTCACACTGCTTTGCCTGATGCTTATTCTGAGATCCTTCCAAAGGTCCAAGGCAGAAGTACAGAGTCTTTTGAGACTGGACCACCCTATGGGCACACAGGTGGATGTTGTCATCAAGGCCTGGTGGGAGCAGGGTAAAATGCTCCCACTTCTTTGCTGACTGTGTCACAACTCTGCCACTGAAATGGAATGTGTTTTGCATAAACCCAAACACAGTAATGCTTAGAAGTAGAGTTCTTTTGAGAGGTGGTATTAATCCCATAATTACAGGAAGGTACACTTGAAAATATGTGAATATTTGGTGATCCTGGGTGGTTCATATTTTTCCTGTGTTGTATCCTTTCTGTGTAAGTCAGAAATGGGGAAAAGGCTTCAAAATATTTCTTCTTAACACTCAAAATGCCAAAGTTGAGGATTTTGCTTATGTCTGTTCTAAGTTACTCCACTGATTTAGTGCCATCACAGCAGCTGGGAACACCATCTCCTTTTCCTCATCCTCAGTACTGACAGATCCTGTACATCCTCAATTAAGGATAATGCTTAACTCCAAAACACGTTACCTGTTTTACAGCTCTGACTTGAGGAAAAGCTATTCAGGTGGGCAGAACTGGAGTGATTTAGCATGGACAAAACTCACTTGACATTAGCCATGTGTGCCAGAGGCTTGAGTCAGAGCCATTAAGAATTTAATTGCCATGGGTTTCAGCCTTTGTCTGTTCTTGGCGTGGTGCAAGGCTGCTCTGTGAACTTGGGGGGTTGGCTCATTACTATTTCCTCTGAGTAATGAATGCTGCATGGAAAACATGATCTTCCATGGGGGGAAAATTATGTCAAATGGCATTTCATCATGGATGAAATTTTCCTCCTTCCCCCTGGCACAGTGGACAGTCTGAACACAGTGTTGTCATCTTTCCTGAGGCCTGGAAGAGATTTCCTGCAATATGAATAAAACCTAATTCTAGAATTGCCTTTTCTATGTGTTCCTTCCCTGTTAAAGTCACCACTGATGCTGTACTCTGTCACTATATTCTGCCCACTAATGCTCACAGGATTTTAGTTTTTGATTCAACTCTCTTCTTTTTAAACTTTCATTTTAGGTTTGAATTTTTTGAATCTTTGGAAAATGTCAAGAAAAGGACACTGGACATTGCAGTGAAAAACAGCAGGCCATTCATTTCACAGGAGAGGAAGGAGCTGGGGAAAGTAAGTTTAAAGAATCTGCACTACAGATGTAACAGAGCTGAGCAGTCTGAGCCATTCCTGAAATCCTAAAATGTGGCTCCAAAAACTGATTCTCAGTAATAGGACTGACAATCTGGAAACCTTTTTCTGCCAGATTTTCTCTGAAATGAGGCTGTATCCATGTGGGAGCTGCATGGTCTCATTTCAGAAAGGTGCTCCTGAAACGTGAGCCCTGGTTCCTGGGCCCTGCTGCTGCCCATGTGGGGAAGAGCTCCAAGAGCACAAACATGGAGCTGAGAAAAGCGTGGGACTAAAGCCCACGATTTGCCAACAGTGCTTTAAGATTTCTGTGAACAACTTTGATTCTGTGAAAAGTAAACTTCAATTGCTTCTTCAGTGACAAATTTCCAAATAGTGCTACTAGGAAACTGAGCTGGCTCATGCCTGCACCATCCTGGGAATGTGGGAAGCTCCTTTTTTCCTTGAGCCTAAGCTGCAGGTCTACAGCTGGAAAGTGGGTCTGACTGGGAGGAGTGGTAGCTTAGCTAATCAATTTATATGCTGAATAGCCTACAAACAAAATTTGCTTTTTAAAGGTGCGCATTGACTTGTCCCAGGAGGATTTAATAAAAGGTTTTGCACAATGGTAAGTACTCATCTCCATACTTCCAAACCCTGCCCGTTGCTTTGCTGAGAGCTTGCATGACTGCTGTGGGAGTGCTGGTAACTAGGCTGTGTTTGGGTAAGCAAGACGAATATTTGACCTGCAAAGGCAGGACTAACTTGAGCTTATCTGGTGGTTCTATCTAAGTTGTGTGTTAATCCATTGGCTGTGCAGTGCCTGCCCTGTGAGGCAGCTTTAATGAGATGCCTGTGTCAATTATAGTCTTCAGCATATTTTAAATTGCCATAAAAGCCACAGGGGCACATAAGTAAAAGAATTTTGTTTATTAAAGTAACCTTGCAACAGATTTTGACTTGGATAAAGATCTTAACTAAATACTCTGATCAGCAATATATATATATGATAAAACTTTAATTACAAAGCATTTATAGAAACTATTATAATAAGCCACTTACAGTTTTGCCTGTATGTTCATTGTGGTTCTGAGGTTTGTATGTTCATTGGTCTGAGGCAGCACAGAGAACCAGGCTTGGGTGTTTTTTTTGCTTCTGTGTCTTTAGTTAATGGCAGGAGTTCTTCCTTCTTTCTCCTTCAGTGGAGCCTGAGGAATGCAGTGTGGGTAGTCCAGGAGCTTGCCATCCATATTGGCAGAGAGTCAGTATTCCAGTAGGAAAACCACATTTCCCTGGCCAGCTTGTGTGTGTGTCTCAGGGCAATTATGGGAAGAGGAAAAAAGGACGCACCCAAAGTTCCTGGTGAAGAGCTGAAGTTTGACGCCATCTCTGGACCCTCCTTTGCTGTGCTGCCTGTGAGGCACAAGCAATACAGCAGCCCAAGTTCTCTCTACTGTGCGAGCTAAAACTTTGAAGACAGTCTCCAGCTACTGTAATTACTTAACTTATTGTGTCTGTCTTGCAGGTATGAGTTGACAAGGAGCAGACGCAAGAAGATCTGATTTCTTCTCATGTACATAAGTTACTAATTTTTCAACTTTATATGAATGCACATATCTCTTGTAATTAATGTGTTTTGCACAGTTATTGCAAATTTGAAGCAGACTCCAGCTCAGGACATGCAAATTTAATGATCCTATTTGGGGATTAGTTCTTACTGAAGTTAAAAATATTTTCCCCCACATAGGGAATAATTTGTCCTTAAAGAATAAGTCCTTTATTTTTGCTATTTCTGGCAAATCCCCCCTCAAAGGACCTTTAAGTGTGAATCCTCTCTTAAAGAAGGGTTGTACCTGGGGATATTTTAGACTGTCAGCCAAGTGTCATTACTTTGCTTGGCAGTCTGATGTCCCCAGGAGCTTGTTCATGTTGTTTTAACATGGAAGTGTACTTTTAAAAGAATACATTTTGAAACAGCATTCTTCAGCTGTAGGGCTACAGAAACTGTTAAAAGAGAAACTCTTTAACACTAACAGTAATTATTTTTTGAGAAACTAAGAAGTCGGTATACCACTGTCCAGGAGTACCTTAGCAGACTGTGGCTGCAGGTATGTAAATAATGAGCTTCCAAAAGCAGGGAGATGAGTTTACCAATGTCATTAAGGTTTTAGCTTGTGACGCTTTAACAGGTTTTGTCCTTTGTTACAGCACATTTCAAAATCTTGTAAACCCAGATTCTGTCTGAGGAACAGCAAAGTTTTGTAAACTGAGCTTTATTAATATTGAGGCAAAGTATTTTTTGGAAGCTTGGTGTATTTGTTTCTGTACAATAAACTTCTAGTTGTCTTGCGTAAGAGATTTGATCTATTCCTTTCTAAAGCTGACTTTTGAAATACAACCCTGGTAACTTCAAACCATCACCGGAAGCAAATTTCAAGTATTTTTGGCCTAGATTACATTAATCCAGTCTGCCTCAGTCCATAATTGGAGAGAATACTAATTGAGTAATAATGTGTTCCCATCCCAAACTGATCAGGAAATGTGAACAGGCTCTCCAGAAAACCAAGATAGGCAAATGCTGACAGTGTAATGGCTATGGCAGTCAAGGCATCTTTACCTCATACTTACTGTGTCAGCAACATTCAAAATGCTCAGCGGTTAGAGTTTGCCTGGTGTTGTGCTGGGTTCAGTTTCCTGGACTGATACAGAGTATATTGGTTCTCTCTCTGGGATTGAGTGTAGACCAGTTGATGGCAGTTAAAGTTTCTCTTAAATTGACCAAGAATTAAGAAAAAATTTTTAAAATGCAGCAACTTTTATTTAAGTTAAAAAATCTGGAAGTGTTGCTTAGGCTAACAGTGGTCAGAGGTAGCTGCGATGTCACATGCACCAACAGGTAGGTTCACAGGTAAGAGAAATCTTGCTCAGGAAGAGCATTGTCTTAACCAGCTCCCCATTTCAAGTTTTGCACTGCAGGTAAAATATCATCTACATTACTGATCTCTGCAACAGAATAGAAAGCAAAATGGTGAGGCCTATGCACTCAGAATACCTTTGAGTTCAACCAAAATTTTAACTTAAACAGCCAGTGAATTAAATAAACTCTTCAGACCTTTTAATGTTTCAGAAAAAAAAATTAATTTGGCTTATGAATAATATGATTAAGTAAATGCAACACCATGTCCAATGAAAATAAAAAATTTTGGTCACTTCCTGAGGAAGGGTGGAAAGAAGAGGAGAGTGAGGCAAAAGTAGCACCTTCCTTTACATCCTCCTTATGTTTTAGCACAGCAGGAGTAAACAAAACACCTGTTAACTGTTTAGAGTTCAATGAGGAAGTGTTGGCATGAAGATAATTAGAACTGTTGCAAATATTACTCACCTAGAAGACACAACAAATCTTGAATGAGAGCTTGAAAGGGTGGAAAGAAGCACTCATGTTCTTCAAGTTTATTGATGATACTGGAATGGAAAATGAGACTGTCAGGTAAGAAGTGCAAGGACACAGTAAGTTCATTCCCTCGTTTGTTTTGTTGTTCTGTGTCATGATTTTTGAAAACACTGCTACTTAGTATATAACACCAAGGTTCTGTTTTCCAGTTCTGAACCCTGCAGCCACCAAGAGAGCTGTCACAAGGACCTCTGATTTCACTATCAATGCTGTATATACATCCTTTCCCCTTCACATGGCACCAGGTAGTCTGAGGCCTGTTATATTTGTCTGTGTGTACTAAATACACTGGCTGGTATCACTGCCTTGCAGGTGGAGCAAGAAATGCTTTATAAGCAACTGTTCTCCACTTAAAACCGAGAAATGAGTGCAGAAAGGCTGAGGGAGTGAGTATTGTTAAACTCGGCATGTGTCAGACTTGCTGTCTGCTCTCTTTTTAGTCTGTCTGTAGAGCACATGCTAAATGCAAGTAGTCTGCTACCACCTAGATGTGGCTGTCAGCTGTTGAAGATATAACAGGAGTTGTCCAGTTCCTAAAGCATTTGTAGGCAGCTTGAGGCAAACCCTGCCTTAGCAACCAGAACACTTCAATACTACAGCTGAAACTTGCATCACTTTCTCCTCCCCACCCACGTGCAGGATTTGTCTCCTGATGAAACATGTATCCCATTAAGGCTTGTTACATCACATTATCCATGCAAACCAGAGTGTGTTTTGGAACCTTCTGGCCTCAATTCTTCCCTCCGTCAGCTTTATCCTTTTGAAAGGATTCAAGATTTGTTTCAAGCAGGACAGTAGTGGCTAACACCTGTGCTGTCACAGCTCACTGACTTTGTAACAAATGATGAAAGTTTCTTTCAGCATCAGTTTTTGCTAGTTCTCAATTACTACATTTGATGCTTGAAGAATGGTCAGCAATGGAACAGCCCCACATACCTGTGGATGTCTTGGGTCCCCAGAAGCTGCTGTACCTGCTCAGTCACGTTCTTATTAATGATGTCACACAGTTTCCCAACAGTATCCACTACCACAGTGGGCGGAGCTGAACTGTCTGTGGAAAAACAAACACCTCATGATTCTTGTAACAGTAATAACAGGGAAGTATTTTAGACACAAGCAAATTCTTGTAGGTGCACAGATTTTATTTGGTTTTCATAGATCTAGGCATACACATTCCATCATTCACAGAAAACAGAGTGCCCATGATCAGAAATAAACAAATGTTAGCTAGGAATGGGGAATCCTCACTAATCCTTTACTGGCTAAAATAATTTGGCAGAGCTGTGAGTGTTCACAGCAGACAGGGTTCTAAAGTGTACCCTACAATGTCAGTGGATATCAGCCAACTCAAATTATATATATAGAGAAGGGGTTATTCATTAGGATCTTGTGACACAGCAGATGCACTATAGGGGCCAGGCCAATAAGGAAGCTGCTCAATTTTGTTAACACCCAGAACTTGTTTTGGTATTTAACTTTAACCTGTGGAGTGCTGTGACTGAAGGTAGCAGGTTCCTGTCCTTGTCTCCCCCAAAGTCCAAACTAGGCTTGGACAAGGCATCCTCAGAGCTGCAATTATTAGGGGGAGATGAGGTTTCCTCATCTCCCATGCTGGCTGCAGGCAGGAACACTGCTTCCCTCCTGGAATGAGGCTCAACAGCCCAGGAGCCTTGTGTTGGGGCTGGACATCCTACAGCCCAACCCAACCTTTTAACCCAGAAGCAGCAGCAGCTGCTGTTCTCCAGAAGTTCACACCAGAAGGGAAATAACCAACTCCACCTCTGAGTACTGACAGTTTATGACATGCAACTTCTTTTGGTTTTAATATTTAGCAGCATAAAATGGAACCTTCTGAGGACTGAACGCAGTCACACTTGAATGAACTACTCAGTAGAAATCTACAGCAGAGGCTGAGTTATTTTCTTCCTTAAACTTGTTATCTTTCAAGTAGAGAATGAAAGACGATTATGAAGTCAGGTCACAGAAAACAAAGCTTTGTGGAAAACAAAAATTATATTTCCTCTATTATTCCCTTCTTCTGCCTCCCTCCTACTTCTCAGCCACTTCTAAAGGCTTAAAAATAATGGGAATTTGCTATTTGAACTGTAAATTGACAGGGATGTATTTTTATCTTCCCAGTGAAGAAAACACCTAGTTAGTTAATTTCTCAACAGCTCAATATTATTTGCTATGAAGAGGTCACTTTTCACTTATCTTCTTTCTTTGGAATGGTGTGAACAGACAGCAGGTGGTAAGTCTTTACCTAGTTCCAGGAGCTCATGGAGATTCCTCATCACATTGGTCATTTCCCCCAGCTTTATGTAAACCTCATTCATCCGTGGATAAACACCACTCAGAGAATTCACATCAAACAACTTCTGGAAGTGAGATACTATGGCAGACAGGGTAGTCAAGGATGATGTCTGGCTGTTCTGGAGCAAGCAGGAAGAACTCATGAGTGGTACTGCTTAAAAAGACAAGGGTGCTTATAGCTGTGAAACATCCTTAAAACCAGTCTGAAGAAAAATGGGTGTAACTTCCCTTATTAAATCTCAGCCTTTCAAATATTCTTAAATACGAATACATACTTTCAATATTTTTCAGTCACAAATATCCACTGAACTCAAAATACTCTTTTGAAAGCTTTCTTCGCTGTTGCTGAGAAGTACATTTCCCTGTTCTCAGCCCTGAGAGACAGAACAGGATAATTCCTGAGACTACAGGGCCATGCAAATTCACTGCTGGTCAAGTGCCTTTGATTAAAGCAGTTTTCCCCAAGGTGAATTCATCCATTAGGTTAAAACAGCCTTTGACTATTGAATGTCTTCAAACCGGTATTTCTTAAATGCTGCAAGGCTTTCAAATGCACCAATCTAATCACTGCATGAAGAATGCATTAAAGAACTCCACAGTAACTTGTGATTATAAACCCCTAGTAAAAATTACCTTTTCCTTATTTTCTAATTCTTCTAAAATTGCATCTGCTATCAACTGGAGGTCTTCAACTCGTATGGATTCTCTGTTATCCTGTGGATCTGCAGTGTTCCAAGGCAGCAATTCCAGAGACAGTTTTCTCAGGGACCTATGCAAATCCTTTTAAAAGAAGGGAGGAGAGCCAACTTATTCTAGAAACTGCTTGAAGTTGTTTTTATTATAGAAACAGGTATTTTTCTGTTTCTCATATGCAGTAACATTCCAGCACTGGAGAAGGTAAGGTTTAAGTTTTCATGGAATTTAAGCATAGTTTCTTGCTGACATTCTTTGCTTTGAAAAAAACAGTTACAGTCAAAAAATGTTATATTTGCTGTGTATTACAGTTTCAGTGAAATAAGAAGTATTGGTCATAAAGGGTTTGACTTTAAACAAAACTGTTTCACTTGTATTTTGATCAAAAAGTCACTGGTTGGTCTGGCCAGACAAAAGGAAGGAAGGGAATGCACCATCATTAACGTGTGAAGTCCAGACTCTAAACCTTAAGTGTCTTCTTAGGGACTCAGTTAACAAAATCATATAAAAGATTTACAGAGTAGAATCTCTGGTACATATTTCATCACGGACAGCAGAATTATTTGTAAAATTTAACACCAAGTCAGGCAATAACAAAAGCTACACATAAAAAACCCCACAACTACACACAGGCAGGACCAAGGAGTGGAGAGCAGATGAAAGGAAGATCAAGAAGCAGAGTGTTGTTACCTTTAGGGCCATGAGCTGATCTGCCCACATTGCTACAGTGACTGGAAGGTGCTCAAATCCACGTCCCTGTCCAGTCTCTTTAATGTAATTTTGCACTGTCCCTTTGCTGGGCCGGAATATTAATGGAGGAGCTCTTGGGCTTTGCAAAATAGAATCAATACGGGACAAAACCTTCAACAACAAATAACAAATGTTATTGCTCAAATATATACGATGTTCTGTGATAAAATCCCTCTCTGTCGCAGTCATGATTGTTTAAAAATTAAATCATAAATAGCTCCAATATTACTATTGGTGAATTTTACACATGCATTCAACATGCAATAGATTCAAACATACACTATCTAGAAGATACGTAAAAGTAATGCAAATATATACTTCCCTTTGAAGGATATTTAACATTTATCCACTCCAGGCATTGTTATCTCCAGTTTATATTTTGCTAAGTTTTCTTACACTTGGGCTTTTTAATTCAAAGAAAAATAAAAGCCACTACCACCCAAGATCTTGAACAAATCCCCTGTCCTGAACAGACTTCAGCTAAATCATTTGCCAGCTTAGTGTCTGCTACCTTGCTGTGTTTTCAAGTAGTTTACACTGAGACAGAACAAGAACCAGCCTACATTAACCATGAAATCTAGGACATGACTCCTCTTGCACAAAGGATTTGATAGGCATTCTTAGCCTAAAACCAGCACACTCCAGTTTACACAGCTAAACAGAACATGTATCATGTTTCCTGCTAGAAACGTACAGGACAGATACAATTTGGGTACCTGCAAATATTGCTGGCAAGTTGCCTGCAGCTGATCCACTCCTGCAACTCTCCCAGATTCAATCTTTTCTTCTCTTTTTTCTCCGGTCCTGCTCCCTGAAGATCTGCACAAAATACACCCAGTGGGTCACACAAGCAGCCTTAGCAGGAGATGGTACCTTTCAGCTTGATGAAAGAACCAGGTGTGTAGCACATAAACTCACACCTACAAACTCAAATATCCATGTTATGATGCTGGCCAATAGAATTCCATCAGACCCAAACAGCAGAGACTGACAGCACAACACCTAATGCAAATATCATTAATTTATCTCAAGTCTCCAGGCTGAGACTGCATGCTGATTTAGAAAGGATATCACCAGTTTTTCTGTTTCCAGAGTTCTACTATGGCTGAAGACTTAAAATCCAGAATTTTACTCAAAAGATTCAAATTCCAAGCTCAGCTGTTACCTGCTTCTGCTGGAACATCTTTCCTGGCTTATTATACCAAGCTTGCTACTCTTCTTCATCTAAATCATACCCGCTGCATAAGAGCAAAGACCACTTAAATATACACAATGTGTATATTTAAAGTTTAAGTGATGTCTTTTTCAGGCTATAAAATATTTACCATTCAGTATACACATGCACAAGTGACTAAGTGAAATTACAGATAAAAACATGTTGTTAATACTGGATCTTTAATACCTTCAACGTATTTTCTAAGCAATGTTTCAGAAAAAAAGTCAATTTCTAAGAATAATATGCATGACTTCAGTAGCTGCAACATTTTGCCAACTCACAGTTTCACATTCATAATCCATAATGAAACCAGTCGCTTCCTTTACCACTTATGGAAGCAGCAAACACCACAGATGGCCCTGTATATATTGCCTGCAAAAGCACTAAAATCAAATCCAGAAAGACGAAATGAAATAAAAAAAGACTCACTGCTGTGCCCCCATTTGGAGACCCTCTCATCATTTCAGAAATGCACAGGGCTTTAGAGGCCCAGCAGCACTTGCTGCCCATAACCAGCCTCCAAAGAATGCTGATAAGGCATGTGCTTTATAAGCTACTCTCTACATTATGGGTTGCAGTGATTTTGCCTTCAGAACTCCAGAGGATTCATGAAAGTTACTGAAAAAATATACTTACTGGATAGTTTTCTTTAAAATTTTCTGTAGTTTCTTCACTTGGTGCTTGTAAAATTTTAATTCCTGTGCAGTTGGCCTGTTAGAAAGAAAAAGTACCAAGTTATATGTCTTGCATTGGGAAGGTATCCATAAAATTCATCCATATGAAAAAATAAGAAAGCTTTGCCAGTGCCAAAACATCATTCTGGAAATGAAATTCTGCTACATTTCCACACGACAACAGCAATAAAGAGCAAACTAACCACTAGCAGCTGTTATTAACAGTGTAGGGAGGAGAGTGTGGCCGTTGCTGCCATATCTTATTTCTTTTATCACAGATTTCACACTTCACTTTTCCAATGGCTAGTGCCTTGAAAAGCAAGGTCTACTGAAATGCCCTTACAAAGCACAGTACTTCTCCTTCCTCACCTTATTTCCAATTCCTTCTTGAGATTTATATTTTCAAGCAAAAGCTGTTCATTCTTGGCTTTTGTTTCGATAAGTTGCTTCTGGAAAGACTGCAACATAGACTGGGTTATTTCTTTCATTTCACTCATTTAATAATAAAAAAGCTTCAACAATTTAAAGTATGTACATGATAAGAAGGGTTCCCAATTGCCTGGACAGCAAAACAACATGGATAAGGAATGAGATGATTGAGACCAAGAGCCCTGGTGCATTACACCCCAGGTAGAGAACTGTGACTAAGGAGGTCTATGCAATCCCCAGCAGACTCACAACATTTTGCTGAATTTTTGCACAAGGACAGGGAACTCTGCCCAGAGAGGTTACAAGTTCAGAATATGTGACAAGAACAAGAGACAGAAATCAAACATGTTTACATTTCTATGTGGCTCTTGGAGGGTTACCACTGAGAGATCTGCACTGACTTATTCTTGGCAGTTCCATACCGTGAGTAGTGCTTTGTAATTAGGAGTAGCATCTAGATTTAAGAACTCTTCCTTGTTTTTTACTTCTCTCTGCACCTGGTCTTCATCTTTTTTATACTGCCTATTGGGAAAAATAAATTCGTTCAGCTTACTGCAATTCAATTAGCTCAAAAATTTAAGTTGGTTTAGTTAGCAGTTAAGTATGATAATAATGTTTCCATAAACTACAAAGTAAATAGAACAGAAGTTCTGCCCTAAGATCCACTGCTCTAATTTCTGGGAAAGCTGTTTCATATGCTAATTAAGTGCACTTATCCAAAAGAGAAACTCCAGTACAAGCAAATTCCATTTCAGTTTTCAAGATAGTAATCTCAAACTATAGGAATGTCTCAGGTATTTAGTTGTTGTTTTATGCCATGGAGGCACTGGGATAGAGCTGAAAACCTTTCGTTTTGGGAGATCAATCAACTGAGCACAGCTAATGCAGTAATTCTGCCTGTGAACCATGGCAAAAGAGAAAAGGAAAGGGGGAAAAAAAAAAAAAAGAAAGAAAGATTTATAGTCAAGCATCTGAATACCCCAAACTTCCTAACTATCCTGGTCTCCTGACTGAGAAGCTGCTTAGCCTGACTGCCAGTTATTCTCTGGAAGAATCCAAATTTCCATGACCATTATGACCCTTTGCTGTTTCTTATGCGCTAGTGATATTTGCAGAACAGAATATTTACCATTGTAAGATTTAAGAACAGTAAGGGCTAAGAAAATTCTGAACAGTAGAACCATAAGGTATTTAATAAGACCTACCTCAGCTCCTTTTTAATCTGACTAATTTGAGATTCATAATAATCAATTAGACAAAGGTACCTGAAGAAAGGAAAAATGTTAATTTTGAATTTCAGATATTCTCAGAAAACTCATACTGTGACCAACCCAGAGGAACAGATCATCTTACACAACTGCACTGCACTTTGGAAGTGGCTGCTCCAAACAGTGGGGTTTCTCTCATACCAAACAAACATGGTCACACTTTGCCAAAACAGAAAAGCACAGACATTAAATCTGTACTAGTTTAGAAGTAGCAAAATATTTAAGAGGAGAAAAAAGCTAAATCTGCCCAACAGCCTCCTCATCTTATGACTATGGTTACCCAGCAAGATTAACGAGAGGCACAGTCAAAATAAAACATCTTGAGCACTCTGAGATTGTTTGGGAGAGACAGATGAGAGCGCAGGGAAACAAATTCAGTGATCCCTCCTCTCCTACAGTGAGGNGGAGATTTGCTGTCCCCAGAGCTCCTGCGCTGCCCGGTACGCCGCCCCGCGATGAGCGCTGCCGGGATTAGGTGGATGCTGTGGGAGCCGTAATCCCAGCCTAGTCTTTAGAACGAGCCCTTCTGTATAAAGGAGTAAACATGGCCTTGGGTGCCGCCTTGGTCAGCAGAAAGCGCGGGGGATAGAGGCGCTGGGTGCAGGACTGATGTGTGTCCCTGGTTCCGAGCCAGCGGGGCTGGAGGCGCCGCGCCCGCTCCCCCGGAGCAGCACACGGCTTTCCCTTGGGACGCGGGTGGGATCGGCCTGCCTGCAGCAAACACCCCCGGCCTGGCGTCTGGGTTCGCGCTTGATTTAAAATAAAAGCGTATTACTTCATTACAGTGATTTGANCACAATCCCTTTTAAAAGCTTCCCAAGTAAACATTGCTGGCCAGGCCTAGAAAGCCAAGTGATATCAGCACAATGAAGCAATGGGTGCCTGAGGCCTAGGAACTGGCAAATGTCTGATTGTAGCAGAGCTATGGAAATCCCACTAGCAAGAGACAGCCTTGCGACACTTTCAGAACTTACCCTAAAGTACTTGGAAGTTCACAGCAAACGTGAAGTCAGCAGTTGCAAAGATCCCTTCCCAAAACTGGAAGGGCTCTTTTTGGAGGGGCTGAGGATGGTGCTTGTTGGGAGTTTTGTTTTTAATTCACATTTTTAAATGTTAGAATCCCAGGATGAGATCATCCTAGCAGACACTGCAGTTACAGAGCAGAGTGAATCATTTCCTTCCTTTTGCTGACATCTAGTGTGGGCAGTGGGTAGCACTTTTTAATTTCCACCATGGATTTATCTGGCTTACAATTTCACAAAAGAAAAGTATCACCACACTGATATACCTTTACAAGAATTCATATTTCATTTTGTACTCCTACTGTCTCCACATTTTTTTTTCATGTATAAACATCAAGAAGCATTACTTTAAGGTGGTTCAGCAATCACTTACGTCTGATCCAGGAGAGACTTGGGAGCTCTTCTGCAAAACTGACAAAACATTTTGTTTTGAGTTGCAACTCGCTGCCGCTCCTCCCTCCCAACTCTGCTCAGCTCCTTCTGCAAGTGGGAAATAATCTCTTCCTGTTCTTGCAGCTTTTCCTGCTGCTGTTGGTATTTTACCTGTGAACAGGCAATGAGAGCATTATTGAATTGTTCTGACCCACAAGCTGCCTGCACTGTACAAGCCCAGGTATGCACTTGGTCCCAAGGATGATGAGCACTTGGGTTTTAGCCACACTGAAGAGACAGTGGAAGAGGGATACAGGTATTTTTCTAAATTATTCATAGAAAATTCTGCATTGTTTGAAAAAACGTATCTATAAACAGTGTACTAACCCTATGACCCAAGACTCATGTTTATTCTGATCAATGTAAATATATTTAGATTTTTCATAAGTCAACAGTTTGAATCCTCAGGCAGTGCTATCTGAATTACCCGTGAAGCCTGTTGATCTTTTTGAAGTTCTTTAACTTGGTTCTGTTGCTGGCATGCTTTAGCTATCGCTTCATCTTCCAGCTGACAAATTTTGGCTCTAATGTTTTTCACCACATTTTCCAAATCATTAGCTCGCTGCTCTTGCCGAGATGCCCGACCTTGCTCCAGTCGCACCACATCTCTGAAAAAAGAAATAAATCCTTGATTTTAAACTAAACTCACTAAAGACAGTGCAGGAAGCACATGCCTGACATTATGTGATGATGTTTGATAATACCCTGTTGGCAGCAGGTATGGGAAATATGCTGGCATGAGAAGAAGCAGCAGAAGAAACAATGGAAGCGCTCAAAAGGAACTGGGACAACAGGGCTGCTTATTGGACAATAACCTCAGGAAAAACATCTTAGGCCTCTGGTGAGACAAGATCTCCACCAGGCAGGAGATGCACACTGGTAACACTCTTACTTTGCATTAGCAGGTAAATTCCTTTCAGTGGGTCTTACCTAAGACATCGATTTGCCTCCATAAGGCCCTGCATCACCTTCTGCTGTCGCTCAGTGTCTTCCACCAGTGTTTTTAATGCAAGCCTTATTCCTAGAGAAGACTGACAGTCTAGGACAATCATATCTGGAGATACAAAACAAGCAGTCACAAAGAAAGGCTTTTAACAGCCCAAGAAGATTGCCTGTCTGCTGCCATTTGGAAGTGACAGCTTTAGAGATGCCTTGTGAATTTAGGCTATTTCCAAATGCAAAAAGGGGCAAAATTACATTTCCTTACCTGAGGTATCTCTGCTGCTTTGGGGGGCAGCAAGACTCACAGGTTTCAACCCATGGCGCATTAATATCTTGTTTAGGTGTTCCCACTCTGCCTTCTCCTGCTGCAGTTGGGAGAAAGGGAAAGAGGCAGAAACCTGAGCTCTTCACATCGGCTGTGCAAGCAGTTAGAAGGTACCAAATGCCCCCAAACTAAAGCAAGCAAACCCCAAACCCCCAAGAGGCCGCTACAGGAGGGCTTGTGAGAAGCTCCAATAGGATCTGCAACACGCATTGGGGAAAAGCATATCTAGCAATACACAGCATGATCAGTTTTCCTGATTTCTATTAGACAGCAAAACACGCGCAATGAGTAAATTCCGCCTCTTTAGTAAACTCAAACGACCGGCCCTCAGGTCCCTCCAACGCACGCGGGGCGCAGCGGCCCCACGGCGAGCGGAGCCCTCAGGGAGGCGGCGGCGGCCCCGGGGGTTCATGGACTGTTCCATCGCGTTTTGTCCCGCTCCAACCACCCAGCAGCGACACCCGGGGCCAGCAGGGTACCTCAGTCATGGCGACGCCGGAGAGGGGCCGCCGTGCAGGCCGCGGAGCCGCGCGGGNCCTTCTGTATAAAGGAGTAAACATGGCCTTGGGTGCCGCCTTGGTCAGCAGAAAGCGCGGGGGATAGCGGCGCTGGGTGCAGGACTGATGTGTGTCCCTGGTTCCGAGCCAGCGGGGCTGGAGGCGCCGCGCCCGCTCCCCCGGAGCAGCACACGGCTTTCCCTTGGGACGCGGGTGGGATCGGCCTGCCTGCAGCAAACACCCCCGGCCTGGCGTCTGGGTTCGCGCTTGATTTAAAATAAAAGCGTATTACTTCATTACAGTGATTTGAAGGAGAGGGGGAAAAAAAAAAAGTAATTTGGGCGTTTTGGGATGCTTCCTAATCCTTTCAGCATTGGTCCTAAATTATGCCTAAAATCCACGCCGCAGGATTGCGGCCTGCCCGAGGTGATGAAGGCTCTGGATGGTCTGTGAACACCTCTTCTGGCATCTCTTTTGTGCCCGAGGCCGCTCCTTGAGCAGATCCCTGCCGGGGACACGCGTGGGTCTGTCCCGAGCCCCCACACCTGGTCCTTGGAGCGGAGGAGGGAAATATTCCCTGCCTGACTCCCACCGTGTGCCCGGGGGTGTCGTCTTCACAGGAACCAGAAACTTCAGGAACGACCAAAACAATCTCCTCGGCATTTATTAGCACGTGTTATTATTTGTTTGCTTATTGATAGGCACAGACAAGGCAGATGATGAAATTAATTAGTGAAAATAATAAATTAAAAATCAGTGGTTGTAAAACACAGTCATGGTCTAAAAACCTCTTAAGTAAGAAATTAGTTACTTGTGGTTCACATAGATTTTGTGACTGAATTGCCAGGTCAAATTTAGTAATGTGCTTGCTGAAAGCTGTTGCAGTGGTTTAGAAAAGAGAGGAGCTGAAATTACTGCTTGTGCTATTTCCCAATCCCAAATTCATTATAGGCTGGGACTGAGATAGCTCTGGATTGGGTTCCTGGTTCAGTCAGGTTGTTCATTTCTAAGCTTTGTCTCACAAATCAAGCAGCCCATTTTTCCATCCAGTAACTGACAAAGTTACGAGGAGCTAGTAAAGTTAGAATAAACTGCACTTACTAATTTTGTAAAATATAGTATTTTCAAAAATACATCTGCCTTTCTGTCTTATAAGAAAGATGGTTGTATTTTAAGGGTGTTTCTTTTATTATATATACAACAGCTAGCACTGCATGCTAGTTAATGATGCTTTTAAAACAGTCCTTTATCTTAACTGGAGAAAATGATGAAAACTTTAGACCTCAGTGCTTCTCTGCTACTATTCTGCTTTTCTATTTTTTCTTGCTGCTAATTGGATTAAAAGCTCTTTTGGCTTCTATGGCATCCGGTGAAGAGATTACTGTCTGTGAAGATGAAGTAAGGTAAAAAATCAGAACTGTGATATGAGCAGATTTGGAAAGATATCCACAGTTCCAGTGATCACTTATGACTTATCTAAAGTTTAAGAATTATTTAAATAAAAGGATATCTTGCCAGATCCCTTCTCTCATGAGTGTTTGTGTGTGCCAAGTTGCATATCTGAATGATGTAGGAAGTGTTTATGAGATTACAGACAAATCTGTTAACATAGCAAATAGCTACACTGGTCATACTATTTGTTCCAGTCTAAAAGACTGAAGCACTTTATTTGAGACCAATCAAATAATTTATTTTAATGCCTACCAAGAAACAGCAGAACTGTCCAGGAGCATCTTAAAAGTAAATATAATTTTGTAACCTGTTGTCACCTGAAATGGGAGTTTTAGAGGTTAGATGGGTAGCTGTGTCTTTGTACTGTTTGTCAAAGTGAGTCTGTTTAACTGTCTGTTTATATTTTATGATGTTTTGTTATATTTGAATGTTTGAAAAACATGAAAATATAAGCAGTTCTGTAAGCTTACTAATTCAAGTCTCATTTTTTATTTGCAAAAAGCCACCTGCCCAGAAGCAGTAAAGCTTTGAACTGCACTCATCAGGAATTGAACTTTCAACGGCAATTAATTTACTTTGTTGGTTTCTCCTTAGGTCTCGGTACAGCCACTTAGAGAAGATGACAGATTTGGTGGCTGTTTGGGAAGTAGCTTTAAGTGATGGTGTTCATAAGATTGAATTTGAACATGGGACCACTTCAGGAAAACGTGTTGTCTATGTTGATGGAAAGGTGAAATTGCTATGTGCTCAAAATTCACTGTGATACAGATTATATAAGTGCTCTTCCATGCAACACACATCACAACAAAAAAAAAGATAATAAATGCAAGTGAGGTACATTCAGTTAATTACCTAATTTAATTATCTGCATCATTCTTTTTTTCAGTTCCAATTAAGGTGTGAGTATTCATGAAATGCTTTGCTGTCCTTGGGCAGAGGCACTCTGCATACAAACCACCTTGTGTGCATTCATTCCCAAACAATAGTTCAGTACTGAGCTGTCTCCTGAGTTCCAGTTCAATTTTCTAACATTAAAACATGCACTCAGGTTTTTCAATTAATACCCACTGTCTTTGTTTTTTTCTACAGGAAGAAATAAGAAGAGAATGGATGTTTAAGTTAGTGGGTAAAGAAACATTCACTGTTGGAGCTACTAAAACTAAAGCTGCTATTAACATTGATGCAGTCAGTGGCTTTGCATATGAATATACTTTGGAGATCAATGGAAAGAGTCTCAAGCAGTATATGGAGAATAGGTTAAAAACAACCAATACTTGGATATTGAACTTGGGAGGTACAGACTACAGAATTGTTTTAGGTAAGTAAACATTGAGTGGCTACACATTGCTGCCCTTGACTAAACCTGTGTGCATTTAAAAACTGGTAGTTAAGAGAAAGCACAGTTCAGTGGGTAGCACTGATGCAGTATAAAATCCTGGGGGATTTTGAAGTTTGGAATGAGATGCCAAAGACAGTCTGAAAAATAATGGTCTTGTTATACATGTGTGAGCATTCAACAGCATGGTCTAGATTTGGAAAAAAACCATAAAAAACAAAAAGAAAAAAGGTTGGGAGGCATTATTGCTGCTGCATCCATAGAGCTGTCCTAGCAAGGCAGTTCTCCAGGTGAAGCCTGTTACATAAGTTTTACCTGTGTTGTGATCAAACCTCATGGGTGTCTAAGTTTGTTCAGCAGGCAACCAGGCTTTCCTTCCAAAAATCAGCAGCCAGGGTCAAGAAGTCTTTATCTGAAGTGCAACAATGTTATTCCTCATTTTTGATAGACTGATGAGGATCCTTTTTTCTGCATCACTTCTTATCTACAAATTTAAACTAAAACTTTCTGATGATGTTCTTTCACTTTCTTAATAGCAAGGCAATAAATACTTTACTTTTCTTCTTCCCCCCCTTTCCCAGTTACATTACAAGCAGGTGGGAGAAAGGGATCCCTTGAGGAATTTGTCCATGGCATCTAGTGGGAAAACTTCCACTTGGGCATTGCTGTATGGTTAGAGCTGGAGACAAGAGATCTCAGACTATAATTTCTTCTTAAACCTCAGGACAGAATGAACTGCCCTAAGATGAAGGGGAGCAGTGAAGAAAGACAGTTTTAGTGCCAGAAACAGCTAAGTCTCTTCACAGAATTTTAATCTCCCTATGCTTACTGGAAAGGCAAGCAGGGTTCAGCTCTCTGCTGATGTTTTGCAAATGACAGCGTCAGTAAAGGGAATTCTAGAGCAAAGGAATTTAAGGAGGATGTGCTGGGAGAAGTAAAAGAATATTCTGTTTCAAATGCAAAAAAAATCTAAGATTGATATTTAAAGTGGTACTTGGTGTTTTTGAAATAAGAATACAAACAGTTTGATGGGTATTAAATAATGCTGCTTTTGAATTAAATTAACCCGGAAAAAGAGTTAGAACTTTATTGAATAAACAGCACTCAAATCATTAGTAGAAATTACTTCAATTTTCTAACTTCTAATTTTTTCAGTTTAAGACTGTCAGAGTTTCTCTGGCACTATTCAGAACAACAGTGTTAATAGCCAGGGCTAGGGAGGGGTAAAAATGAATCTTCAAAGCAAAAGCTGATGACAGAGCCTCCTCTCTCTCCAATGTGAGAACAAATCCTGTAGCTCAGGTACTACAGCCATTTAGGAACTTCTTTTGGGAATTGAAAGTAAAATTCAACAGTAGATTTTAAAAATCCCTAGATCCTTGTTTGTAGGGAGAAGAAATACCTTGTTCTTTCTACTTTCTGTTTTCCTTTTCCTTCACAGAAAAGGACACTATGGATGTGTGGTGCAACGGTCAAAAAATGGAAACAGCGGTATGTGACCCCTTCCAAAGGCTCTTCCCAGGCTATGGATACATAACCAAAGCTTGGCAAAATAAGCCCCAGAGGGGCACATTACCTCCCTTTACCAAAGAGGCCGAGGCAGCCAATGGTCTGTTCCAAATGACCTTCACTGTATTTTATAACAGGCACTATTTCAGTTCAGATGCCAAACATCTGTTCATTTAAAAGGATAAATGATGCTTTTGTTTACCCTTTCTAGACAAACAGAAGAAATCTGGGTCGGTTGTCCAGGGTTCTTAGGGAAAAATCTTTCAGGGGAGTGGGAAGGATTTGAGTTGGATGCGGTAGAACCACTGCATCCAAACCTGCTTGGGTTAGTGGTGAGTGGAAGTTGAACACATGTAATCTGTTATGATTTGTGCTTTCTTTCCATCTAGAGAAGTTTCTAATACCCAGGGCTTAAAAGCCTCATTGGAACAAATCAAATCTTTTATCTTTCTGTCACATCTGTGTTAATTTTTAGAGCAGGCTGACAGCTAGAAGGTTTAATCTGTTTGCTGTCTTTTTGCATTATGATGGCTCTCAATGTGCATACGAGGTAGGCTTGCCCATCCTTGAAGGATGTGCTTCCTCACCACGGAGATGTCAAAGTGGTTACTACTGCCTCAAGGAAGCCCCTGGATGAGTACAAATTGTAAAATCAACAGTTCAGCTATACCTGAGAGTAGGATAAAAAGATTCACCAATGTCTGTTTAGTAAGCAGTGGAAGAAACCTCCTCTCTCAGTGAATCAGGACTTCTGCTCCTGATGGCTCAGGCTTTTCTATAACATACTGAAAGCATTCAGAGGTATTCCTGGGAGTGCAGGTTTAGTGCCAAACTCTGCTTCCATTAGAGCAGCATACAGATTTTTCTGTTCTCACAAACATCATGACAAAAACACAGCCATCCTGGCAAAATCTGTAACAAGAAATTATGTAACTTTAGCAAGAGATGTGTATCCAAGATACACAACTCTTGTACTCAATTCAGGGATCTGCTGTAGCAGGTGTCCTAAATATTTCACCTTTTACTGCCACTTCAGCATAGGTTTGTGTGGCATGTACTGCCTTTTTGACTTTTGTTTAATGACATGAATCAGTAATACTGATTCACAAACTCCAACTTTTCTTCATCATCTGATACCCAGAAATCTTTAACTGAGCACCTGGACAAAGCCCTGCCTGAGATTCAGCAGCTTTGGTCAGCTTTCAGGCGGCATTTGTCACAGGTACCTAAAGCTGCTGTAACTATGGGAACTGCAAGTGCTCTTGACATCGATGCACTTAAGCTTTCATTTATTAAAATATCACGTGTCTGTTTTTATTCTTGTCTCCTTTCTCCCAGGGTGAATTTGTGGAAGATGGGACTGAAACTCACTTCACTGTTGCTGATCACAGCTGTTGCATTAAGGCTGTCAGTAGTGGGAAACGAAAGGAAGGAATTATTCATACCCTTATTGTGGACAACAGAGAAATCCCAGAGGCTGTGGAATAGCCTCTGGTTCACTGATTATGGTAGGACTAAGATCAGCAATTTTCAATTACTGTGGTAATTATTTTAATATGTACTACTTGGTACATCTAGTTTGTGCTGGGTTTATTTTCTAGTTTCTGCATATGAAATTATTCTTTGAGGACCAGATGAAAATAATTATGTACAACCTCTTACGTTACAGTTTTTTTTAAAAACTACATATATATATATATATATAATATATAGTATATCACTACGTGTGGAGAACACTGGTGAACTTAAACAGAAATTACACATCAGGAAAAAATCATGCTATAATAAAATGGAAGATAAATATTCAGTAACACTGAATCCTTAACTGCAGGTGTATATGGAGGGAGGAGAAAGCCTGTATTAGGCACAGGTGTAAGATGTTAAAGCTTTCTCTATAATTATTTTTTCTACTAAATTGACTACAAAGTTTTTCAGATGCAGTTTAAAAGGCTAATAATGAAATACATAGTTACCAATTCCTGTGTTACAGTATTAAATTAATACTGCCTTATGAAAACTGTTCCTTATTCCCAGTAGCAGCAAGATGTTACATTGTGCCAAAAGTAACATTCCTTTAGGTGTTCTGAAAACTGATACTGGTTAGAAATTGTCGCAGTAATTCAGAAACTCTGTACTGAGTTTTTTCAAAGAAGAGAAAAGAAAAAATTCTCGCCATGAAACCCCTTTAAAAATGGCATCTCTTGAAGCATGCTGAAATAAGACCTTACCCTTCTTCAGTGCTAACAAATTTTAAATCTACAACCGTGTGTTTTCATGGCTGTAATGTGTGAATCAAGAAACATGAGGAAAAAGAGGACAGAAATAGAAAATTATTGGTTACTTAAAAGGAATAGTTAAAAGAGGAATAGACTAATTCTGTTTTCAGAATTGCAGCATAATTTCTAAGAGCAATCTTTGGATTTTTTAAGAACAAAACTTGTGAGTTAGGGACTCACACTACAAAACTACCCTACCCTTTGCAACAGCAGGCATAACTAATCTTAATTTTTTAAAAAACCCAAAATATTAATATATTAATCTAGACGTTTCTTTTGTAATGGTTAAAAAAATTTTCCACTTGTAACCTCAGAGTTCAGAATTAAACTTTTATAACTTCTTTTGGACTTGTGAGTGGTTCCTAGCACTACAACTATTAGCTCAGGAGTCGCAGGTGCAGTACAAGCATCCTGGGATTTCATTAACAAATTATTTTGAGAAGCTTTATTAAATGCTAAATTCATCTGTGTTTTAAAGATCAGACTGCTCCCCATTAGCAGGCTTTACTACAGAAAGTTTCCATGTACCCAAGTGCTGGACTGAATCCCCTTTTACACTGGAATTACTGTAATGGCTCTTGGGCTTTTCCGTGTATTTGCTTCAGGTCACTGCAGAGGCAATGTGGGGATACCTGGCTACAAGGCTGACAATGTAATCTTTAAAAGATGTTGGTAAAGGTAGATTAATTGAAAACTAATTTCAAGCTGTAGCTTGAACCAGTTCTCTACAATTTTGTAGCCTTTCAAAGAGATTGAATGTTGCTGAGAAATCTGAAGCTCATGTACAGTATAAATCACATTCTTAAGACTGTATAGAAAAACACAAGTTAACAGATAGTGATATTCGTACTTTTTATTTTGAATACATGTATCTACAATGCTTGAAGTAACTAATAAAAACTGTAACAGCAACCACTGTAAGAAATCATGAAGTATTGCCTCATGTTTGTCATAACTATGTGTATGTAACAGCATGTCCCTATGCAGAACACAGCTTTCATCTGCTACATTCTCCTATTTTAAGTCAAAAGAAAGTTTAAGAACCAAAAGGCACAATCAAGATTTCTTGTGTTTCCCTGATATATGCAATATCTCAGAATAAGAAAATGCAGTGGGAGAATGACAGCCTACACAAACATCAAGTGTACAGCCACAAACTGAGATCACTTTAAGGAATAAAGTAAACGACCAGGTATGTTAAATGTTAATGTTAAATGTTAAACTGTATTTTAGGATGCTTTCCCTTCTGCTTCCATTCACAGGTAATTTTGTTCTAATCTCCTTAAGGTATTAACTTACTTTTTGTTCATTGATATTTCAGAGTACTTTTCAGGAAACACTTTCACCATAGCACATTACTAAGCAGAGCATCCTCTTAAATCTAAGTACTGGACTTTGTTCTCAGAGGGTCTTGATCATAGCTGCAGCTCTGCTTAACTCCCTCTGAGGATGCTGCTGGTTTCCTCCAGGAGCTACATACCTCTCAGCCACTGGGGAACAAGTCAGCAAATACTGTGGAAGGGCCCCAAAACCATTGAAAATGACAAAGATATCAGGATCTACATGATCTACTAAACTGTCATAGAACGTAAAGGCATCCCTCTCCACTGGTGGTGGCATAATATAAGACGGCTTGCCTGTAGTGTATGATCCTGTTACTACCTCAGCCTCAAACACATACATTTTAGAATCTGTTTCCCACGTAGCTTTACCCTTGGTTAGGTACCTCGGGCTCCTTGTAAAGTAGATGCCAGCTCCGTATTTTTGTTCTGGAAATAGAAAGAAAAATTTTCAGAGGATAAAGCATTTAACAGTTTGTTCTTTGAGGGTGGTAGTCCCAAGAGACTGCTGCTTGATTCAGGATTGCATATGATGTTACTACTCAATGTGTGCCGTCCTTTCGGACGTTAATTTGCATGGAGTGGCTCTGATGCTTGCACTGACCTCCCACTGAAACCATGAGCAATAACAGCTGATGGCCATTTCATTTAACTGCTACTCCAATGATAACTGTTCAGATTTAACTGTTAATCCAGTGATTGAAATATCAAGGTCTCAAGGATTTATATAAAATAAATATGATTCACGCTTCAGTCATCATGTATGAGAGACTCTGATAAACAACAAACACAAGATCTCAATAATGCAAACTACAAAGAAAAAGCTTTGAGATTTTTCTACATAAAGTGCTGTTACATTATCACATGGAAAAGTGCAAATAAATTAGGCCATCATCTTATTTATTGCTTTTAAAGTGTGGAATTGTGCCATGTACATTGCATAGACAAAGAAAGGCAAATCTCCATTTTTTTTAATAGTTTATTGCTTGAAATCCCAATTCTGCAATTGACATGCAAAATATCACACCCTTCATCTACTGCAGGATGAAGCACTAAATGCTTATTCTTTCCCTTTCTGAAAGCATTTGTCTACTATAATACTTCATGGAGCTCACAACTTTCTTCCAAGTGTACTCTACTCTGAATGGCAGCCCGAGCAATCAGATTATCTGCTATCTTGACCACATGTGATCTGAGCAGGGGGCTCAGCTGGATGACCCTTAGAAGCACCTTCCAGCCTCACTGTTCTGTGATTCCTTTGAACATGTTTTAAAAGCACCATATTCGCAGCAGGTAATAAAGGACACCTGACTTTCTTTAAAGAGTGATGCAAAAAAATAAAACTTGGACATGTGTACATTAATAACTCTGTCCAGTGTCTGGGCTAGGCTTGAATTCAGACTTACCTTCCTAGAGCCTTGCTGGCTCAGCCTTACTGCATTATAATAAAGTAAGCTCATACAAATCTAAATGCAAGCAAAAAACAGTTCTTGTTTAGGAATGCCATTTTTTTCTAATTTTAATCTAAGTTTTGTAGTAAGTCACTGTCCATTTTGATTAAAGATGCCAAAGCAAGTTATTACCTGTTGATGAAGAATACATTCTGTGAAACCCAGTTTGGCAAACTGAGCTACAAAACTGGGCAGGAACATCCTGATACAACTTGTGGGTTGTTTTGAAGCTACCATCTACTTTTTTTTTCATTTGTTGGAATGCAGCAGATAGAAGTGGATTATGTATCTTCTCAATCTGTAACATAAATAACAGCGTAGTATAAACAAATGGAGACCGATGTCCACGAAATCCATAAGTGCTTTTTGTTCAGGCTACATTCTTCAATGCAAGAACCTTTGCTTTAGCTTAATATGCATTGACCACATGGTGGATGAAGTATCTGAAGTGTGCAACAGATCCAAAGAGAAAGAACGATACCACTATCCCATGCCTCCCATTCAAATCACTGGCAATATTTCCTGATGTACTGACTACCAGTATTTGAGTTGTGCTGAAGAGATTGAGTCCACCTCCTGTTCAGGAAAGCACTTTTACCCAGCTTAAACACATAATCAGATCAGAACTGTGGCAAATTCAGGTGGTAATTTTTGGTGTCAAGCTCACAAAAAGAAAATGCATTATTGTCCTGGAATATTGTACTTAATTTACCCTACCAATTTCATATTTCTCTAGAGTCCCATAAAGGGGCATTTGAAGCATGAAGTAAGAGGGAGAATATACAGTGCAATTAAAAAGACTTCTCAGAATTTAATTGCTTTTTAAGTGATTATTTGCCTTGTTTAAAATACTCTTCCGTAAAGACTGGATCTACTTCAAGGATTAGGCTGATTTGATCTTAATTTTTAAAAGCCATGCACTGAAATAGTTCATCTAAATTTTTTAAGCTTACATTAAACATGTTAGTTCAAATACATGAGCTGAGATTCAATTTTTCCATTAATATCCTCTTTACCCTGAGAACACGAAGTCCAGCTTTTTCAAACTCTTTCTCTCTGTCTTTAAACTCCTGGAGGTGCGACTCTACTGGTGAAATATGGATGTAGGTAGCGGAACTTGTCTTGTGAAAGTCTCCTTGTGAAAGCTGGCTTGCTTCTGGTGGGCCTGGATATGAATATAGGAGTAAAATTTTCATATATTGTAATGTCTGAAGCAAAGGCAAGAGGGACAGATCCCCTGCTTTAGTTGGTGGTTTAGTTAAGAACAAAGAACATTAAGTATTCTCTGAAGTAATGTCAGAGGCTAATACTGAGAGAAACTAGAATATATATATACACATTAAAAACATATAAATATATTCTCTTTTTCTGCATTTATTATAAAGAAACCAGAGAGAGAGGGAAAAAGAAGAAAAGCAATTTATGTTCTCCATTATACCTGTCCACAGCCAAACTTTCATATAAAGGTATCTGTATTGAATGACTATCCAAACATTAATTAAAACTGATCACTCAGTAGCTTTTTCTAATGCCACTAGTTGTATCAACTGTTCATGACAGTCAAGGACTCTGCAGAACAAGTCCACTGCTGAGTTCTGCAACAGTGGTCCAGCTGTAGCCAGCAAAAGAGCTCAGCAAAGGTGTGTGTTAATTAAGTGCAAATTTTGTAAATCTCCAGGCTTTAAAGTGAAGGTATCCTGGAGGAAGCTCCACTACAGCTGGATAAATATACATTATGGCCAGCCCTGTATAAATTCTGCCCTACTGGGAATACTGCCAAGTGAGTGACCACAGCTAACAAATGGTCTTCCAGGGGCTCACATGATAAAAGTACAGGGGTATCAGTAATTAAAGCAATACTCAGTATGTGTGTGTGAACTGAATGTATGTCTGTCCACTCTCAGCAATACAGAGATATATGCTGCTTCATACTTGACCTCGTTTAGGCACTTATTTACTTAATTACTATTTACTATTACTATTTACTTTACATACACATTGAGTAGAGCAGTTTCTCTTGTTCTGCTATAGTCTTCTCTTGCATACGAAGCAGTAATTCTTCAGCTGCGAGCATTGCATCAATCAAAGCATCAGGAGGGCCCTGAAATTTCAGTCTCGCTTGTCCATCTCTCACTTCTTCTGACACACATACACTAGAAGGCTGCTCTCGAGAGAGTTCTGCAAACTCCTTTTTACCAAGGTAAAAAATGTAGCTGTTTTCAATAACAGCATGACGACCTTCCTGAATTTGCATTACACTTTGGAGCCACGATTCTGCTGCTTCCAGTGCTGTAGGTGTGCTCCCTTTAAGTTCAATCACTGGTTCACTGCTTGCAGTGTCTTTTGCAGTTCGACTGCCTGACTCTGTACCTGGAAGATATGTATTTTTTAATACAAGTGCATTGGAAGAGTGAAGAGCTTTCAAGTGCTGACACAAATTCCTACTTGTAATCCAAGCTGTACACTACTCTTCCGCTATGCTCAAAAAAGAGATTAGCTACAAGGAAGTGAGGTTTCCAGGATCCACACACATACATATATGGAGTTTATTTGCCTTCACTAAATGACTTCCAACAAGTTAGGCAATGACAATAGGTTCTGTTTTTAAATCTTAAAAGCGACTGCCCAGTTCCATTCCTAATAATGTAAAAATACAAAGTGCTCACGAGTTTTTGCCTCCTCCTCCTCTCCCCAAGACACATATGTAAATACTAAGTTCCCTGTTTTAAAGGAATGTGATTACAGATTCTCAAATCTGGAGTGCACATTTACTGGAAATGCCCCTTCTGTTCATTACTTACTCAAAGGATTACTTCTGTTTTCCAGTTTGTGTCTTACTGAATAAAATTTTCTCTGGAGAACCTTGAAAGATAAAAGTTTAGGAACAGTTTGCAATCTCTTTTGTAAAATACACAATTCATCTCTTCAACACTCTTTTAGACAAGCAGTTTACACCTCAACCCCGATTCTGAAATTACTAATGCCAGCATTTGTCAGCTTTTCCCAAAATGTTATTCCTGACAATATCAAACGTATTCCTGTTCTTCTGCATATCCTAAGGTAACATCTTACACACTGAATGGCACCTTTACCAACTCCTGTGGTTGTGGCATATCTCAAACTCATGCAATCATATAAGATAAAGGTGTTCATTACTTGCAGTTTAATGATGATGAATCCTCACTCAGTTTTAAAATCCAGACTATTCTCCTGCCTGTCTACTTGAAACCCTTTTATTATGTTAGCTCATATAATCTGTTGATAGTGTTTTGCCTTAGGAGCTCCATACAAAAAAACAAAACTGACTGAAAATAGGAATGTTTCTGAGGAGGAATGTTTCTTCCTTAATGAGTTAAAAATAGATTCTTTCTTATACATTCACTGACAGACATGAAAATTTTAAAGTTCTCTCCCCTCTTTATCAGACTACAGGGTGAAAACTTCTGGTTTAGTGAAGAGAAAGTAAGTATTTTCAAAGACTGAGTATCTTTTAATGAGAGTATTAGTTTCATAAAGGGATCTGCTGCTCACAATCGTTGTTAGTACAGAATAGACTATGTTCATTTTTAGTCATCTATGAAAATATTTTTACAGTTTTGTGTTTTTCTTAGGGGTAGTTAACAACAAATTTGTTACCTCGTAGGCATCAAGGTCATCTGGGCAAACGACAAACTGCACTTCTCTCTTCTTCATAGGGTGTTCCCTAGCAAAATTTAAAACTGCTTCAATCATGGTCTCTGCCACTATGTCAACAGGCAGCATTACTGACCAATTTACTGGAAAAGAAACCGAGAGAGATGAGCTGTCCTGAAAGTAACCCAGGCATCTTTTCACTGCATCCGTTAATTCCTGCAGGAAAAACAAAATGTCTCAGTCCTCACATCACCCAACATGAAAATCCATTAAAATTCAAAGTAAGTGATCATCACCTCACACTGTAATGCCGGATGCTGGTATTGCAATACTACATGCAGTACAGATGCACAGGGCAGCTCGTGCCTTTTGATCATTATGGGTTCCTTAGAACGTGTCGCACGTCTAAGATGACGCTGAAGTTCCTCCTTCAAAGCTGAACCCCCTTTTTCCAGCAGTCGTCTTGAAAATTGAGAGGAAGGCTCACCCCTTGCATTCACGGGGTTAACAATAGCTGTGTTCTGCAAAGAAAGAGTGCAAGTTTCAGTGTACTTCAAACTGACTATTTGCTAGCTTTGCTATTATAGAGAGCATTCTTTCTAAGCACAATTCCTATAAAAAGGCCTGACTACCACAGATCAGCTGCTTGAATTTTCCTACTACTTACTACTACAGGCAGGACTGGAATACATCAAAGTATGCACCTTGCAGTGGCAGTTCAGAAACCAAGAGCATGCACAAAGCTGTTCCAGTCACCAAAGTGTATTGAACAGAATTACTACTGTCACTATCCAAAGTGACCCACGTGCCAATTATCAATGAGCAGGAGAGAACTATGGATACAGCTGTCATCCCAGCCTTAGGGGAGCAAGGACACATCACCAAAACAGCAGTGTCAGTACACATAAGAGAGCTGCAAAGCTATGATTGTTTCCAGTTCCCAGTGGAAAAAGCAGATTCCCATAGTAGGTGTCCTGTATTTCAAATATGGAAAATTCAAAAAACCTGTTTACAGAATGTTGGTAACAGCACTAATTGTTCTAACCTTAATTGTAGAATATTATCTAAAGACACAAGAACATGTTTTCCTGGCAGTCTTGAGAGCATGTGCATCTTTCAGTGCTGTAGATTTGGTTAAAAAAATTCCCTACATGGTCAATTTTGCGATCCTTTGCTCTTACACCAAAAAATAAACTTCCTATTCAATTACAATACGTCTTTAAAATAAAAGTTTGGGTTTCTTTCATGATATAGTATTTGCTAAAAGCAAAGCTAAAGCTAAAGCAGCATTCCTATGATGTACCTTGCAGTCTTAAGAGCTCTGTTGGATTCCTGTGATGGAGCTCATATATTTTGCATCAGATTTTCTAGCTAAAAAGTTAATCAATTTAAATACTGCCCTGTTTCAAGGTAAGGTGCACATCATCTGTGTAAGTTATTTTCAGCTACTTCAGTGTTTGCTGAAGAATTCCAGTAATGGAGGTATCAGAACATAAATTATAGGAAAAAAGCAAGGCAGAAAAGAAGACTTCTGTGGAGTGCATGATAAAATGTGAATTCCTATATAATAAGATAAGCCTTACCATAGAGATGTATTATTAATCATCCAATCTTTAGCTGCTTCTTATTATAACAGCATGTATACAAAAATGAAATAAAAACACTCTAAAGTTCAATACTTTTAGAGAATACATTCAATACATTTAGAGAAAAAACAACTGCTTGCTACTGTAATTTATTTACCATTTGTAAATTCTCACCAAACTGAGAAGAAAACTATTTAGTGGACTGACAGAAAATGTATTCTGAACTCTTGGGCTCGAAATCCTGCAAAGACTTGGAGGCAACACCATGCACCTCAAAGTACAGGACAGATTTACCTTCAGCTCTTCAGGGTGTTGTTTCACGATGCACATGTGAATGCCTCCATGTATGAGGGAAGTTGAAAGCTGGCTTGCTGGAGCTGACACCGTGTCCTGAAGTAAACTGGTATCACCCAGTAACTTTTCACAGGCCTTCTTTATTTCTGCAACTGTGGACTCTTCAATGTTCACCAGGCGGATTTCCCTGAGACAGCTTGGTGGACCTGCCTCAACAAAGTCCTTTACAGCCATTACAATCACTTGAGAACACAAATCAACTGGGAAACCATAGACACCTGAACTCACTGCTGGGATAGCTACAGACTTTAAAGTTCTTCCTGGTGCACTAACATAAAGCAGAACATTCACAACAGCTTCCATAAGTAGGTAACAACATTTATCCTTTTCATAAGGATTCCACTTTGGACCAACTGCATGGATAATTTCCTTACAAGGAAGCTTCCCTCCACCTGTCACTGCTATATTGCCAACTTTGACTTTTACATTCTTTTGAATATAAAGACTGCTTTGCTCTTTTATTTCTGGCCCTCCAGTTTTTACAAGGGCAAGAGCGAGACCTCCTTCATGTTGAAGATACTCATTGGCTGCATTCACCAAAGCATCAACCTTGTGTCTTGTGAGATCATCCTTATAAACACAAATGTCAATTCCATTCTTTACTTTTTTCCTGTATACTTCAACAGTGCTTTCTGTTGCTTTTCTAAAGACCAACCTACAAGCAAACTTTCTGGAAATAAGCTTATTTAGACATTTTTCTCTTCCCTTAAGAGCTTCATAGGCATCTTGACTGATGGAGATCATCGAATTGACCTCATCCATTACCACGCTTGACCCTAGGATACAGAATATAAAGTGAAATAGAAGATACTACTATCAAAACATTTCTTTTTATATAGAAAAGTGGTTTATCGCTCTCAATTTTATCATGCTGTCATTGCTAAACAATAGGTTTTTACACAGTCTGATCTCTCTCCCCTTTTCAGGGGTTTAGAAAGCCCAAGAAGGTTCATTTAACTGTGCCACAGAGATCTTATGCTGAGTTTTAATTCTGTGACTCTCATTTGGTCTGCACTTAAAACCCACAAGCAAGTTCATTCTTTGTATGGGACCTGGTATGAACTCAGAAAGGCTTTTTAAACCACTTTTTTTAGGGAGCAGTTTTTACATTATCACTATGGCTATACAGCCCCCTCCTGGCAGATGTCAGCAGTACTATATGCAGCAGTTATGCTAATTAGTTTAAATCAATTTGTGTGAGTTTAATCAAGCTTTCCTCTGGGCTATCTGCTTGTAAAAAGCAGTCTGACGTTTTGCACTATGAGTGCAAAATATACATGCCGATTCATCAAAACACTTTTTACCTCTTGCTTTTTTTAAAAGACAAATGCAAGCAAGTCCTGATGAATTAATTAATAATAGTGTTGATTCATAACCTTGTCTATTTCATATTAATTATGAATTTCAGGTTGCTTTTGGCTTTTGTCTTCCAATTTGCGGGCTGTAGCTAGCAATTTTCAACTTAGATACAAGTACACGCTTCGCAGATGGCTAAATGAGAGGCTTACCTAAAGCGGGTTTACCTTTGAAGTAATCTGAAACGTAACTCTATTGTGAAAAAAAGAGAGAAAAGGAAAGTACATATTACAAGCAACAAAGTACATGGGCTGCCTTCCTACAGTAGAGGTTCTGTTGCAAATCAAACTGGCAGCACCAGCTTTTCAAATATCTGTACGAAGTTTTCTAGTTTTCAAAATGCTGCTCGGAGCTGCCGGAGCTCTGTGGGTGAAATTGCCCACAGCTTCCTCTGGCTCCGGCTGTCTCGAGGGAGGGAGAGGCCGGGAAGAGTCACTTATTCCCGAGCGCCAGGGCACAGGACGGGACTTTTTTGTTCCCCTGGGCCCCACCGGGATTTTCCCGTCGCACCCAGAGCCCCTGAGGGAGCCGCCTCCCCGGGCCTTCCGCGCCCCCAGCCCCGCTCCGGTACCTGGATGCCCCCCATGAGCCGGCTCGGCGCAGCACCTCAGCTGAAGCGTGGTGCGAGGCCGGGAACGACGGGCGGCGGAGTGGGAAACGAAAGCGAAAGCGAAAGCGAGTGGCGGAGCGGGAAGTGAAACCGAAAGCGGGCGGGGGAGCGGCATCATGGCGGCGGCACCGCTGCTGGTGCAGCTCCGGCCCGCGCCCGACCCCGGCGAGAAGGCGATCCGCAAGCTCCAGGCGTACTTCCAGTCGGGAAGGCGGTCGGGAGGCGGCGAGTGTAACGTGCGAGCAGGCCCCAAGCCCGGCACCTACTGGGTGGACTTCTTTCAGGAGCAAGGTACGGGGCGGGGGCCGCGGCTCGCCCCGTCGGGACCGGGCTGGGGCGGCTGTGAGGGGACTGGAAATGGCCGCTGAGGCACCATTTTGCATCCCTAGACAGGGCGGCCGTAGGGCCGCTGGTAACCATCACATTTTCAGGTAATTTTATCAGCCTTATCTGCCTGTGTCCAAATTTAAAGGGGATCTTATTAATGCATGTAAATATCGCAAAGGCGTGCCAGACTTTATCGTGGTGCCCAGCGAAAGGACAAGGAGCAGAGGGCATAAACTAAAACACTGGAAGTTTCACCTTAACATGAGGAAAAATCTCATTACATTGAGGGTGGCAGAGCACTGGAACAGGCTACCCGGGAAGGCCGTGGAGTCTCCATCTCCGGAGACATTCCAGGTGATCCTGGCTTGGCACTGAGATTGGGCAGGATGATCTCCAGAGGTCCATCCCAGCCATAACAGTTCTGTGATTGTGTCATTCTGAAATTACCACAGATAGGAAGAATGTGGAATCCCGCACGAAACACATCTTGGAATTGGGTGGAAATTGCCTGGAGATAATCATACTGCCGGGAGAAGGGGACCCGGGCAAGAGCCAAGTTACAGTGCAGGCCTCTCCCAGCAACCACGATGTCGCTGCCAGCCGTTCCCTGCCCCAGCAGGAGCAGTGGGACAATGACGGCCATGGGGCCACAGCCAAGGATGTCCTTACCAAAAAGGTACGTCAGGGAGAGCAATGTCACAACCTGCCCTGTTTGTAGTTCCATGGGTACTTTATGTTGCACTGCAACAATTTGTGCTGAAAAACGTCAGTTACATGCTCTTAGTCAATAAAATGGGGGCCAGGAGTGACATTTGAGTGCTGGACCAGAGTGTCAATCTACACACATGTTTACAGGCAGCATGTTTTCCAGCCTGGCTCTGGCAGGTGCCAACCACTGTTCCCCAAAACAGCACCCTGACGGGTTTCAGGGGGTAGTATGCACCAAGGGATGCTCCCAAAAGGTAGAATAATTGTATGAGATTTGGATGCTTTCCACCCACACAAACCTCTAACACTCTTTCAACGTGGTTTGCACCTTGAGGCAACTTCAGTGTTAAAAATCTGCTGTGATGTGATGTAGCACAGCAAACACGATTTCAGACACTTTGAACCAAAAGTTATGCAGAAAAGATAAGCTGTGTTTAGGGACATGGGATAAAGCTACGTGATGTGGATGTGGCTCTACCAAGACACTGATATCTGGCTCAGAGGGTTTACCCTGTTTTGCATGGTAACACAGATGTAGCCTTTGAGGTATAGCATGTGCTAACATAGTGTTTACCTGGCATCTGTGCCACTATACTGCAAATTTCCCTATCCTTCTGTCTGTGCAAAGTAGAGAAATGAACATGTTGGTTATTATTTTTCAGAATTCTGTTTTCTACTCTAACTCTTGAGTTATTAAAGCATTACTTTTGGAGAATTTTTAAAGAAACATAATAAGTGAAAACTAGAAAGTCCAATCTCAATAAGAACAATGAAATATAACTTATAGGTGGTGTTAAAAAATGTTGTGTCTGTGTAATCTGGCACTAAGGGCACAGACAGGTTCTTTTGGGATCCTTGGCAGAATAATGATAGCACTAAGATGTAGTTACAATTAAAGCTTTTTTGTTTTTGAAAACAGGGTTTTATCATTAGTGTAGCGTAGAATTAATGATCAGAATACCACAGGATTTCTACAAGCAGAATCAGTGGAGGAAGATTCTATAAGTAGTGTAGTACTGTGTTTGATAGCACATCTTAGCTTATGGTTTCTGGTCACCTGGATCCTCTGCAAATCATGTCAAATCTTAGTACTTGGGTTGCTGTATTGATCGAACAATCACAATCTGGACTTGAAAACACGTGAAAGCATATGGGTCATTCGGTCAGTCCTCAAAGGGAGTGGAGGGCAGTGGAGGTCTCCCTGGCCACCAAGGGGTCCATGGGTTTCACTGTCCAGCCACAGTTGTGGTCCGAATTCCCAGTCAGGACTTGTAACTGGTTGATTTTGTAGGCAGTGCCATTAAACCTGCCTGCTCTGTGATGGGGTCAACACCACCTGGTTGGCAGTGTAGCTGGGACCCTCAGGGCCAGTTAGGAGGGCACTGGTCAGCCTGATGCCCAGAAACCTAGAGGATGATAGAGAGGGAAAGAAAAAAAATCTGTTTGCTTTGTCTGCTTGGTTTGCAGGACTTTAAGGGCCTGATAATGATGTGACAAGGGCCTAACACAATGAGCTCAGCCACAGAGGTTGCCTGTTAGCCTTGTAAAATGCCACTAGTTATGCTAACCGTGTTGTCAGAGGTTGGGAGCAGAGAATGCTGGTCACAGTCTCAGCCTAAGTAGCAGAGTTACTGTCTTTGTTCCTGCAGTGCTGGCGACATTAACACATTTCATTTCTGCTGCTGATTTAGGGGCAGATTGTGTTGCCTGTTTGTAATGTCAGTGTACAAGAGACAAAAGAAATACCCTGTGCAAACTTGTTTATAGTAATCTGGCCCTACTGGGATGGACAGAGCTTCTCCTTGCTCAAAATATAGAACCAGCAAGCAGAGAACCTTAGAAAAAACTGATGTTGATATATTCTTGTCTTTTCTTTAGATATTCCTTACAGTGTCTGCTACTTTGAATACCAGTATGTTCACTGAAGACCAAAGGGAAAAAATTACCATTATTTGTCCAAACTTAAAGAGAGAAGGAAACCCTGGTATGGATGGTGCTGAGAAATTGACAGGAGATTTTACAGATATTGAAAAAGCTTATCACTACTTTGAGGATATCCTTGCAGGCAAAGACCCAAATCACAATTTTTTACATTCTGAGTGTAAGAATGGTTTGAAAGACGAAAATGGTCTGAATACTGAAGAAATGAATGAGTTTACAGTTGTGACAGCTCTCTATGAGTATTTTAGTCATACCTGCAAAAAAGAAATCAAAGAACTACATGAAAAGTTTGGAGCATGTATAAGAACTAAAGATCATTACAAGGGTAGCACATTACTATACATATCTTCTGATAAAAATCCTGCATTGTTACGAAAAGCTAGTGATTTTTTTATCAAAACTTTTCAGGAAATGACAAAAGATCTGACACAGGAAAAGGTTCCCATAACAAACAGTTACACATTAAGGGAGACAATAACAAAATTACATGAAAGGTTTAGAAATCTCCTTGCTAAAGAAGAAGGGAGTCAGTTGCTACTCCGTGGTCCACCGCGTGCAATTTTAGCTGCCAAAAAATTTCTAGCAGAGGAAGGTGAGAACAGCCAAACTGAAAAGAATATGAAAATATCATCTGAACAGTACAAATACAGGAATGGAATTGAAGTTGATGCTTCTGTGTTTAAATTGTTGGAAACCATATTAAGCAAAGAAATTGAAGACATTAATGACAAATTCAATACACTGATAGAAGTAAAAGAACATTCACGTGGCCAGAAGGTCATAAGATTTAGGCCTAAGCCCAAAACTTCTGATATGTCATCACATGCTACTGAAAGTTTCATCAATGCATTTCAGAGTGCCTTTGCAATGTTAAGTGAAAAAAGTATCGTCCTGAAGCTTTCAGAAGATCAGAAGAAAACTTTATATATGCTACTTAATGGAAAACAATTCGAAGATCTTCATGTAAAACTTAAGAAGAATGAAGATAAGTTAATCATAAGTGGTTTACCAGACCATCTTTATGCTGCTGAAAACCTCATGTTGGACCTTCTTAACATTGAAGATTCAACACAAACTAAAAATAAGAGACCATTGTCCTCTGACCTCAGCTCTCAAGAAACTAGAGGAGCATCTAAGAAGAAATCCAGTGTTAAGCAAAAGAATAATCTTTCTTCTGAAGGACAGACTCAGGCAAAGACAGAAGAAAAAGAAGAAGATGAGTGTCCGATTTGCAGGGACAGAATTAAAAATAAAGAAACACTAGAAAAGTGCAAACATGCATTTTGCAAAAGTTGCATTGACCAAGCCATGGCTTATAAACTAGCTTGTCCTGTTTGTAATACTGTCTGTGGAGTCCTGAGAGGAAACCAACCAGAGGGAAAAATGTCAACTACAACAGTGTCTTCCTCACTTCCTGGTTATCCCAACTGTGGCACTATTCAAATTGACTATTCTATGAAAGGTGGTATTCAAACTGTAAGTATATTTAAATATTTCTTAAAGATATTTTTCCCACAAAAAAATGAAGATTGAATATAAAATTAACTGTTTTCTCATTATTTTAATGCATGTCCAAGCAAGAGATTTCTTTTTGTACAAATCTGAAAGTATTTAATTCAATATTTTTGGATGTGATTAAGTAATATAGTAGGAATGAAACGGTCAGATTGTCAGCCCTCCATTTTATATGCACCGGAACAGAGGTACCTGTCTTTAATTTGTACATTGGGAATAACTGAACTGACATCTATGCAGTGATGTCATATAAGAAAAATTTTGCAAGTATAATGAGAATTTCTGGGGCGTTCTCTTTGCTGCGGACACCAATGGACAAAAATAAATAGTGGGCTAGCTTGGTAAGAGCTTTCCAGGTGAGAAATTTCCTTTTGTTATGTGCTTGGATAACTGAGAATGGAGTAAATTAAAAAATCATGGGTGCGGTGCCATGCATTTGGGAGAGAAAAGAGGGAGAAACAAAACAATACCAACGGATGCATGAGTGATGACAAGAAAGTGTGAATGAAACATATGAAAGGAAGTATCTAAAGAGAAAAAAACTCCCCAAAATCAGTCATCAGTCATGCTATGTCCTTCTGAATAATTTTTGATATACAATGTGGTTTTGTTTCATTTTGTTTTTCTACAAAACAGAGCAGCCATCCAAACCCAGGACAGCCTTATGGGTCAACTCACCGAAGAGCGTTTTTACCTGACAATAAGGAAGGGCAAGAAATACTGCAGCTCCTCAGAAGGGCCTTTAACCAAAAATTGATTTTCACAGTGGGGCAGTCATGTACTACTGGTGAACAAAATGTTATCACGTGGAATGATATTCACCACAAAACTGCCACACATGGAGGACCTACCCAGTAAGTAGTCTTCTGTTTATGTGATATTATTGCTACTCAGATGTGTCATGAAGGTTGCCTTGAATATTTTCCACATTTAGAGCTTTCAGATTGTGTCACTAACAGAGTGATTGTGGAATGCCCTATTGATCCAGTCATTAATCAACCTTCACCTATTTGGACAGTTGGAATAAGGATGAGCTTAGTGTTCTGCTGCCCCTCAGGCCACTCGTGCACCAGTGAGTTTGTATGCCACTTAGTTAATAACTGCTTTGATTAGAACCTACAGGACAACAAGCTCTTGATGACACCTAAGGTTGGACTCCTGATCTAAGCCTCTCCTGTTACCTCCTGTTCTGCACCAGGAGGTGCTGGCCCATTATGATCCTGATAAAGATGGCACTTGGACTTTGTAAAACATGATTTGAAAATCTACTTAACAGAGCTAACAGCAGTAAGAGAGATTGTAGTAGATATATGATCACATCCTTTTAGATGCTAGGAACCATGAGTTGTGCAGGACTTAGTGGGTCAGAGCATGTGACACCGTGCCAGCCCTATCCATAAAAAAGGTTACCCCATTTTGGTCGTTCAAGCTGTCAGATGATTTTCTGAGTAGATGACAACTCTATCCAGTACTTCTTGTGGACTTGCTGCACTTAGAGATAAGTGAAAGGAGCAATCACCAGTACTGAGTGTGAGCTGCCTACAGCAGAGACAAGAGGGAGTCTTGGATCAGCCCTTCCAAGCTTGTTGCAGCCTGTAAGGGGCTGGTGGTGTCCTGCAAGCTCTAAAGGCTTGTGTGTAGATCTTCCTGACTGGGCTAGGATCATTAAAAGAGCAAAAAGTATCACTTTTACTTTATCCCCCACTCTGTGCTAATTCTATATCCTGTTTATCCCTTGCTTCATACACTATTCTGGTGTTGCACTACTTCAAGTCCACAGGTGCAATTATGTTTCCGATTTGAATGCTCACTTGGATATGCATCAGGTCTGATTTTCTTTTTAAAACTGTGTATACCCAAACACCCTAGCATTTTGAAGTGAGACCCCAGGCAGCTTTGAAAATCAAGTTCTTAGTGTCAATTTGGACAACAAAATGCAGCAGCTCCTTAGGTTTGTAGCTTTATGCTGTCTATATCACTTCTCTGACTGGCAATACGGGTCTGTTTTCTCTGTAGGTCAAGAACTGCATAAAATTTGTAAAGAGATTTCTAAAAATATTTTGATGAGAAGGTTCTGTAGAACTGTTAAGTGCTTCATTGCAGAAATAGCCCAAACAATTATTTTCTTCTTCTCCTAGGTTTGGTTACCCAGATCCTTATTATCTGAAGCGCGTTCGATCAGAATTGAAAGCAAAAGGAATTGAATAAGGAAATCTATCATCTCACAACTCTTAAGTGTGATAACTGAACATACAGCATTTAATATACAATTCAAGCTCTGAGAGAAGTTATATTGTTCAACTACCATACTTAAATCACTTGTATTTCGCTGTTAGCTAAGAAAAGTAATCTTTTCTTATCAAACAATGTATGTTGTTTTCACAAATAATTTACTTCCCTATATATGTAGCCTTTACAGAATTTGGTTCTTGTGAGTGTAGTATCAGTGCTGTTTGCACTTTGTACGTCTTGCTTTACCAGTAAATCTGATCTGCACTTTTCCCCACAACTCTCCAGTCTGATTGCCAAAACTCTTCGATCCGCTACTGGCTTTTATTAGATGAAACACTTCTGTTAGCTTTGCATTAAATAATGTCAGCGTGGCTGGCATTGTGTAACCCATCTAATTGAAAATTTTTATGCAGCTATGACAGTGTTAGCTGTGATGAGGCTATGGACTTTTGCTTCTTTTCCTTTTCACAGTAGAAATGACAATAGTGATTTGGGTTTTGCACATGAAATTAGCCATGTATCGTACAAGTGGGTACATGGATGCTACTGTGTTTTTAGGTCTGCAGAAGTGCTGAATGCCAAGAGCTGCATTGGAGAAAATGCGAAGTAACAGCGTCTGTGGCCATCTCCGATAGCAGGCTTCTGGTGGTTCTGTGCCTGCCATTGTGTTTAAGCTTAAATACAACTTTTAAATCCGCTTTCAACTATAAAACGGTATTCTTTCCATTGCATCCAATATAGGTTTAAATTGTATCATAAAGGTACTCTGCAGTGCCTAAATAACCCGCCAGTTACCTGTGTGGTGCTGTGTCACACACGCAGCCATCATTTGTAGTGAGTTGAACCATTTCTTTAAGGCTATTGAGCACAACTATTAAAGAAAATATAGAAATTCCACATGTGTTTCTGCATTCTTCTGTACAGGTTTTTCCTCCTTTTTGCAATACATATAGCTGTATTTTTTTTTTAATTTAGGAACTTCTCTGCAACACTGTGATTTGGAGCAATTTGGACTCCATGTCACCCCCTCTGTTAAAATTTTTTTAAAATTTTTTTTATTTTAAGATTCCCACATTGTGAATAGGCAGTGCCACCTTGACTTTCAGGTTTAGTAGTAGTGGGCACTGTTTGGTTTCTATGTGGGTTGGATAGCCTTTCCAGCCATGGTTTTGTGTTACTGTATTTGTTCTAACATTTTACGCTATTCCATGTTCCCCTCCCCCCCTTTTCTGTGCAGTAAAATAGCAACATTCCAGCTGAGGTTTTCTGCTCATGGAAACAAGCTGTCATTGTGTTCCAATGGAACTACCTACCACTGGATCACCCCTCAACACTGGTGGGCAGAGAATCGGAAAGGTAAAGCTTGTGCATTGAGATAAGAACAGTTTATTAACTGAAACAAAATGAGATATACTAATTGTAATGAAAAAGATAGAGGTGGAGAAATAAAACCCATGAGAAACAAGTGATGCACAGTACGGTTGTTCACCACCCACTGACCGATGCCCAGCCCGTCACTGAGTAACAATCATTCCCCTCAGCTGACTCCCCCCAGTTTCTACACTGAGCACACTGCTCTATGGTATGGAATATCCCTTTGGCTACTTTGGGTCCTGGCTGTGCTCCTTGCCGGCTTCCCGTGCATTTGCTTACTTGCAGAGCATGGGAAACTGAAAAATCCTTGACTTGGGGTAAGCGCTCTTCAACAACAACTAAATTACCAGTGTTGTTAATGTTGTTCTCATACTAAATCCACAACACAGCCCAGTACCAGCTACTAAGAAGAAAATTAACTCTCTCTCCCAGACCAAGACAGCTGTGAAGATCAAATCAGCTGCTTTCAGTCTCTCGTTTCACTTTCTGTCCTGGTAAGCCAGTTCACTGATATCAGACTCCTACTGGGTAACTCAGCAGTTCCCATTTTGTCTGTGCCAAAGTTTGCAGGCTGAATTGTGCAGCAGAGTCCTGGTGACTGTCACGGAAAAGCTCCCAAAGCCTTTATCCTATAACCAGCTGTACAGACCTTTACTTTCTAATCATGATGGTGCAGTTTAGGATTAAATGTACACAATTTGCAATCACAGAAATTTTTGCAGGGTTCCAGCAAGGAAGGGAGAGCATGTACCTGGACTAGTTCTGCATTAGGAAATAACAGATAAATTAGTTGCCCACCAAGAAACAAAGGCATCTCCATCGGTTGTTCAGCAGAGTGTCTGATGATACCTAGGCTTAGTTGGATGCTTGTAATTTTTAATGACATTTCGTTATTTATCCATTTCCTCAATGAATGTTCAGTGAAGTTATGGGGGAAAACTTCATTTATGTGCTATTTTAGTGTCCCATATTTGGCCATATACACACCATGAAATGGCTGAAAACTAACCCTTGCGAGGGAATGTCCTAGCCCTCAGTTGAAAAGTTCTCAGCTAGCTGATCAGTTGGTCTGAGGTGAACACTCATCACAATATTCCACGGTTGTGGAAGTATCTCTGGCAAAGTATGATGAAAATGGTCGTTTTACTTTGCATCATGACTTCATTTGAAAGGGTAAAGCAGGGAAAGCGATACCCAGTGGTTAACCATTTTAAGCTCAAGGGCTGAAAACTCTGTGGCAGCTCGTTCTCGTACGACTCTGAGGAGGCACAAGGGGCTGTGCAGTCCGGGAGCGCTCCGTGGGCGGTCAGAGGCCTGTCCGGCCCCCGTGAGGAGGCGCGGCGGGGACCAAGACCCCGGCCGCCCCGAGGGGCCCGGAGGGGACCGCCTGTTCCCGGCACTGGGCGGAGCACCAGGCACCTCGGGTTTCCCCGCCGAGAAGTGAAACCGAAAGCGGCGCGGAGAAGAGCCGTCGGGGCAGCCATGGAGGGGCAGCGGCCGTGCGCCTTCCCGCTGCTGGTGCGAGGGGACTGGGGCCCCGCCGAGCCGCCGCCCGCGCTCAGGAAGAAGCTGCTCTGCTACTTCCAGAGCCAGAAGCGCTCGGGCGGCGGCGAGTGCGAGCTGCGAGCCGGGAGCGGCACCGGGAGCGACACCGGGCACATCCTCGTCTGCTTCGCCAGCCCCGAGGGTGAGCGGCCGGGCCGGGGCGGGGGGCGCTGATGGCGATGCCCGCGGCTCAGACGGGCGGGGAGCGGCCGCATCCCCCTGACCGGTGCCCGTTCTGTTTGCAGTGAGGCAGCGGGTGCTGCGCCGGACGCTCCACGAGCTGGAGTGGGGGTCTGGAGGGCGGCTGTCGCTGCAGGTCACCGCCCTGCCCATGGACAGCGACCCCGCGCAGGTGAGGGGGGCGCGGGTGAGGCGGGCGCGGGGCTGGCCGGGGGAGGGACCGCGGCTGACCGCTCTCGTTCCCTTGCAGGATGCGGGAGCGGCAGGCGGGGCTGAGGCGCCAGGTAGGAGCTGCAGCAGACGCGGCGCGGGGCTCCGGGGCTGGCGAGGCACTGGCCGGGGAGCCTGGGTGGAGCGGCGGGGATGGAGAGCGAGGCGGAGCCACCTGCTTGGCCGGGCCGGGCGAACGGCGCTCTAGCGCTTTGATTCCTCTCCCCAGCGCTCCCCTTCACTTTCCGAATCGCAAACACGATGTAATTCCTAAGGTGCAGCCCCCGAGCCACATCCCAGGCACCGCACAGACCAACGGCGCTATCACGGCTAAAACACACGCACACATACCGCTAATCAATATGCTAGTATCAGTACACACAGAAGCGATCCATACACACATGGCTGATACACACACAGCTCGCTGAGTTCTGCCTGCAGTACCTGCAGTACCTGCACAAGCAGTACCTGCTTGTGCATAGCCGGGCAAATGTGCAGGTGAAGGCTCAGGGTGCAGGCTGGGAAAGCAGTTTGGTCGATCTTACCATTGTCTTTTGTTTTCTAATGTAGCTGCATTTCCTCTTGTTCTAAACTAGGAAGTTGAGCAGTCATGCTGAGTAAAACACATCATGACAGAGGCTCGTCCAGACAGAGGAAGTGCCAGTTTCCAAAGGCACTTTCCTCCTATGAGTGGGTGTTCTCAGCACTTCTCATGTTCAGTGCAGCTTTTTGTGAGAGGACAGTGCTGTAGTGCATGGCAGGATGTGCTCCTGGTGGTTCATGCAGCATGACTGTGTGCTAACATTATGCCTGAGGCTTTTTGAGCTGAGTGTTTCTGTAACCAGTTCAACATATGGTTTAAAAAGAGGAATCTGTGGAAGTCTGTGATTCTGGCAGTGTCAAAGGAAACTTAATTCAATTTGTGTTAGCTCCTGGGTGTACATGAATGTGTCCATTTTCTTCTTGAAGTACCCAGTAAATGAGAAATCATTGTCATTTATTTCTAGTTAATGAACCCCAGGTGTCTCTTCCCATCTGCCAGAATAAGGAAACTCCTGTGTGTACTCAGCAGGAGAAGATGGGTAAGTGTGTCACTTATCCAGTGGTGACCATTGTATTGTTGTTGCTTTGGTTTTCTGGACCTTTCTGCTGCAGTAGTGCCCTGGTCACCCTTGTGGCTTGTGTTGTTTGTCTAATGTAGTGTAGGAATTGTGATCCCAGGCTAAAACAAATAAATATTTGTTTCCTTTCTATGAGTCCCTTTAGAGCCCCTGCTACACTGGTTGCCTCAGGCAGGTCAGTTCCTTAGGGGACAGCAGTGGATGCTGGCCTTTGTTTTGGCTAAGGCTGTCCCTAGCCAGACCTTCCCAGCTGCCCTCCGCCTTGCTGGGGCAACCTGTGCCAGAACAGTTGGGAGCTGTGTAGCCCAGGGCAGTACTGTGCTGGCTGTGGCAGCCAGCATGGATAGATCCTGGGTGACCCACAGCAATGGCTGAAACTGTGGAGAGTATGTGCAGGCAGAAGAGTGCTGGGAAGCTTTCATAGCTTTTACATTTGCTGTCCTTGCCTGGTGATGAATTATTTCCTCCTCATGTGTTGATACGGCAACTCCCACTAGTGATATGCTTAACTTGTTTGGGATTCTTACCCTGTTCTTTTCCCTGACCTTAAGTGTGATCTGAACAAAAAGTGGCATGGAAGATAGGAAGCTTGGGTTTTTTCTTAACTTTTGCCTAAGGCATTAGGGTGTGATCTTTTATTTCAGAATCATGTGAGAAATTGGAAGCTGAAAAAGCAACCTTGAGGAATTCTGTTATAGTAGTAACCACTGCCTCTGGGGAGGAAATAGAAGATGAGATTGTGGAAATGTACTTTGAAAATAAAAGGAAGTCTGGTGGGGGGACCATTGAGTCCTATGTCAAAAAGGATCAGCAAGTGATCATCACCTTTCAGGATGAGCAAGGTATGTTATGGGTGTTACACTGCTAAAACCCCTTTTTAAAAACAGGCCTTTGCTGGTGCAGGATCTCTTTGTGGGCATTGCTCCAAGCAGAAGTGGTTTATTATTGCTATTATTTAACATGCTGCTCTGCTGTGATGGGAAGATCACACCTCTGTTTTTCTGTGGGACTAGATGCCCAAGAAGTTTTGCAAAGGAAGCATCACTTGAATAAAATTGATCTGGTTGTGAAGCCGTGGCAAGTGGAGACTTTCCAGGAGTCATGTCAAGTGGAGAGCTCTGAAGGATCCCTGCTTTCCACCTCAGTTGTGCTGGAAAATGTGAAGGAGACAACAAAAGATTGCATGTTAATTATGCTGGTGGAAAATGTCAGCGGCTTGTCAGAGGATGAGGGTGACTTCAGTGTGGAAATGATACCAGAACTATGTGCTGCTGTAGTTACTTTTACTGGAAATACTGGTAAGGAGTAGTCAGAGTTGAAGCTCTTATTAGCTACTTGTTTGCATGTGTGTGTGTGAATGAGATTAGGCTGGGAGTATTCTCTTTCATATTTTTAAGGATGGATCTGATATTGTGTCCTTTTAAAGGAGGATTTACTCTACTAAAGTTAATGCCATAATCTCTGTCTGTAAGGTGTAGAGGCCAGTGCAAGTCAGAAAGAGAGCTAGCTCTGGTTTGGATAGTAAACACAACAGGTAGGACTAAAACCAAACTATAACTTAAAACAAGCAAGGAAGGATGTACTTGGTCTGAGAACAGATTGATGGTAAAAGCTGTCCTTGCCAAAAGCTGTCCTTCAGAGAAGGTGTAGGTTTTTCTGCCTTAGAAATTATTTGTCTCTCATGTCATGTTCCAGTTGTAAATTTTTGGTGTAGCCTTTAGGAAATAAGTAGATCCTTAAGAAACGTAATTGTTTTTCCGTGACAGATGGAAAAGTGATTTGACAGGTGAGAAATAGCCAAAATGAGAATGTTATTTATCATAAAACGGAGAGAATTTGAACTGTTAACTTGTGCCTGATCAGTTGTGTACAAAACCATACCCCAAAAAGGAACCTGTCTTGTTTCCTTCTGGGGTAAAAGAGATCCAGTGATAGTCCGTAGGAAAACTAGTGGCAAATTCTGGCTGCTGTCATTGTAGTCAACACTTGTGATCAACAATGAAGGGAATACTAAGTGACAGATACTGCATATGTGGAAAGAAGTAGCTTTGTGGGCACCTCTGAGCTGATTTTGTAGTTCAGTGCTTTGATCTGTGTACACAGTGATAGTCTGCTAATATGGCAGAAAAGAGAGCTCCGAGTTTGATCTTTTCTTTTTTCTTCTTTTTTTTTTTAGATACAGAGGAATTTGCTAAAAAGCTTAATCAAAACCACAGAGCAAGGAAACAACACATCACTGCACGGTGCCTTGAGCAAACAAAAAGTGTTAGGGCTGAAAATATACCACCTAACATATCCAGTGACTATATAACCGTCTACTTTGAAAATCAGAAGTACGGAGGTGCGCAAGTGGTGGATGTTCAACAGCTGCCTGATGAAGATGCAGCTATCATTACATTTGGTGACCAAAAAGGTAATGCAGAAATGCAGAGCCCTTATTTCTTTGAGAACATCTCATTTAAGGACCAAAATGTGGATTTTCTAGAGAAATTCCTCCTTTGCCCTTATGAAACAGCAGATCGGGTGCTTTGCCAGCAGGTCTCATGCCAACTGGAGTACAGGCTTCAGTTTTGGACCAGCTGAGCATAAGGCATAGAATTTTTTAGTTTTCTGGACAGTTTATTTCACCCAGGCCTTGGTCCTTACAGAATTCAAGTTGCAGTCTGAGTTCAGTGGAGAATGCACAACCCCACGGGCACAGGGGACTTCCCCCCCACCTGCCACCTTGACCACCAGCTGCTCATGACAACATGTGCTGTCTGGCTCATCTCAGGACAATTTTTTGGGCAGCTTTTTGGCTGGAGAGCAAGTGCTGTGGGTTGTCCAGCCACTGACCGAAAGATGAGTGACTGTGGAAAATGTAGGACAAGGCAGAAGCTGAAAGCATTGCAGTGAAGGGGAGAGATGAAGTTGAAGGAAAGAGAAGGTCTTTTTGGGAAACAGAGGAGCTGTGTTTGATACTGCTGAGTAATAACCCAGACAACTACTGAGCTGGGGACTTCAAGTACAGCATATAAGAGAAGTGGGGGCAGAGACTGTGCGTACCTCCTCCCAGAGGTGTATGCTGTTGTGCTTGACTGTCTCTCTTCAACTTAGTTTCTGACATTTCAAATATGTAATTCTTCAAAAATTTGGAATTATTTCTATCTGGGAAAGGGAGGAAATTAATCTAAAAATGATCTTAGAAATAACAAACATTATTCTATAGAAAATATAGTTTAAAAACCCCCAAACAATGAAAAATAACCAAAACAAAAGAGAAGATCTTAAGTGCTGACATTAATAACTTGAGGCTTGTTTGTTTGTTTCAGATGTAACAAATATCCTGGCAAAGAAGCATTCGCTCAACAAAACACCAATCTCTGTCTATCCTTACTACACCTCGCTGGAAACAGCTCTATATGGAAAGGAAGGACCGCAGATAAAGAAGCCAGATCCAATTACATTGCCTCTGGATCCCTATATCTGGAATTATTTGCAAGGAAATAGCAGCTTAATTGAGGCAATAGATCATGAAATGGCAAAGTGTAATTGTGTGCCAATGTGGCCTGAACCCCTCTCTGCAGACCCAAAAGTTACTTTGCATCCTTCAACTATTTTTTCTGAGCGGAAGAGATCAGTATCTCAATTGGTTAAGGCATGGAAGGAAAAAGTTTCCACAGCATTTTCACACAGTATATCAAAATATGAAGCAATTCAATATCAAGTAAGCACAGAGGTGTGGGAAGCCATTAGAAACAGCTTTCCCCATGATGAAGTTCTGATGATCCCACATGTTTCCAAGGATTTACATGTTCTAGTAGGTGAAAAAGAAGTTGTGAAGAAGGTTGAACAAGAACTGAAGCTTCTGATCAAAAAGGCCACCAGAGAAATTGAAAGAGAAAAGCAAAGAACTGAACTGAAAATAGAGACAGTGAATCCAGGGGAATATGGAATATTACAGCATACTGGTCTTGAAGAAAAATTTCGTATGGAGTTCCCAGGCCTACAAATAACTTACGATTATTTGCAGAAGAGCATTAACCTATCTGGAGTGCCTGAGGAAGTTTATAAAGTAAAAGGGGAAATACTCGATCATGTACACAAAATGGTAAAGAAAACAGTTAATATCCATCCTTACATTTTTCAGTTTTTAGAGCATATTGATAATGAAATTCTGTCACAGAGCCTGTTTATGTCAAAACAAATTATAGCCCTTTATGAGCTTGGTAGGGGAGATATCATCCTGAAAGGGAATTCCCCTGAAGACCTCCTAAAAGCAGAGGAAGAAATAAAGAAGGAACTGGACTACAGAATTATTACTTTGGAGGATGAGTCAGTCCTCCAAAAGGAGGAATGGCGGATGCTAACCAAGGAAGATTGCCCCAAAGAAGCTGTAACAGTCACTCACAAAGAGAATGAGGTCATGATTGCTGGTCTTTCTCAAGCAGTAGCAAAAGCCTTTGAGGAGCTTTCCAACTTTATAGATGAAAACACACAGGTGCAAAGGGTCATTGGAGAAAAGCCCATGGCAGTCATAAAGTTTTTTGAGAAAGAGAAGGTCAACGATTGGGCTGGCCTACATAAAAAAGGTGTGAAAGTTGTCTTTAGCACACAGAAAAACTGTGGAGTTATATCCTTGAGTGGGCAGAGGACAAAAGTGCTGGAAGGAGTCAGCTTAGTTGAGCAAATTCTGTCTCGCCTGCATTATAAACGTGTGGAAATTAAAGCACCAGGAGTCAAGGAATATATAAAAGAAGAAGTACACCTTTTGGCCCCCCATGCAAAACAGGAGTTCAGGTGTTTAGTCCTACTGGAAGAGCAGCCAGAGGAGCAGGTAGAAGAACAGAAAGAGCATAGTATCAGAGGCAAGCCCTGTATGCAGGTGACCATGGGTGAAACTGTGATAGTGCTTTGTGAAGCTGACTTGTGCACTCATCCTGTTGATGTTGTGGTGAATGCATCTAATGAAAACCTAAAACACATGGGTGGCCTTGCTGGAGCACTGTCAAGAGCAGCTGGCCCAGCACTGCAAGAGGAGTGCGATGAGCTGGTGAGGAAGCACGGGGATTTCCAGCCTGGCTGCGCAGTGATCACAGGAGCCGGGAAACTGCCCTGCAAGAACGTCATTCACGCTGTTGGGCCCAGGTGGAACAATGAGGAACCACAAAAGTGCATGTGGTTGCTAAAAAAGACAGTGAAAAAATGTCTACAACTAGCTGAAATGTACAATAATCGTTCCATAGCTCTGCCTGCTATAAGTGGAGGGATTTTTGCCTTCCCACTGGAATTGTGTACGCATTCAATTGTATCCTCCATCAAGGAGACCCTGGAAGAATCCACGGGGAGCAGCAGCTTGAAGGAGGTTCATCTTGTGGCTTTTGCACAGGATAGCATTCAGGCTTTCAGTAAGGCATTTAGAGAAGTGTTTTCAGATTTTTTACCTTCATACAGGTCACTGTCTCCGGCCAGTACAGTTTCTCAATCCAGGAAGAGGAAAATTTCTCAGCATTTTAAGAACATCCCGTTCATAACAACTGAGGAAGGCCTTAACATCGTGCTGGAAACAGGAAGCATTGAAGATGCTACGGTAAGTGTTCTAAATTATCTGCTATTGAAATTATCAAGTGGGTTCATGTCTTTTTTTAAAACAAACAAACAAACAAACACAAAACCAATAAATGACCAGCTGGTGACCATCATCCGTAATTGGCAATGTTACATGTTTACATGTTCCTGAAATTGGCTATCACTGTTGATAACAAGAATTGTTATTACTGTCTTACATAGTAGGTACAGATGGCTGTGCAGCACTGCATTTTGTCATCTAATAATGCAGAGGTACACGGATCACAGAATCACAGAAGAGTTAAGGTTGGAAGGGCCCACTGGAGGTCATCTAGTCCAACCTCCCTGCTCAAGTTAGGTTCCCTACTGAGCATGTTAATGTCCAGACAGCTTTGGAATATCTCCAGAGATCCCTGGGGTGCATGGCACATTACAGTTTAGCAGAAGCATTGGTGGTCAGCAGGAATCATCTGGGCTCCAAACCCTCCTGACCTTTCCTTTCTGGGGAGGAACCATCTTCAGGCAGCACTGACCATTTCAGAAATCTTGATTCTGAGAGGGTGGTACTAGTGCAAAAGCTAAAGAGGGTACTCAGTGTTGGTTAAAGCGAGTACCTTGCTGTGGGAGAGCAGCTGATGCTTCCAGGCGCTCTCAAGGCAGCACTGATGTGAACATTGGAGGATGACACTGACACGAAATTTGATACTTACAAGCTGGAGTTTTTGCTTGTGTGTTTTTCAGACATCCATTGTTGTCATCAGTGTTCGCAAAGATCTCCAGCTTGACAAAGGGCCACTTGCTAAAGCTTTGCTAAGAAAGGCAGGGCCAATGCTTCAGATGGGCTTGAAAAAGGAAGGCCTAGGAAGAACACTTGAAGAAGGATCTGTGTTGAAAACAAAAGGTTACAATCTAGATTGCAGTGTTGTGCTTCATGCTGTCCTACCTGCGTGGTCCCTGAAAGATGCACCTTCAAAGGTAAAAACGTTTTTATCTGCCTGAATTTTTCTGGGATTTATAGTACGTTTAATGCCACTTTTCCTTTGAAATGGGGGACAGTGTCATAGAAGATGAGAGAGTTTAACCTGTTCTTTTTTAACTGTGGGGCCGATCCCTTGTTGACTAATAAATTCCTTGTGAAATCCTTGTGTATGCAGTTAATTGCATTTTAATACCAAGAGACAGCTAAAAGGGAAAGTGTTACATTGCACGTACTAGGAAAAAAATTACCTCCAGTAACTGAAAAAATAATTGTGCTTTACAGGTCTTGGGTAACATAATCACAAAATGCCTGGAGATTGCTGAAGAACTGTCTTTGAAATCAATTACTTTTCCAGCAATTGGGACAGGGAATTTAGGATTCCCAAGCTCTGTTGTTGCTAAATTATTGTTTGACAAAGTGTTTGAATTCAGCAGTAAAAACAGACTAAATTCTCTTGAAGAAGTTCACTTTCTGTTGCATCCAAAAGACACAGCTAATATTCAGGTGAGTTACGGTGTTCTCCTCTCTCTATTATATGCTGGTATACTTGCGTCTGTCTCATGATACTTGGCTATCTGATGATCTTCAAAGAATCTATAAGGTGCTTATACTAAATAAGAGGTTTGCTGAGAGTCTCTCTGGTCTATACTAAAAGTTCTCTTTTTGATTCTACCCCTCATGATCACTCACCTATCCCATACAGTTCTGCTCCCTTCCTATCTTTCTCTGTGTCCTGGGAATAATACAGCCATAAGTGTAATTACTCTCTATCTCATGAACTCACCTAATTCTTCAGTCCATAGGTCAGATAAGTTTGTGTCTTGGTTTGAAGACAGGTGTCTGCTAAGGAAGATGGGAACCTCCCTTAGAACCCACAAATGTGAACCCCCTTCCCTCCAGATTATTATGACTTTGGAATCAAGGGCTTTCAGGCAAAGNCCGACAAAAGGTGGCAGGGACTCCTCAATTTGCTCTGGCAGGGAAAAGTGGGGGTGGGGGCGGGGGGCGGCAGCAGCTGGCCCCCTTCCGTAGAAGCTGCTAGCACAGCCGGGGAGATGTGCATCCCAGGAACGCACCCTTTTTCCCAAACGAAAAGCTCACTCACCAAGGGAAGGAAAAGCGGCACTGATCCAGGATCTTCCTGCAGCCGGCAGCTGAGAAGATCCGCAGTTCCCCACTGCTGCTTTTCCCATTGGTGGTGTGGAGTGCCTTAGCTGATGACCGCATCTGCCCTCCACTCCCCACGCCCAGCTAGCTCTTTGTCTCTTACAAAAGGAGTTAATAGTCCTTAAGTATCCAGCCATTATTAACCTAGCACCAAGAATGGGGAAAAATTGCACACCCCTCAACCTCCCACAGTTTGCTATAACTCCTGCATCAGTGCCTGCACTCTTGGGAAAAAGCTGTGCTTTTAATGGAGTGCTGATGTCTTCTTAGGAGGAATAATTGTGCTAGGATTGCTGTGCTGCTAAACTTCTCCAGTAGAAACATACCAGTATTCTGCATCCCCTTTTCTTCAGCATCACATTAGCATAAATTTTCTATATCCACGCTCAGTTTACTAATTTCACACCGAAAGAGAGCAGTTGATGTCCAGATAAGTGTTTCTGCATCTGTTGCCTTCTGTACTTTGTGCAAGAGCTGACACATTTTGAAAGGCTAAACTTGAAGGCTACTGCCTCAAAGCCTGAGCTATTGTGCATACAGAAGGGTGGCATCACCTGTAAGAGCTGAGTTAAACTACTTAGTCAGCATAAGGATGCCTTCTGCTGCTGTATCCTTGTGGAATGGTAACTAGTTAGGGCTTCTGACTCAGTTATTTGTAATTCTGTGTCTTGCTCACACTGAACAGCCTTGCTCTCTGGGAACATGTGTCAGGACTTGCCATCAGCATTGTGGCACATGACATGAAGTAATTTGCATTTCCCTCTTTCTAAATGATTTTTAGCTTTGTTTTTCAAACCTTTATTTCTACTGTGTAAAGTCTTCTACAGGGGTTGATTGTCATTTCCTTCTCTAGGAATTTTCAGATGAACTTGAAAACAGGTCTTCATCTTTTAAAGTACAGACGCCTTCTCCAAATGAGGCTAGCCAAAGCACAGGTAAGCTTTTTCACAGAAGCTGTGTGCCTACTGATTTTTAATTTTTTTTTAACGTATTCAAGGGAATGCATTAATTATAGATGTTTGGGTACTTGTTTGGTGAGCATGTGATTCCCGAAGTTTGAGTGACTGCTGCAAAGGCAGTATTTTCAGGCCAAGTGTCTGTTATATTTGAAATAGTGTTAGAGATCCTAAGTAAAAAAGTGTACCTGTGATTCCTTATCTGGACAGTGTCCCTACAAATTGGAACAGCAGAAGCCATAAGGTGTCAAGGGCATAATCAGGGCTTTTTCTTTTATTGCTGCAGCACTAGATTAAACTGTGAACATGTCAGGGTCTTCCTCTGTCCTGGGAAGGCAGCTGAGTTCCTGGTTATGTGTGTTAAAGTGGCCTCTTTGGAATACTCTTAAATCTTTCTCGTGTTCAGATGAATAGCAAAACCAAACCGAAATACCTTTGGTGTTAGCCATCTTAATGGAACTGCAGCCTGTTAAAAAAATTAGTTACATGTTGAAAATTAATTATGATTTTACAAATAACACATGGGTAAAAAGTTCCACCTTTTCATGCAGTAGAGAACCTGCCTGGAACCTCTGTGAGATGCAGGAGCAAAGGAGTAAGACTTGGAAAGTTTGCTGCTCTCTTACATTGGAGTTTTACAAAGACTTATGCAGTAAAATGTCACTAAGTAGTGTCTGCATACCAGCTGTGCAGCAAAACACATTGTCCCTGCCATCCTGCCATGAATAGAAATGATGGCAATGAATGCAGGTTGAGTAAGGACTCCTGTGAGAAGGAATGATTTTCAGTTAGCATGGCAAGCAATCCTCTTCACAGGCTAAGTGTGTAGCCAAACTGTGGTCTCTTTAGGCGTTGTACTCATGAAAAAGTCCCTCATCTTTTACATTACCACTCCCTTCTGCTCAGGGTCTGCATTTCTTTCCCTCCAGCTTTTTCTGCTGTCTCTTCAGATAATGTGCTTGAAGTGACAATCGGCTCCATCATGTTCCGGGTGGCAGAAGGTGATATTACCAAGGAGGGGGATGATGTCATTGTAAACATAACAAACCAAACCTTCAGCCTCAAAGCAGGTATTTTAATTGATATTGTGTATGAAAAACGTATGTGTGCTTGGAAGGGCTGGGAAAGAAAAGGAGGAAGTATTCAGTGCCTTAAACCCTTTTATTTGTTACACAATGTAGTTTCTCTTTTGCTTTTAGGGTACAAAAGTTTGATTACGAAATATCTGAAACTTTATTCTCTTGTTGATCTGTGTTACAGGACAGCATGTTTAAGACTCTCTTGCAGAAGGGGAAACAAATAATATATTTTTTAATATAGAATCTTTTTATAGAACACCTCTCAGACTAAAGAAGAAGACAAACCTCAATGAGGTTTTGACCTTAGTGAAACTTCTTAGGTACTTTAAACATCAGTTTGAATTGAAAAGCATATAAGGCTAAAATTTTGGCTACAGTGTTTATAATTTATAATCTGTAATGTTATCAGAATTGAGATGTTTTAGATGTGATGAGGCATACAGTTCTGCCTGAGATGGGACTTTACAGCAGCAACAGTAGTGACAGTGGATTCATGTTCCTCCTCTCATTTAAGGTGTCTCCAGAGCAATTCTGAATGGTGCTGGAAAAGCAGTTGAAGACGAATGTATTGTACTAGGTATGGTACAACATTTCTGACCTTTCTGAAGGTGTTAATGCATGGCAAGGAGTCTCTTGGAATACTTTCTCAGTACTGACTGCTGTAGCTCCATCTGTATTATGCACTGTGTTACAGCAGCTAGTTTTTAAGCAGTTAATGTATTTGTAAAAAATCTAATGAGGAAAAAAGAATCTTCGAGAGGAGAGAACTTCTAAGCATTGATAAAGATCTAAATCTATTAATTATTACATCCTCTTATTCCAATAATGATTTCCATGATAAAAACAGAGTCAACATCAAACAGAGCCATGAGCAAGGGGTGATGTTGCAAAAATGTTAATAGAGAAGCCGTCTCTCACTGGAAACAACTGTGTAACTGCAACTCCTTCTGTTATTTCTCAGTGAGAAAATGTTTGCTGTTGGCCTAACTAGTAACTCACTACCACATCCTCTGGGTGACTACTTTTCATTAGTGTGAAGCTGGGTTCCTTCCTCAGAAGAGGCATTTATTTGTAGGCCAAATTCAGCTAGTGGACAGCAACTATAATGAAAGAGGAGTAAAGATGGATAAGTATGCGGTTTAAAACCCCAGAAAATAAGGGAAGTGGGAAAAATGCAGTGTGGTCAGCTTGGAAGACCAACCAAAGGAAAAGAATTATGTGGAAGAGATCAGAGGTAAACAAGCTTCTCTTGCACAGGCCAACAGTAATTTGGGTTAGGTGGCCTGGGGGCAGATGGCATATTTGTGTGTGGTGAAGACAGAGTGCCAGTCTGCATGAAGTTCTCCAAGTTTACTGAGCAAACCTGACAAATGAAGGCACACACTAAATTTATTTGCCAAAGGAGGCAAATATTTTACAAACATAAATTGAGTTCTTGTGCCTTGAAAGTGAAAATTGGGTGAGGGGTTTGCTCACTTTATGGAAGGAGACATGAAGCTTATCCTGGAGTGTATTTGTCACCGCTTCTTATTTCCTAATGAGGACTAGTACACATCTATGTTGTGGATAATTGTTGATTATTTTCTCCTACTTATGTTTCAGCCCAGCTAGGTAACAGCAACTATATCATCACCCAGGCAGGAAACCTGCCATGCAAAAACATAATTCATTTTGTTGCCCAAAATGATATCAAGTTACTGGTCTCCCAGGTGCTCCAGGTGTGTGAACAAAAGCAGTACACCTCTGTCGCCTTCCCAGCAATTGGAACAGGTCTGTGTCTCCCTTTTCTGAAAAGGGTTCAGTGCATGTGATTCTGCTGATCTCAGGGCTCAAGTGATGAGTTTGATTTATCTGGAGGGGTTATTATTTGGTAAAAATGTATTTGGAAACTACAGTCATTAAAACTGTTATTAGAGGCTTATGAAAGCTAGAAAGCTTCACTCCTTGTAGCAATCTAGTACATAAAGAACATGAGTGTTCTAGAGCGAGCACTTCCTTGCTAACAGGAATTCTAAGGTATGTCTCTGCTTCCTGAAGAACCTGCAGCCTGGTATGTGTGGGCAGCTCATCAGAGAATAGTCAGGAACCTACTTTTCCATTGCTGAAATCAGTAGATGATGCCACTCTGGCCAGCAGCCACACAAGTAGGGTTGATGCGCATGGAATGCGAACCTGTCAAAAAGGCCAGATTGTCCCTTTTTCTTCCCTTGTTGTTTTCAGTTAGTTTGGTAGAAATCCCTGGTGTGGGAGAATCCAGAACTGCACCCCATGCATGTGGGAACCTCTTGCATGAATAAAACTAGGCTGGAATTTTGAGCAAGGAATTGGCTACTGGGCCACTGAGCAGCAGGCCTGTGGCCTATTAGTTACCCCAGCCATATCATCTGCATCACAACCTGACTGGTTGCCATGTCAACAAAAGGAAACTTCCATTTTTCTCTTGCTGGAAAGGTGGTCCCCAACTTTCTTTTCCTGTTAAATAGAAACCTTTACTAATTGCCAGCCTGACATTATTCTTGACCTGTTTATGATCCAGGTGATTGTGGGTATGTTCATTGTTCTTTTAAAGATGTTTTAATCATCTGTAACAGTTATTAACACTTTTTAGAGCAAAATATCCGCAACTTTTTCAGGAGAGGCGGGCCGCAATCCAGCTGAGGTAGCTGACAGCATGATCGATGCAGTAACTGACTTTGCAAGAAGGAATTCTGCTCCGTCTGTGAAAACTATTAAAGTTGTCATCTTTCAGCCACATCTGATGAGTGTGTTCCAAGCAAGCATGCAGAAAAGAGAAAAGTCTACTGTAACACAAATCAAATCATGGGTTTCCAAGGCACGTGACATGGTGGGATGTAAGTAGATGTCACTTAAGTACAGGTTAGAGATCAATCTGTTTAGCACCAGTTGAGAAAGAGTAATATTAATTACAATGTTTATGTATTTCAATGTAGCATTCTTCAGCTCTGAGAAACGTTCCCCAAAGAAAAAAGTCAAAGTGGTTTTGGAAAAGAAAATTGACCTGGCTGTTGTGCAGATTTGTGGTGAAAATAAAATAGAAGTGGAAGCAGCTGAAAACTGGCTGAGAAATGAAATTTTGAAAGAACAATCTCAAACAGAAATTGTAGATGAATCTGTCTCTTATTTCAGTGAAGAAGAGAAGGAAGAACTGCATGAACTACAGAAGAAATTAAAAATCGTTTTTTGTCTGAAGAGTAACTCTGTTGAAATTTCAGGGGTTACAAAAGATGTCTGGAAGGCTTCTTCAGCTGTTCAGAAAATGATCCTCAGGGTAAAAGTTGCTAAAGAGAAGGAGACCCAGGCAAAATTGTTACAAAAGTCAATTGAATGGAAATACTTTGAAAATGATTCTTATGTGCCCTTTGACAGTCTCACAAATATGGAGTTGGAAAATGCTTACAAGGGAAAGCAGAACATTTTTGAAGTCACCATTGATGAGCAGAAATACACAGTGGATATGGAACATAAGCATGTTATGGATGCCCAAGGAAAACAGACATCCATTTTACGTGTTGATAAATCTGAAGGTAAGTAAAAGCATCTTGACAGACTGACGTTTCCATGTGAAAACCTGATTGTATCCAGTAAGAAAAAGTAGAAAGGAACGGTGAGAATATTCAAAGTATTGTTAGGAGCTTTGTGCAGGTGCTTTTCTGGAGAATGTAGAAAGGGACTGAATTGGGAAATAAAAGTAAAAGAACCTTGCAGCTATTTAAAATGTTTTGAAAAGTGACTAATGCATTCTGACATTCTTAACAGGCTTACTAGCAATAATTTTCTTGTAGCAATTGTCATTGTAGACCTTGGCTCACTTCTGTTCTTGAGATGTACCCACTTCCATGTACTACTGGTGCCTTACAATATAAGGAGATACCTCTTTCTGTCTCATCCATAAACAAGGTGTATGGACTTCTACAAGGATTTGTAGCAGGGCATATTTAATTTTAAGCAGGGGATTTGGGTGAGTATGATTGATCGTGTTTTTTCTGCAGATCAAAAGTCAACAGTGCTCCCTCCAACATGGGATGCTATGGAAAGTGAGCTACTCAAAATAGTGGAAGTAAGACCAGAATCAAGAGAGTATAAAGACGTGCAAAAAAAGTTTCTGCGGACCTGTCAGTTATTCAAAATTGAAAAGGTGAAAGCAAGTCATCATTTCTGAGCATAAATACCTTGATGGCAAGTGATGAAGGATACTAACAACAACAGAAAAATAAATTCCCTTGGGATTTCTGAAGTTGGACTAGTCTTTCTGGCTGTCACTAACTTTAATCAGCTTTAATCAGTTTAATGTTGCAGTTGAGGTATTTATTAAGGAGCAGCTCTTAAGCTCCAGGGGAGAGTGCTCTTCCTCGGAACAGTTTTTGCTGTAGCAGAGCACATCTTTTGTGCACATAAGCTGTGTGTGCTCTGCAGGCCCAGCAGGCATCCACAGCCCAAAAACCTGTGAAACGCTCCTGTCTTGCTTCCCAGGGAGCGTTTGTCTCTTGGTTTGGGCTGGGTTCTGCTATCTGCCTTGCCAGAGTTTGGAAGGATTTGACTAACTAGACTTTCTGTCTTACTTTCAAAATTCACAGATTGAAAGGATACAGAACACATATCTTTGGAAGAATTACCAAATAAAAAAGTGTGAAATGGATAAAAAAAATGGTACCATAAAAAATGAGAGGCTTCTGTTTCATGGGACAAGTAAGGAGTCATTGGCCTTAATTAACAACCATGGATTTAACCGGAGCTATGCTGGAACACATGGTAATGTAACTTTCAAAACAACTATTGTTTTCCTGAATAAGGCTAGGACTGATTTGCCATGCCATCTGTATAGTCCTGCCTTGTATGCAAAATTATTTATTTTGTTGTATATCCCTATTGCAAATACAAAGCAGAGTTGTCCAGAGATTCACAGACTCTGAAGGTGGCAGATAAGGAATTGCTACTGAAACACTCAGAATTTTTTTTTTTCTGATTACAGCTGCAAACTTTGGAAACGGAACATACTTTGCTGTAAACGCCAGCTATTCTGCCCATGACACCTACTCTAAACCAGATGTGAATGGGAGGAAGTACATGTACTTGGCTCGAGTCCTTGTTGGAGAATATTCTCAGGGGGTAAAAGGATCAATTACTCCGGCATCAAAAGATGCTAGCAACTCTGTAGATCTGTTTGATAGTTCAACTGATAACGTGAGCCAGCCATCCATGTTCATAATTTTTAATGACATTCAAGCTTACCCTGAATACCTTATCACTTTCACTAGATAAGTATTTTGATTGCAGCCACAACTGCATGTCTTCCAGCCTTTACATAGGATGGAAACACCTACAACAAAACACACAACGAAAATAATGAAGAGTTGTGTCAAATTAACTAGTTTCCATTCAAGCAATCTTCTGATCCCCCTGAAGTTTGTTTACACTTGTAGCAGATAAGGGTATTAGCCAGCACAATACTGTACTGTAAGCCTCTTTTAGATTACATAGTAAGCCTTTGTGCTGTATCAGATTTTCCATACAGCCTTCCTGCCTTCCTATTTGCTGGTGGGGAATTGGAAGGGATAATGCAGCTGTGGACCATTCAGTGTCACATTTCTGATGCCTTCTTACACTCTGTGACAATCTCATAATGGATTATGATAGAGCGGTTTTCAATAAATGAACCAGTTGTACTTAATGGCTTGTGTTTGTCTAAACTTCTTCAAACATTTAGCATTGGTTTTCAAGCAGTGGACTTCAATGAACTTGACATTACAGATGTGGAATGACTTGTTTTTCATACAATAATCCTGCTGCTTTGTAACACCTCCAACTTCAAAAAGCCCTTGGCTTCTCTGAATGTATTGGGTTTGGCTTATTTGGTTGCATGATTAAGAAAAAAATCTTCCCATGCTTTCTTTATGTAGTTAGTTAGGTTACTGTTAACGTTTTACCATGGGTTGGTGTGTCCATATGAGCAATAATGACTGTAGGTCAAGGGACACCTTTTCTAGGGAAGGTGGTGTGAAATAACATGAATTTGCAAGTCAAGTATCTCAACAGAGCCTTAAACTGTGGGGTGTTCATTTGTACCCATCCCATCAGTCCCTCTGCGCCAGTGCTGGAACCTCTCCCTTTGGGCTTTTTTGCTTTTTACTGTGTCAGTTTTCTAACCACTGAAAATTGCTGTCAAAATCAAGTGTGTTGAAATCAATTTCACCTAGAGCTGGAAATCAAGATACGGGTATGGGGGCCAAAAGCCTGAAGTTTTGCTTGTACAATAAATAAACTTATTAAATCCCTGTAACAAATATCCATGGCCAGTGATTCATCAGTGTGCCAGGAGCCAGAGGAGATGGCTCCAGGTGCTTCATTGCAGCTGATGGGTCACTGGTACCAGTCTGACCATTCTCTCCATGAGCCAGTATGGCATCAGGTCTCAGCTCCCCCAGCGCCACAAGAAGCTGCAGAGGACACCAAGGTGTTTTTTCACCAGTGCTTGCATTACAGGTGCTGAGGGCATCAAGCCTGGAGCAGAAACCTGTAGCTCTGGGCTCTGTGCAGGCTATGAGGGACAGATGCTGCTTTTCCAAGTGGATTTATTCTAATGGAAAGCCAAAGGCTGGAGGCAGAAGCATACAAAGTGATCAAGAATCATTGAACAGCCTGAACTGGAAGAGACCCACAAGGATCATTAAGTCCAGCTCCTGGCCCTGCACAGGACAGCCCCAGAGTCACACCATGTGCCTGAGAACGTTGTCTAAATGGTTCTTGAATGCTGTCAGGCTTGGTGCTGTGATCACTTCCCTGGGGAGCCTGTTCCAGTGCCCAACCACCCTCTGAGTGCAGAACTTTTTCCTAATATCCAACCTAAACCTCCCCTGACACAGCTTGTTCCACCATGATCTTGTTTCTCTGGCAGCAATGATGCAAAATGTGGAATATGTAAAAATTTTCTTAAGAAACCACATTCTTTGATGTTTGTATACTTTCAAGTTTAATCAACAAGAAAGGAGATTTCATCCATGAAACAGATAGCAGCTAGCAAGTAAGCTCTAACTGATGTCCAAGTGTTAGACAAATTACTTGTTAGTAGCATTGCCTTGTTAAGGTTTAGGGCTCAACATGTTTCGATGATTTGAGACTTAGGGGGTTGTTAACAAAGCTAGGGAAGAAGGATTTACCACTGATAGCGGACATAAAGAATGCATAATTTATAAGCCACAAGGACATTTGGCAGAACCCCCAAGATAAGGAAGAAATGAATCAGCTCTTACTGGGTTAAGGTAATTCCGGCAAGGGGAGATTGTGAGCACTGACCCGCATCATACCAAATCAAGAAACTCACCGACCAGAAGAGAAAGACTGAGCATATGAACTAATTGGGATGAGAAGCAAAAGAATCATTAACCCATAGTAGATAGAATACTAATTAACAAAGGAACTAAGTTACTCATAGCCAATGAATTGGGTTTTTTTTTGCCAATTAATGCCTTTTTTGGTAAAGTGTACAAAGAGTGAAAAGTTTTGGTAGTCACCATGCTGGCTTTCTGGATTTGCCACCCAGCCCCCCTTTCTGTGCAGAGCTAGATGAATCAAACGCCTCGACTCTGTGTGAATTGGCCTCTTGCACACCGGGTGGGAGAACCTCTCTTGGGACAAGAGCGGGACGGGCTGCCAGCCCCCGGCAGAGGGGAGGAGACGGCATTTGATAAGGTGAAGGGCGTGCTTTGGGTGTCCTAGGGGGAGAGCAGCCTAAAGGCGTGGGTGTGAAGTTGTGCCTCGGGGGCCGACGGGGCAGCCTGGGCCAAGTGTATCGCGAGAGGCGGCAGCGGACACACAACAGGCAGGTGCTTGCCGGGAAAAGCCGCGCCCTGGAGCGCTAAGAATCAAAAGTGATAACGCAGCGAGGAGGGGAGAGGAGAGAAGAGCCGTCGGGGCGGCCATGGAGGGGCAGCGGCCGTGCGCCTTCCCGCTGCTGGTGCGAGGGGACTGGGGCCCCGCCGAGCCGCCGCCCGCGCTCAGGAAGAAGCTGCTCTGCTACTTCCAGAGCCAGAAGCGCTCGGGCGGCGGCGAGTGCGAGCTGCGAGCCGGGAGCGGCACCGGGAGCGACACCGGGCACATCCTCGTCTGCTTCGCCAGCCCCGAGGGTGAGCGGCCGGGCTGGGCCGGGTCGGGGTGAGGGGACACGGAATTGGCGTGTGCGCTCCCTGCGGGGGTGTTGGGGTCGTAACTCACAAGTCTAAACTTTCTGCAAGTTAAAAGATACAAAGATACGTACTAACTTAGTTTTTGCATACGATGTGACAATATATCCATTCTGGCGCGTGATGTGAAGTATCTATAGTACCTAATATGTCGTGTACACCCCCTAATGTGCAATATAGGCTAGATAATGTGTAAACATGATGTGATTCCTGCGAATGTCTTGTGCAGGTCCAAAAGCTGGACTCGGTGATCTTTGTTGGATCCCTTCTATCTCAGAATATGATATTTATTTATATATATATATATGCTTAGATTTGGTGCTTAATACTAGCCTCTGGATTGTGTTTGGCATAACGGCTGTAAGCTAATAAATATATCCTAGGAGGAATATATACACACATACTCATCTTGATGCACAATAGTATTCTCTAGATTGCACTCGGAATAATAAATCTTATGTTAATCTAACAATTAGATGAGTTGCAGATTCATATTAAAATATAGCATAACATGCACATATTTTTATAAACTTGCAGCGAAGTGGAAAGGATTTAGCTGCAGTTGGGTTAAATGCATACATAGACGTGCATGTATGTGCAGAAACACAGAGATACACACACATATCTATATACAATTTTTCTTTTTCTCGCCTTAACATGCTTCCCAGTTGCTGGCTCTCCCGGCTGGTAAATTCAGGACATGCAGCCCCAAGCCATTTCGGCACTGTCTGGAAGAGGATGTTCAAGGCGTGGGAGCGGTACCGGGACTCTCCGCTTACCGCCATGAAATATGTGATAGAGCCGGGTTTTGTATCTGGCGGGTTTTCGCAGGAGTAATGCCCTCCGCTGTTCTTCCGGTTTTTTGGTTTTTTTTGGGTTGTTTTTTTTTTTTTTGGTGTTTTGTTTTGTTTTGTTTTGTTTTGTTTTGTTTTGTTTTGTTTTGTTTTGTTTTGTTTTGTTTTGTTTTGTTTTAAGGACGAGAGCTTTGCGCATACTGTGTCAGTACTATGAGTTTACAGCTCTTTCATTTTGCCGGCCAGTGTATCTGTATATCCTTGCTCCGGCCAAGGCAAGGTTAACTTTCCCAGGAGCCAGGAGGGGCATAGCCAGCTCCCTGGGGATACTCGATCCCCCCTCAGTCGTGCGCTGCGGGCACGGAAAGGGAGGGGGTTATTCCGGGTTTTGCCGAGTGTGGGGTCGGGTGAGCACCGGGGCGGGAATCGTTCGCCTGTCTTGTACACCCGTTATCTATATCGGTGTTGTTCCTGCTTGTTTTTCTTACTTCGTTGCTGTCTGTAGTCAATTGTTCTCGTCTCATGCTGTAATCCTTACGATCTGGTGCTTTTAGCTCTCCTCTCCATCCTGCCACGGCGCGGGGAGGGGGAAGGAAGGGAAGGGAAACGATCAAGCTGCGAGGTCTGGGGTGTTTCAATGGAAAAAATAAATAGCAGAATACCATTCCTAAACCGCGACAGCGTCATAATGTAGTGGTGGGGAAGTGCTATGCAATGTAAAGGTGTGTTTCTATTCAGATTTTCACAGGGCTTTTTTGGTTTTATTTAGTCAAGCAACGAGTTCTTGAGAGACAGTCTCATCAGTTGAATTTGGGAGCAGAAGGAGAATTGAGGTTGATTGTCACAGAGCCTGAAACAGTACTAGCTACTGAAGAGGAGACATTTGAAGAAAAAACAGGTTCCACAAAGGTGCATAAAAATTATGATCCTAACCAGAGCTTTGAAATAGTGATAAGAGTGTCTAATCTGTCACTGATATTTGGCTTCTATTTTATTTTAGGCTTTGGATGCCATGAGAAAACTTCAAACAAAAGGTAAAATGTTATCCATCACTCTGTGTGGTGATTCTTCATAAAACAAAACTATTGGTGTTTTTCTCCACACGTGACTCCAGTTCTGTGGGGAGTTTTGCTCAAAGTTTCTGAGTTTGGCAGCATGACTCAGGTGATACAGGGAAAGATTCTGGCCAGGGATGCTGCCAACATGATCACCAAGAATGGAGTTCACATGGCCAGACAGAGACCACAGCCCTGGTTTTGGCTTCTAAAACAGCCTTTTTAAACAGAGGAGCATATCTACAGAGGGATTTAGGTCCTGTATCGTAACTGCTCTAAGATCTGATCTGCATAGAAGCACCTAAATTGGTCTTAAGTTCAGGCCAGATGTTTGTGCTGCCTACAGTTCAGAGAGTCTGTGAAGGCAAGTGGTGCATCTCCCCAGAATCTCAATGACTTTGGTTGGGTCCTCTTTCAAAAAGATTCTGCAAAGCAGAATAATTTAGAAAGCAATCTAGGAAACAGGACTGTACACCCAGATGTACCTGCATCCATGGAGAGTAAATACTCAGCCACAAGACAGAGCAGTTGGTTAGGAAGTTCTTAAGTAATTATCCCACTCATCTTTTCCTTTACATATATATTCTCATTTGGTGCCATTTGGGGTGGTTTTCTTTTTTCAAAATTAGGTTCTTCAAGTTGTCATCTATTTTTTAGTTATACTAGAGAAGAACCTAAAAATCTTCAGGTGCTACTCTCAATTGCTTTGTTGGGTCAGCCTGGCTTTGAGTTTTGGTTTTTTGGTATTTTTTCATTGGATAGAGCAGAGCAGATGACTCCTACAGCAATCTAGAAATCAGTAGCTAGCATCAGCAGAGCTGTTGCTTCTTATTTCTTTTGTTTTCTTCTTGTTTATGGTGGTAGGCCTTCAAAGGCAGCTGTCTTCTGGAAATGTTGTGGGTATGGTATCAGTTGGTATCAGTCGTTTTTGTACCTCTGGCTTGGTGAGCAGGCAGAGCCAGCCTGTTGGTCATTCCAGTTCAGAGGTTCTCTCACACCTCCGCCTCATCTGTCTGCAAAGCTGGAGACGTGCCTGCCTCTGGCAGACACTGGACTTCTGGGGCACTCAGTGGGCACTTCTGTTATATTTTTGGTTTGCAAAATTTTGTTGTGTTCCTGTCAGCCCTCCGTGCACGTGGGCCCCCCAGCGCTGTCATGCTGCACTGACAGCAGGGTAGGGTGGTCATCAGGAGGATTTATATCAAGCCACACAGAGCTACTGGTGGCCTATGGTGCCTGTGGATGTCTTGAGCTATGTTCAGGCTTCTTTTGCCTACACCCAGGCTAAGAAACAGATGCGGAAGGCTGCAAGGTCTCTCCCAACCCTTACCGACACTTGAGCAGCCATGGCCTATTATCACAATGGATTTTAATTTAGTTTAGTTTAGTCTCTGACTCAGAGACATATCAGTGACCTTGGACATGTTTACTCATGGCTAGTTTTGTGCCATCGAAGAAGCTGCCTGCAGGCCTGCAGAATATTGCATCTGGGTTGTTTTGGATCTCAAAATGTCCAGAAGTACTCTGCAGTATTTGTTTGGTTAGCAATCTCTTTTCTTGGGGAAGGAAGGGAGAGAAAGGGTAAGAAGAATCTGTTTATTCCAGGAAACATGTACCAAAATTTTATGTGGCTTATTTATCTTTCTGCTGCAGATGATAAAAAAGCCTTGCAGAAAGCAACGAGTTTTGTTCCAAACGGTGAACTCCAGGAGGAAGCTGACTCTGCAGAAATCTCACCTTCGGTGGTGTTTGAGAACATAGAGAGATGCAGTCCAGACTGCTTACGGATGCTGCTGGAGAACATCAGTGGCCTGACTGCAGATGCTGACTTCACTGTGGAAATAATACCTGAAATCAGTGCTGCTGTAGCTACCTTTATAAAAAGTATTGGTAAGACAGGATGACACCATTATTCATTTCCATGTACATGTATGAGTAATAGTTTTCAGAGCTTGATTATTCTCTCATTAGAGATCCAGGCTGTTTTTAAAAAGTACCCAAATTGCAGTCTCTCAAGAAAGATGTCTTATATACAGCTCCACAAAAGTGCCCATGATCCAAGTGTTACACTGAAAAAAGAAAATTGTGGCATCTTTATTAGTTGAAATTGGATGTTTTGTTGTTTCTGCTATCTTATTTTAGGTTAGATGAAGAAGAATTAGAAGTGCACTGAGGGTGGGGATTGTATAAAGTCTTCTGTAGAGAAGACAGTATACTTAGGAGATAGGCACAGAGACATAGTGGTGGTGAATAGCAGAGAGTAACATGGTTATGTGCTTTTCCCATTTTTTATTACAACACAGAGTTATTTGGCACCAGAGACAGTTTTGTTCCAAGTACAGGGAGAAGACTGTTCATTTCTCTGCCTGAAGTGATAGCCAGGGCTGATAATGACCCAGGAAAACACAGTCAGTTCATACTGCTCTTCTGTTTACAGATACTAAGGAATTTGTCAAAAAATGTTTGCAGCACGAGAGAGTTAGAGAGTTAAAAATGACTGCCAGGCTTCTTGAATTGACCCAGACCATCAAGGCTGAAAACCTGCCAGACAGCATTTCCACAGACTACCTCACAGTGTACTTTGAGAGTGCATGGAATGGAGGAGGGTCCGTGTCAGATGTCCAGCTCTTCCCCGAGGAGAACTCAGCCATCATTACTTTCTGTGACTACAAAGGTAACGCTTGTCCTTCACCTGACCAAGGCGCTCGCAGGCATATGATCTGCGAGAAAATGACTGCAAATGTGGCATTAGTAGAAGCCTGGCTTTTTATTGTTGAAGTCAGTGTGCACTGTCCTGTTCCTGGGAAAGATGTAGAAATGTTGCTCTCGATGTAGAAATACTGCCACATGTCTAGGGCTTCAGAATCTCTTGGGGGTTTTCTGTTTATTTGTTTTGTTTTTTGTTACCAAAGATTCATTTTAATACCTGCCTTGCATGGGTTGTTCTCACTGGTGTTTTTTGCCCATTTGCAGAGGTTTTTATCTGCAATACACTACTAATTGTACTTTACAGGTCGAGTGGTGTAGCAGGACCCATCAATTACTTCAGCTTTTGCAGTTAACTTTCAGAAACTGATTAAGGTCATATATTTTCATTTTCAAACTAATTAAGGCCAAGTATCTTCATTATCAGGGAAGAACAGAGCTACAGAACAATCTTGTTACTATTCCTTGCATTCCTTGAATCATTGTCCCATTTTTGTGCCAGCGCAACTTCTGAAAAATATCTGTTAGGAGACTCCTGGCTTAGTAAATTTACTTTGAGAAAAAGGTTTATATGCCAGGTGATTTTCTTCTGACTCTCAGAATTTTCTGAAGAATATTTTGTACATTAAGTTAAAATACAATTTGGATCATTGTAATGCGGTTTAAGTGCCTACCAACATTATCATTTCTTTGCTTAGTCCATTCCAAAAATGGCAGAGGAAAAAGTAAAAATGCACTGGCACAAAGAGTTTTATTTTAAGTTGAGGGTAAGGAGTATTTCATAGTAGTGTGTTGATATGGCCTTGCTCTGTGGTGGAGTTTCCTTGGGAAACAAGCAGGGAGTAGCTCTGCTAGGGAATGCAGACATGAGCATATTTACCAAACAAGTTGGAGCCAAGCCTTTTATCTTGTCCCCTACAGAGTAGTTTGGGAATCAGAAAGACATAAAACCAGCTTTTTGAAATGAAAGAAAAAGAAAAGGAAAATCAATGTAATAGTTCTAAGAACAGAGACTTTTACCTGATTTGAAGTTAATAATGTATGTGTGTTTGTACATATGTGCATTTTTAGATCTAACCACGGTCTTGGAAAAGCAGCATTTGCTGGAACAGGCGCTGATTTCTGTGCATCCATATTACCACTCCCTGGGAGCAGCTCTCTATGGAGAAGACAGACCAGCTGTCAAGATGCCAGACCCTCTTGGGGTGCCACTAGACCCGTATGTATGGCAGTTTTTACAAAGGCATGCCAATCTGACCCAAGACATAAACCAGGAAATGGCAGTTTGCCATTGTGAGCTCAAATGGCCCCAGGCAGACTGTGCAAACCCAGAAGTTACGTTGTGCCCATCGCCATCTCTCTGCAAGCAGAAAAAGCCAATGATTAAGTTGCTCAAGAGATGGCAGCGTGATGCTTCCACTGAGTTCTCACGTATCATGGCATGTTACATAGCTATAAAATGTAAAGTAAATTCATCAGGTTGGGAAGATGTGAAAAAAAGGTTGTTGAAAGATGCTTCTTTGATCATAACTGCTATTTCTGAGGAGATGGTGGTGATTGCAGGCAACAGAGCAGCAGTGGACCATGCAGAGAAAAAAGTGAGGGAATCCATGAAGCGAAGTGAAAGAGAAAAACTGAGCATAGAAATTTCTGTGTCAGTGATCCCAGGGAAGTATGCTGTACTGCACAATGCTGGGTTAGAAGAGAATATTCAGAAGGAATATCCATGCCTGAAGATCTTTTATGATGACAAAAAAAAGACTGTTCAGTTGTGTGGATTACCTGCAGAAGTATATAAAATCAAAGCTGACTTGCTGGAAAAGGTATTGCGTATGCCATGTACATCAGTTACCACTGATCCCCATGTTTTCCACTACCTACAATGTGTAGATAATAAAAATACATCAGATACATTATTCATTAGGAAAAAAATTAATACTTTTTATGAACTTCAGGATGATACTGTGTTGCTATATGGAGATGCTTACAAAGATCTTCTAGAAGCAGAAAAGCAAATAAGAACAGGTTTAAAATACAAGTACATCAATGTGGAGGATGGTGAAGTCATTAAAAAAGATCAGTGGAAGAATCTTCTTCTCTCTTTGCTCAAGACATGTAATTCTTCCCAGGAAATTGTCACCACTTGGCAATCTGTTGGAAAAGAAAATAAAATTATTATTGCTGGTTTTTCTGAGGCTGTAACAGAGGTTTATCAGAGGCTTAATGATTTTGTAGATAGAAACACATTAGTGGAAAAAGTAATCCCAGCTAATTCAGTGGCGATAGTGCAGTTTGTAGAGAAGGAGAAAGCTGGTGCTTGTGAAGAACTGAAGAATAAAGGTGTGACAGTATATTTTGACACCAAGATGCCATGTATTTCCCTGAGGGGACCAAGAGGAGAAGTGCCAGAAACATTCACCAAGTTTGAAAAAATTGTCTCATCCCTTCACTCAAAAAATGTGCCTATTGATAAACCAGGGGCAAAAGAGTTCTTCACTAAGAGGAAAGAATTATGCATTTTAGAGGCAAAGCAGAAATTTAGCTGTTTCATTAGGATTAAGGAAGAAGATGAACAGAAGGCTGGAAAAGTTGATGATCAAGTGAAAAGAAAGCTCTACTACAAAAAAAACCTGCCAGGTGGAGTTGTGGTAGCAGTGTATAAAGGTAACTTGTCTACTTACCCTATTGATGTTGTGGTGAATGCATCTAATGAAAACCTAAAACACATGGGTGGCCTTGCTGGAGCACTGTCAAGAGCAGCTGGCCCAGCACTGCAAGAGGAGTGTGATGAGCTGGTGAGGAAGCACGGGGATTTCCAGCCTGGCTGCGCAGTGATCACAGGAGCCGGGAAACTGCCCTGCAAGAACGTCATTCACGCTGTTGGGCCCAGGTGGAGCAATGAGGAATCACCAAGGTGCATGTGGTTGTTAAGAAAGACAGTGAGAAAATGTTTACAGCTAGCTGAAATATACAATCATCATTCCATAGCTCTGCCTGCTATAGGTGGAGGGATTTATGGCTTTCCCCCACAGATGTGTGCAGATGCAATTGTATCCTCCATCAAGGAGACCCTGGAAGAATCCACGGGGAGCAGCAGCTTGAAGGAGGTTCATCTTGTGAGTAATGGAGAAGAAATCATTCAGGTTCTCAGTGAGACAGTAAAAAAAGTGTTTTCAGCTAAATCATTCTCCCCAAAATGGCTGACACTGAAAAACCGGGAGAAGAGAAAAGGGGATCTGAAGATGGTTACTACCAATGAAGGACTTTGCATCCGAGTGGAGAAGAAAAATATCCAGGAAGCCACGGTAGGTCTTTACTTTTCTGACTTTATAACATGATCATACGATCTTCTTTTAATTTAAATTAAAAAGGAAAGACAGTAGGTTTTACAAGCACTTCCTATGTAAGGAAAAAACAGGTGTGTGCTAGCTAAAAAGGATGCAAGCTTGCAAAACCTGAGTGTAGGTTGGGATCTGTCACTACAGCCATTTCTAGCGGGCAGCTGTGAATTTCAGTATGTTTCATTCCCATCTAGGTCTTGTTTGTCTTCCAGATCTAAGGCTAACATGAAAAGAGTTTGCTTTTTCCTAAAGGGGAAATACTAAAGTACTTTCTAAAAGTATTTGTATGATATGTAACTATCTTGGATATTATGGGGAATGGGTATCCTTCTGGGCTGCTGTTTTGGGTATCCACTGGCATCTTGTTTCTTTTGCTGAGTGTTTCTTTGGTAGGACTTTTAATCTTGGTGCATTTGCTTGAATTCTGGCTATAGCTATTTTCATTGTAATCTTGTTGCAGACAGATGTTGTTGTCAACAGCGTTGGCGCAGATCTGAAATTTGGCGTGGGGCCTCTTTGCAAAGCCTTGCTGGGAAGAGCTGGACCAGCTCTCCAAGATGAGTTTGACACCAAAACACAAAGTCAGGTTGCTGGTCCTGGGAGTGTGCTCTGCACCAGTGGATGTGCTATGGCCTGCAAGTCTGTGTTTCATGCCATCCTACCTGTGTGGGATGGAGGACAGGCAGAGAAGGTATATTTTAATTATTACTTCCCCCTGCCTCCCCCAGCTATGTAGTTATTTGGGATCTGTCCTGAAATTTCAGGTTTTCACGTAGTTAATTTAAATTACTTTACTCCCTTTTCTTCTGTTGGAGTGACCTTAACGATGCCTTGATGCACTCAGAGCTGCTTGTCATACCAGTTTCTTTGGAACTAATAATAAATGATACCTTAAAAAAAAAAGTATCTTTGCTGTGTTTTACAGGTCCTAGAAGATGTAATCAATTACTGCTTGAAGAAGACTGAAGAACTTGGACTGAAATCGATCACTTTCCCAGCTATTGGGACTGGAGGATTTGGATTTCCTAAAGTCATTGTTTCTAAGTTAATGTTTGATGTGGTGTTCAGGTTCAGTAGTAGTCACACTCGGAAGAATCTCCAGGAAGTTCATTTTCTCTTGAATCCAGAAGATATTGATAACATTCAGGTAGTTCTTCTCGATGTCTCTCCAGTGTCTCTGAAATACAAACTCTCAGCAAGCAGAAGCTGCAGACAAAATTGGCCTCACTGCTGGCACTGTAAATGCTTGTAGATGCTCCCTCATCTCTTTTGACAGAGAAGTTTTAGCAATGCAGAGATATCTCTTATCACACTGTCCCCACTGGGTCTTCTGCTGTTATTAATGACACTTAAATGACTGTAAAATGTGTCAGGTGGCTCAGCAAGAGCTGCGTGACTGTTAACATTAATTACAGAAATACTCAGCGTATATACTGTGAAATACTATCTTGGGTACTTTTTTTCTCTTCTTAGGTTTTTACCACTGAACTAGAACGTAAGGCAGATGGAAGTTGCAATGCTGCAGCAGCAGAGCCAAGTAAGTTGCGTAGGGGCAGGAGGTGGGACACAGGGGAGAATGTAAATACTGTTAAGTGGTTTTATATATATCTGGAAACAGAAGAAATATCATCATGGCGCAGGGCTTTTTTTTCCTCCTAACAGACTTGCATTCTTAAATGTCATTTGTAAAATTCTTAGGGAGGAATTTCTTTTGTTGAGGGCATGCTCAACCCTCTGGGAGGCCAGTCTTACCATAACAAAGAGGGTGTTCTGATAGAAGACGTAGTTTGTCCTGATCAAAGGATATAAGAACTTGCTATCCTTGGCCAAACAAGCCATCAAGCCATAAATAACATGTATTTCTGTACTTTTAATCTTTTAATCTCATATATACATATATATATATATATACACACACAGAGTGGATAGTGGATAATTTGCTATCCCTTTATTAACTGACAATAATGGGACACAATCGCCAAAACATGAGTTTACTGCATCAGGGACAGAGGCTTATTCGTAAGGATATAAAGCTCTTCCTCAGTAGTTGCTGAGTATCAGAGAGATGAAGTTAAGAGTGTGCAGATAAAGTATGAGTTAAGTAAGTTTAGACAAGAAGAAAGGGGCAGTTTTGTATCTATGCAGGTAAATACTATATAACTTACAAAAGTGATGTGATCTGATCTCCATTACTGGCAACACTTAAGCTGGATGCTCCATTTCTTGTAAGAATTAATTCAGGAAACTGTTACAGAGCTGGTCAGATCAGATAAACCCTGAGGCTGTTTTCTGAACACATATTGCATAAATTTGCAGGAATAGAAATTGTTTCACTTTTACAGCATCTAAACAGGAAGAATACTTTGCCTTCCAGCTTTGAGAAATGGAATAAAGAGAAGAGCAGAGACGCTCTACCTCCATCAAACTGATCTAGAGCATATTCCTTAAAAGGATAAGTAGAAGTTTCAATCAGTGGAAGAGAATAATACTCCAAACTCAAGAAATGATTTAATGTATTTTTCTTACCCTTGCAGGTTTCATTAGGCCTGTTTCTACTGAAGCATCAGGATTTCTTGAAATGAAGATTGGTTCCACCAAAATCCAAGTAACTAGTGGAGATATTACCAAGGAAGATACAGAGGTTATTGTAAACATATCAAATCCATCATTTGATGCCAAAACAGGTACTATATTGAATATGTCCTTAGCAATAAATCTGGGCTAGTTTTTAGAAAGGGGTACAGGAAAGAATTGTCTACAAGGGAAACTTTTATGAAGTGTTTTTCAGATGAGAGATAAAGAGTTGTGATCAGTCAGGAAGTAGAACTTAAACAAGTTTTTTACATGTCCTGAATATCTGATTTAGTTTCCAAACAGAAGACATCTGGCCAGATTTTTCTTACTTAAAACCAGAAATGTTTAAATAAAAGGGAATTTTTAGATTAAGTATAATTCTGAAAAAATGCTCTTATCCAAAAATGTTTCACTGTAGGACAAAACCCTGGTTAAGTAAATTGCCCTGTAAGAAGCAGAGGGTTTTGACACCGTGAATTAAAAGCACAAAAGATACCTAATTATATAGTTGAAAGCCATTTTCAGAGTTTGGTGAGGGGCATACAAGTTTTGCTGGTTAAAGGATGAAATAGTAGTTGTTCTTAATGACTTCTAATCAACAGTGAAGGAAATGTTCTCTGTGCCAGTGCAGTGTGTCATGGACAGTACTTAGGGAAACTGTCAAGGTTTTGAACTTTGTAGTATCATGCCATACAAGAATTCAGGGTACGTGTAGAGAATAGAAGTTGGGTAGAGTTTTGAGTACAGATAGTTAAAGTGACTTAATGAATGTGTGTGCTTTTCTTGTGTGATTTAAGGGGTCTTCAAAGCAATTATGGATGCTGCTGGTTCCCAGGTAGCAGATGAATGTGCTCAGTATGGTATGTTACAGCGTACTATTTTGTTTAATTAATTTTTTTGTTGTTGTTGTTCCCTCTGAAAACTTCAAGTTGCTTTATAATTCTCTACTCTGATGACATAATTACTTTATCTGAAAAACACAGCTTTCACTTTTAGGAATGTTGAAAAGTCCTGTTCTTGTTTTGACACATACCTTGAGAATTTTTCTTCTCACAGTTGTTTAGCAACAACTAAAACATTAGTGTGTTATCCACTTATTCTCATACTGATCCAAAACACAGCCCTGTACTGGCTAAGGAGAAAATTAACTCTATCCCAGCTGAAATCAGGACAACCCTGATCATAAGTTCCTCCATAGTCTGCATTCTGCCAGACCAGTAAAATTCCAGCTCATAGTTGGTCTCTACAAGCACAGAAAGAGACATAAAGAAAATGTGCCTGCTCTGAGTCTGGAAATGGAATTTCAAGACGGAGTTTCTGGATTTTTTTTTTCCCAGCCTTTGGCTCTGTAGGAACATATGTACAAGCACACATATATAATTAACTTCAAATCAGGTAAAAGTCTCTGTTCTTAGAACTATTACATTGATTTTCCTTTTCTTTTTCTTTCATTTCAAAAAGCTGGTTTTATGTCTTTCTGATTCCCAAACTACTCTGTAGGGGACAAGATAAAAGGCTTGGCTCCAACTTGTTTGGTAAATATGCTCATGTCTGCATTCCCTAGCAGAGCTACTCCCTGCTTGTTTCCCAAGGAAACTCCACCACAGAGCAAGGCCATATCAACACACTACTATGAAATACTCCTTACCCTCAACTTAAAACTCTTTGTGCCAGTGCATTTTTACTTTTTTTTGCTGATTTCGTTGCAATGGACTAAGCAAAGAAATGATAATGTTGGTAGGCACTTAAACCGCATTACAATGATCCAAATTGTATTTTAACTTAATGTACAAAATATTCTTCAGAAAATTCTGAGAGTCAGAAGAAAATCACCTGGCATATAAATCTTTCTCTCAAAGTAAATTTGTCAGCCTGATCTCAGTGCATGCAGAGCATCTTACAGTCATTACCTTTGTGACCTGTGAGGTGGTGTGGAACTCTGTGCTCATCAGACCATTCATCCTCACAATATGACTCCATTTTGTAAGCAAGCAGGAGTGCTCTGAAAAATCACAAACATCTTTTTAAAAATTCCATACTGTTCTTAGATCAGTCGGTCATAATGATCTTATTTTAACCACTCAGTTCTTCTGCAGAATGAGAATTTGGGTTTCAAGGAATAAGTGGTGTAAGAAAGGTTTTCACATATAAATTAATTTTATATGCTTTTAAATAAAAGTGAGATGAATTTAAAGTCATGATAAATTCTTAAATTGTAGTTAATAGGAAAATACTTTGTAGCGGAGATCTTAGGAAATTAGAAAACACACATTTACTTGAATTCCTCAACAAAACTCTGCAGAGTTTTTACAGAGAAAACCAGAATCAAGTAAAACCACAATCAAATAGCTCACAGTGGATTTCTTTCCACTTCTTTCCACTTCTCTTGTTATTACCAGAGGAGATAGCCACTTTGTAAATGTTATGTCTCCTTCTTTATCTTCTCTCTTTCAGCTGGGCAGTATCAAAGTGGCTTTATTACTACCCAGGGTGGGAATCTGCTGTGCAGTAAAATCATCCATTTGATTACCGTTAACCAGGTGAAGAGTCAGGTCTCCGATGTGCTTTATGAGTGTGAACAAAGGATGTACCAATCTGTTGCCTTCCCAGCTATTGGAACAGGTTTGTGCTTTCTTGGGAAAGCAATGAGGGCTGTGATGGGGGTAGTTCAGAAACAGGCAAACTTAATATGGGTAACAATAGACTTGCACAAAAACTGTTCACTGATATGTGCCTTCTATTTTTGTTTAGGTCAAGCAGGACAGAGTCCAGCTAAGGTAGCTGATGAAATGTTGGATGCTGTAGTGGAATTTGCAAGACAAAAATCAGTACAGCATTTACAGACAATTAAAATCGTCGTCTTCCAGATAGATATGCTCACAGACTTTTATGAAAGCATGAAAAAAAGAGAAAATTCAGATTCATCCACAACAGAATCATGGTTATCTACGCTTAAATGTGAGTTGGTGTGTTTTCTGTGTGCATGGGCAAATAAAACTGAAGTTGTTTTATTTACAACTAATAATTGACATATATTTATCCACAGCCTTTTTTTGGGGCAAAAAACAACCTTCTGGGAAGAAAACGGCCATGATTTTGGAGAAGAAAGTTGATTTGGTCACATTTGAAATTTGTGGAGAAAGCCAAGAAAAGGTGGATGCAACTGAGTCCTGGATAAAGGATTTAATTTTAAAGGAACAGTTTGAAAACACCATTTCAGATGAGGCAATTGAAAGTTTTGATGAGACACAAATTGCCATTTTGGAAGATCTCCAGAGAAGAAAGCAAGTCACCATTCAGCTTTCTCCTCCTGAAATTAAAATTTCTGGTATTAGCAGGGATGTCTGTTCTGTTTCTCTGGAAGTTCAAGAAATGATCCAACGAATTAAGTCTACTGAAGAAGAACAATCCAAGGCAGAACTTCTTTATAACCTGGTAGAATGGAGGTATCCAGGAAGCAAGGATAGCTTTGTTGCTTTTGATAAACTGACAAATATGCAGCTGGAGCATGCCAAAATAGCTAAAAAACCATATCTGAATGTCAAAATTAAGAAGAAGAACTACAAGGTGGATCTGAATACTCTAAAGGCTACTGATGATGAAGGAAAAACTATAAACCTTCAACGTGCAACAAAGGATGAAGGTAAATGACACTTCTGTTAAATAAAAAACTTGAATGGTGATAATTGAATGATGATTTGGATAAATGCAAACTCAGGTATCCCAAAGAAGTAAGGTATTCCATAGCCTTTTTTTGCCTTTTATTCCCCCCTTGGCCATCAGTTTTGAGTTTGTTAATCAGTGGCAAGTATGACTGAAATTAGAACATCAGTTCGAAGTGAAAATATTGTCTCTACATAAGTGACTGGTGAGCATGTATTTTCTCTTAAAGTCTGACAAAGGAAGTGCTGTATGAAAAATGCATAAAATTCTTCTGGGGTTTTAAAGCTTGTTTAGTCAGATATTGGTATGGGGATAATTAGAGAAGATGTAGAGCCTTAACAGTGCATTACAGAGCCAGTGATGTTTGGAAGAGCAAGAGTACTTGTTGAATGAATATTGCAGAAAGTACTGTTCTCTTAGCTTTCTCTATGCAAGTGGTTTTTTAAGATGCACCTATGAAGCTGAGCTAGTTGTCTGTCATAATAATGTAATCTGTGTTTTGCAGATTTGCAGTCAATAGAGCTCCCTAAGGAATGGACAGACATGCAAAATGAACAGGTCAAACTTGTCAAACTCAAGCCATCACATCCTGAATACACAGCAGTTGAGAAGAAATTTAAGGCAACATGCGCCAACTTTAAGATGGAGAAGGTGGTATCATATGGGACAGGGAGGGGGGGAAATGTCAGTGCTTGGGCAAGAAACATTAATATATTTTCCAAATATTTGCTTATAAGGTGTCTGCAACCTAATACACCTTTTAGATGTCAGTCTCCCCAGTGCTGTACAGGGTAAATATAAATCAGAGAAAATTTCCTAAGAGCTGTTCTGCCATTCCTGCCATTTAATGGTGCAAAGCCAGTGACCATCAGTCATCAGGCTGACTCTTTGTTCAGCTAATGTGGTACTCACTAGTTAATGTGGTATTTCCAGTTAGAAAATTCTGTATTGAAATGGAGGCATGAGCAAATGCATTCAGAATACAAAGAAAAATACAAAGTCCTTGTAGACTGACATAAAGCATTGGACTAATTTACAACTTCTGCCCTATCATCCCAGAGCCTTGCAGGCTCGGCTGTCAGTTTTAGCAAAGTGTCAATATTTGATCCTGCTTACTAAGAAATCTGCAACACAATGCACAGAGATTTAATTGCCAGAGAGAAGAAGGAATTGTTGTGAATCAAGAGGAGATATAAACAGTAGAAAATACAATGAAATTAGGAGTGAGAATAATATGTTTAAAAAATTTTCTTCCATCACAAGCTTCAATGAGCATGGTCATGAAAACACTCAAAGAGAACAAAATATTAGTGTACTATAGAAAAAATCAGGTAATGACATTATGTCTTTTTCTTTCAAAAATGGAAAGCTGTTACAGCAATACCTTTAAGATTATACTTTGATGCACAGATGCTGCTTCCCCTTAAGCTATATTCACATTGTTGGCGTAGGGAGCCAGCAGCATCCATCCCCCCATCAATTTATTTTTAGATAGTAGTTTCTTATGGGTTGCTAAGCTACACATTAAAGGAAGCAATTTTGACTTCCAGGCTTAGATCTAGACGAGAAACTTAAATTCAACATAATGCTATTGCTACAGTCTGTCCTTTAGTGAGAATACCATCAGTGAAGATTATTGGGATGTATAGAAGACATCATTGCCTCTAGTAGTGGTACAGCAGCCAGTTTCTAGAAATGACAACGCTACCATGACTGCTGTGTACCTGGTATACTAGGCAAAACAAATGTATACCCAAAATTACTAAGCTTGAAACTCTCTAGTAAGCTGCTTTGGTTTTTTGATTTTTCAGGACGCATACATACTCAGTTCCTCTACCCAAACTTCATACTAACAGGGCATAGTGAAAATTGTTGTAATTCTTTCAGTTTTATTTAATTTTAATGCTTTCCTGCCATGATAAATATTCATCCCTACCAGTATAAATATAGTTAATTTTGTAATTTTGCAGATTGAAAGAATACAAAATCGCATCCTCTGGCAGACATATCAATTAAAAAAAAAATTTATCTGTAAAAAGAACAAAAATGAAAATAATGAGAGGTTGCTATTTCATGGGACAGCTCCATCCTCATTGAGCCTGATTAACTACTATGGATTTAATCGTGGATATGCTGGAAAGAATGGTAAGTCATTATCCAAATCAGTTAATTTCCTTGACATGTATTAGTGCTACAGAACATCAACATCATAGTGCTGTCAGCACAACATGAAAGCTGAATAAAATTAAAGAACAAAATAATAAACAATTCCCAAGATTAATCTGTATGGACAGAGGAATTATCCTGTTCAGTTAATCTCTTGTTGCCAGATGCCACCATGTAAAGGGTATCAAAAAGAGTTCACCTACTCTGAAATGAAGCTTGGGCAGCTTTTGGGAGTTGTTTTGTATAATTTACCTGGAGAAAGGAACCAGAAACACTTGAACATCCTCAGCTGAGGTAACACCTACTAGCTGATGGTATCTCCTCTCCTCTTAGACAAAGACAGGGAGCAAAATAGAAGTGCATACTTCTCCTGTTGCCTCCAAAGATTAGGACAGCATAAGCTCCCACATCTCTACCAATTTTATGCTCACAAAATCTATGAGATTCATTAGTGAATTCTTAGCCTTTAATAGTTGTTAGAGACAACTTAAATATTTAGCATGAAGGTATTCTGCATTAGTTCAAAGATTGTTTTTCCCAGTTCCTCTAGTACAGTCATGTTATGTGTATTATTTGGTAGCATTCAGAGATGAATGACAGGATCCAAAGAAGTGGAATGTGGACTGAATTGAGTAGCTAGTTGATTTTAGTGGCCATATAACCTCACTTCAAAAGTCCTTAATTTTTGTTCTTAATGTTTTCTTCCTTAAGACAGAATTGTACATGTCTGGGGCTGACTTGATCTTGAGAGAGCTGGGCAGCTTAATTCAGGTCTAGTTGACACTTCAGGGTGGTCTGGATCCAAAAGTAGACCTTTCTTTGTCTGGATCCTCTGGAGGTACTTACACTGAGATTTTCCTGAATAAATGAAGCCCAGTATATGCAAAATATATCAGGTTGTGCACGGGTAGGAATGACAGCCACAACTTCTTTTTAAAACATGACCAGAGGAGATACAGTTTCGCTTTCCTGCTCTTTGATAATGTCAGGAGGTTGGATTTACTCAGGAAGCAAGAGACCTAGATTCCTATGTCCTCTCTCTGCTTGTGGGTATTGACATCCACCTTTCCATCTCAGTCATGATTAACAATTGGGAAAGCACACTTCCCTTCTGTCAGGCTGGGTAGCCAGGCACAGTATCCAAAAATCAGGGCAGCAGGATAGGAAGGACCTGTCGACTTCAACAGCTTTTTACCAATGTCAGAAAAAAGAAATCTGTCTTGACTAAAGATATGTGATTCCTCTAACTTGCTGGGAAGTGTGACTAGAAAACTGTAATTACAATTCTATAGTCATTTGAAGTACAAAAGTCTCTGAAGAATTGCAGTTTGATGGATTGCAGTCTAAACCATGCTAAACAGAGGAGCCCTTTTCTCCATAGGAAAGGGAAGTCAAAACCTGGGTGTTAATACTTACCTGGTATCTATGTGGGTTCATATTTGATTATGATACAAAGGATTATTACTAGAATTTTGTGTTTGAACTCTAACCACATTTATAGCTTTTGCAGAGTTTAAAAAAAAAGAAAAAAAGAGGAGTTTTAGAAATTTTTAGGAGAATAAGAACACTAACTATATTTAAAAATGTTGTCTTTCCTAACAGCTGCAGTCTTTGGATATGGAACCTACTTTGCTGTTCATGCACTTTACTCTGCTCAGGATGTTTATTCCATTCCAGATGTGAATGGCAAAAAATACATGTACTTGGCTCGGGTCCTAACTGGGCAGTACTGTGCTGGGAGAAGAGGACTAGTTGATCCACCACCAAGGAACCCAGCAGATCCCACTGACCGTTATGACAGCGTGGTTAATAATGAGTCTAACCCAACAATATTTGTTATATTTAATGACATTCAGGCATATCCAGAATACCTTATTACTTTCACATAATAGAATGATCATAATAGCCTAGAAAATTTTAGTGCCTTTTACACGTAAGAATTTACAGGGCAATTTTTTGTTCTTTTTACATCTAGGTTTCTTTTTTATTGATCTATCCATGTGTTTAAATACGTCTTCAAATCATCAACAGAAGGACTAACATAAGCAAGTATTTTAGAAGACATTATTTCAGTACTCACATTATTTCAGTTATGCAGAGATGTGGGCAAGACCTGCGGGAACAGCTCTGACCTCTTCCTACATAAGGCAGAGGGAGTGGTAGGAGAGGGAGCTGCTCTGCCTTACCTGTGGTCAGCAGGAAGTGGTATGGAGTAGGTCAGAGCACCTGTGCATGTTCCTATTTCCAGTATTCACCATAAAGCACCTTCTTGTGAGGATTTATTTAAAATGTTCTGTGCTGAGGGAATCTGAAAGGGTTTTCAATCAAAGCAGTGCTATGATTCTAATAACCTCACCTACCAGCAGAGTTTTCAGTCATCCTTAGGTACCCACTCAGCCTTGTTGGAGATAAAAGTGTGGAAGAAAAAAAATTCCAGTATGAACATGTACTTTGTATTTATTGTTTTAGCCTCTTTACCTATACATCTGTTACCCTGGCATACTTTGTTATTCTCTAGGTATAAATTACTGTATTCCTACCTATTTCTTAAGGGAATTCTCTATAGTCCCCATTACTTCCAACTTCCACAAAGTCATTGCTTTTGCTATTTTCAAGACTGTAGAGGGACTTTTAATTTTTTTTATCAGTAATGAAGCATTAATTCTTCTGTAGAATCACCAATTTGCAGACTCAACCGCAGAGGCATAACTCAGTTAACATACCCAAACAATTTGAAAATTTTTAAAGTTCTCTAAAAAAAGTAAATAATGGCATTTTTACATCTTTGCAAGTTGTACTCAATCACATTATAATCTTAAAACTGCCACTCAAAAGCCATATCCATAGTTTAATAAAAGTTTCAAGGAGCAATATATATTGCTGAGTTGTTTACAACAGGGACACATTTCATTTGAGTGTTGCTTCACATTTGAATATGTTACAGTGGTGCAATAAAGACTTTGAAGACAAAATGGTTTTCTTGTATTGTCTGAGTGACATGATTTGTGCATACAAATTCCAAGTGAAATTATTCTGCTTTGGTCAAAAAAAGACCTGTGCTGCAAATAGCTGCCACAATGTCTTAAACCTTCACCATGATGTTCTCATTGCCTGCAAAGAGGAAAAGGGTTTACAGTGTCTGTAGATTACAATATAAAAAAAATTCTGCTTTTCATAGCACATGCCCATGCAGCACTTCAGATGAATATCCTGCATAAATTCCCATTTAAAGCAAAGCAGAGTTTTAGCCACTCATGCTTTAATAGATTTTGCTCCCTGTGAAAAGGTGAGGATGCTTTTCTCATTTCTCTGCTTTCTGGGTGCTTTTCTGTGTCATAGAAACACTTGAGCAGCCAGAGCAACTCTGTTAAGCTGAAAGCACCAGGCATCCACTGGTTTCTCCCATTGCTATCACCAAGCAGCTGGGAGAGGCAAGACATGCCACTTTCTATTTGAGTGGCCCTCTTTATGCCTGAACACCTTGGAAAGCAGCAGGAGTTGTAAGATGAAGCACTACAAAAACCCAGATCACCTTTATCACTGATGACAATGGTAAAAGTTTCTTTACTTGTTTCTGTACTAGAAACTCGGGGATACTATGGTGTTTGTGGACTGAGAAGCTGGAAAAAGGCCGTTGTTTTGTATGAAAAATGTGATCCCAGGCACAAAAGCAGCTGGGGGTGCTGGTTGACAGATGCCTGGATATGAACCAGCCTGTGCTCAGGTGGCCAAGGAGGCCAATGACATCCTGGCTTATATCAGCAATAGCGTGCCCACAGGATCAGGGCAGTGACCATTCCCTGTGTTGGACACTGGTGAAGCACCTCAAACCGTGCGTTTATTCTTTGGCTCAGTTATGACAATAAAGACATTGAGGTGCCTGGAGCATGTCCAGAGAATAGAATGGAGCTGGGGAAGGGTCTGGAGCATGAGGGTGATGAGAAGCAGCTGAGGGCGGCGGGGGGGCTCAGCCTGGAGAAGAGGAGGCTCGGAAGGGACCTTACTGCTCTCTACAACTCCCTGAGAAGAGTTTGTAGCCAGATGGGGGTCGGGATCTTCTCTCAGGTTACAAGCGATAGGATAAGAAGAAATGGCCTCAAGGGTTTAGGTTTAGAAAAAATTCCTTCACAGAAAGGGTAGCCGAGCATTGGAATGGGCTGCCCTGGGTGGCGGTGGAAGCGCTCAAAAACCGTAGACGTGGCGCTTGAGATGATTTAGCGGTAGCATTGGCGGCGCTGGGTCAACGCGTGGCCGCGGCG
>VZTX01019608.1:262376-303438 GCA_013400915.1 Pardalotus punctatus | reverse complement strand
AGGCTGTTGTTGTGGTTTTTTTTTTGTTTGTTTGTTTTTACAGTGCCACCTTCCTTGTGTCTAATAAATCAAAAGAGCTAGTAATTTGAAAGTTATTCCTTGGCTCTGGTTTTATTTTCTGTTCTTCATAGGGCCTTTTCTTATCTTCTGCTGTTTTACAGCAGGATTTATTCTTGGCTTCAAGCTAATTGAATAATGCAAAACTTTGGTCGTAAATGTTTTCATTGTTCCATTTGACCATTGTAAAGCAATGCAGGGTGTACAATGAGAGTGACTGGCACCGCAGGCCCACAGGCTCGCCTGACCAGGAAGGGGTTCGAGATGCTGACTTTGTGCTCTACGTTAGTGCTCTCACTACTGAAAGGTGTGGCCATGAAAATATTATTGCATATGCAGCCTACTGCCAACTGGAAGCTGAAATGGACAGGCAAGTATTCCCTCTGTTGCAAACTCTCTTTTTAGTTAAACTTTCAAGTTCATTAATTGTTCAGATGTGCGATTTGATTGTTTGCCTTTGTTGTCACAAAATCATCAAATAGTGCTTAACTTGCAAAGTTGAGGCACATCTGATGCAAAGCTGATCCTCCACTGTTAATGCCTAAACTTTATCTCCAGATCCTGTTTCTGTTGAGGTGAGTGTCATGATTTCACAAACTTAAAGAATGCAAGTTCCTGCTTATGTGGATTTTGTTTTATTTCAGTTGTAGTAATTCTCAGAGACTTTGTATCTCCCTATGGTCTTACCTAAAATTCAGGTCCCTTGCACTGTTGTCACTGCCACTTATGCAGAATGCTGAATATAGAGATTGATTGACCCCATTCCACCCCTCCCCATCCCAACAGTAAACTACTCACTGTATTGTTAACAGATATTTATGAATTATTGGGAAGGACATATTTTTATATTACTGTATATGTTCTTTAAATCTTCTGCTGCTTCAAGTGAATAATGATTTGAATTTTGTTGTATTTTACGCAAACCGTTTAATTTTAAAACTGTCTTCCAGGCCAATAGCAGGATATGCTAACTTGTGTCCAAACATGATTTCAACGCAAGCTCAGGAATTCGTTGGCATGTTGTCTACAGTGAAACATGAGATAATCCATGCACTGGTAAGGGTTGATAAAATGTTGCCCTGAAATGGGTGCCTGCTTCCTCACATGCTTCCAGCTTGGTGCTAAGAGAAGGATTTCTGGTGGAGGAAAGCTCTAGCCTTGTCTCCTTCAATTTATGTGTTAATTGCCTTGGAGTGTTGTACTTCCAGTGTGTCTGTGGTGAGTGTAGGAGCACTTTTTTGGTGTTTGACTTTGTATATGAATGTCTTCCCAAAGGTTTCCATGTGCTTGTTTTTTTAACTTGAAGGGTTTCTCTGCTGGACTGTTTGCATTTTATCGTGATGATGATGGAAAACCTTTGACACCAAGATATGCAGATGGGCTTCCTCCTTTTAATGAAAGGTATTACATATTTTTTGTTCCTCTTGGTATTACCACTGAAGGATGTTTTCATGTTGCTTTTTTAGGATGTATTCTTGCCTGTTGAAAATCCAACTTTATTCCATTATTAGAAGGACTTTCCGTTATTATGTTCAAACACTGGTGTGTGCTGGTTTTCTAGTCTTTCTTTACATTGCCATTAAGCATATATTATCCATATATACTACAAACTAAGACAGGCTTTCATTTATCAGAAGGTTGGAAGTTAAGCATTACAATTATCCATTCTGTCTAATGTCAGTGCAGTTCATTTTTAAGACTTGTATCGTTCAAGGTTTATGGTTATGCAGAACTGGCAATGTGTGTAATCTGCTGTGTGAATTTTTCTGATTTGTTACAGAATGAGCAGTTTGCATTCCTTTTTCTATATTTAGATGGTATCATAGATGTTCTTCTAGGAGGTGGAAGGGTAAAGGGCTTTGTTCGTTTTTTTATCATAGCAATACTGAGGATTTTTGTTTAATTTCTTACATTTTTGGTAACTGTAGAAAATAAGTCTTGAGTCTCTAGACTATCTTTTTAATGATCTTACTTTGTTTTGTTAAGTCAGAGCTGTGTGCATAATGAGCACATATGTTAAAAAGGAGAAATGCTGCATAATAAAATTTTTAAATTTAGAAAGCCTGAGGGAGTACAGAGATTATCCATGATTCCGTTTCTTATGGAGATAGATCTTTGCACAGTAACATGCCTTTGTGGGAAGGGTTTGTGACCAAACCTTCTCCTTACAGCCTGGGTTTGTATCAGTGGAGCAATAAAGTCGTTCATAAAGCAGTGAGGCTGTGGGACATTCGTGGTGGCAAAATGCTGCGCCATGCTGTTCATCTTCTGGTGACACCTCGGGTAGTGGTAAGTGTGCATTACATTTCAAGCTTTGTATGCCAGGGTTGCCAGGACATTCTTGATAAATATTGCTTACACTTGAAGAATTAATAACCTAACATTGAATATCCTTTCCTGAAAGTGTGGCCCAAAGTCTATGCCATTAACACTGTGTAATTGAGAGGGTGTACCTGAAGTGGAACATGGGTGACAGACAGTATGAAATAAATAAATTGACATAATAAGAGACAATGAAGGGACTGGAAAGTAAATTATTAAAGGTTAAGGAAAACTGATGTTGAAGAGATTCCTTAATCCTACTCTTTAGATGTTTTCCTACAGACTTAAGACGCCTCCTGCTTTTTTAGTATTAATATTTTGTCATGTTTAAAAAGAAATTCTTCGAGTTTTTTTGGAAATCTTTCTTGCTTCCCATGCCTCAGACTCTCCCTTTGTGCCCCCAACAGAACATACGCTCAAGTAATAAATTGGATTTGGAAATAAGTCATAGTGTTAATCGTATTTGGCCACAAATAATCTTTTTGTTTTAAATCTAACACAGTATTTAGAGCAAACATGGATTAATTACCCTGGTTTTGCTCATTTATTTCAAGGAGATGAGTAGATAGTGTGGTAGACTTGCTGTTGGGGTGCTTGTTTTGTCACCCTCTGTGTAGAAGACAAAATGGTAGAAAAAGAATAGCTGAAATACTTTTAATAGATAATTCTAGAGCACTAGGACTGCATATGGGTATCCATATCAGTATTTTGAGAGTTGTGTTGAAATGTTTTCTTTCTAGGAAGAAGCCCGAAAACATTTTAATTGTCCAATTCTAGAGGGAATGGAGCTTGAAAATCAAGGTGGCATGGGTACTGAGCTCAATCACTGGGAGAAGAGATTGTTGGAGGTTTGTGCTGATACGAGGAATGGGAGGGGATGTGGGAATGTCTGCTCCCTCTGCCTTGATTTTTAGGTTTATTGTGGTACCTACTGGCACCTTGAAAAAGCAGGGGTATCAAACCTCATTGAAGCACATCACAAATAGTACTTGATACTTAAATGTCCAATTTTTAGATACATCTGTCTTTTAGCCTTCTTGCTAAGTCTCAGAGTATGAGATCAAGTGATTACTGAAAAGCTAAATGTCTCTTACTTCTGTCTGTCATTTACTCTTTTGAGAAGGTTTGTTCCCTTTTTAGGGCAAAGGGGGTATTCCTTTGAGTCGATTAAGGTTTGTTGCCCTCTGCCTCTTAAATACTTGATCATTCTATTAATTACTTTGATTTCATATTTATTCATGTGCCCTGGCTTTAGCTTTTGCCATGTCTCCTCCAGAACCTTGCCTGATCAAGGAAACACTTATTTTCCTCTTGACATTTAAGCTAATTTTAATGTCAACTTTGCACTCTGTGATATTTTTGGCAGAGATACATTTTCTAGTCGTTGTTTTATGCAGTGAGGTAAACAAGAAGGTAAATGCTTCAGGACAGTTCTTTAATGAAGGGCTATGGCATGTGATTGTCAATAGGAAAAAGAGACCAGAAATAAATGCTTTTTCATAAGAAACATTTTCTTACAACAATGATTTTGAGTGGTTTACCAATCATAACTGATAACTTTCAGAATGAAGCAATGACTGGATCCCATACTCAGAATCGAGTCTTTTCCAGGATCACCTTAGCATTAATGGAAGACACAGGGTAAGAATTAAGAATGGGAGGGTGGATTTTGTTTCATTTGTGTTTGGTTTTCATTGTATTTGATTTTATTTCAAATTGATGCACTCATACTTATTGCTCTGCAGCAGAGTAGATGGTCATCATAATTAGCATTACATTAGACAAGGAGTCATACTTAGTATGTTATTTTTTCTTCATGTGTTTCAAAACCCATTCTTAACCTAGCCTTAAAAAGCCAGGTATTGCAATGCAAAGTGCTGTTTGTAGAGTCTGTTTAGTTTTTGTGTTAATGTAAGTCTTCTTTCAGTTGCACGCGGTACATGTTTTTTTTTCCAGCTCTTCTTGCAGATAGAAAGTAAAGTGCCTAAAATTTCATCCATCTATGCATTGTTCCTTTGCAGATCAAAAACTGTACTAGTTCATTGTGACTTGAAAAATAGTGAAATCATAGTATATTTTCTTACAGGCAGAAAGGGATGTAGTTTCCCTTTTTCTTAATTTGAAAACCTTGAGGCATAATATGAAATTCTTTTTTACTGCTGTTTTATTAATCAGAACAGTAATTTTTGAAGTAACTATATTTTCATTTCAAAATACCTTTACAGATGGTATAAAGCAAATTACAGCATGGCAGAGAAATTAGATTGGGGACGCAATAAAGGTTGTGACTTTGTAATGAAGAGCTGCAAATTCTGGATTGACCAGAAGAGACAAAAGTAAGAATACAGTCTTTTAAAAATTAAAAATAAAGAGGAAACCCTGATGTTTATTTGCATTTGTCCTTCCAATGTAGCTCAGTGAAAAGAAGTAGAGGTAGATAGAGAGGAACAAGGAATGCTGCCATTGTTTTTCCCAATTGCCCATTACGATAAATATAGAGGCAAACATCTTAGGGTGTAGAATGCATTTACACTGTGAGAAGGCTATGTTATAGAGAGGATGGGTAGGACTTACTCTAAAAGTGTGTGCCTTCTTATTTTGTCCCTTTTAATTGGAAATGCAGCCTGTGTCATTTTGCATTACTGGACTGTACTTAAAGCAACTGAAGGAGATGATAGCCATCTTCAAAACAAAGCCTACCTTGTTTGTTCCTTACAACCTTTTTTGTTCTTTACAATCCTCATACATTTCCAGGACACAAATGTATAGTGGGCCTGTTTTGCTTGTATGGTTTTTTATTTAAAGTTTACAAAGCAGTGTCATTAAAACTAAATAGGTGAATGCATTGTAACTTTGTTTGCTGACTTGATATTCTTTAAATTAGAAAGGTCATAACCAGACGAATAAGAAAAACTAGCCTCCAGAGAAGATGATGGTGCTTCTTTGTGTGATTGACTGAGTGTAGGGAAGAATGGGAACAAACAGTCTTGACAGACTGCTTATGTAAAGCAGTTTAATTGATCTGATGTGGTTTTTATTCTTCGTTTATTTGTTTGTTTTTTGTTTTTGAGGAAGCAATTAATCAGTCCATACTGTGACACTTTGAGGAGTAATCCTTTGCAGTTAACCTGCAGACAGGACCAAAGAGCAGTAGCAGTGTGCAATTTGCAGAAGTTTCCAAAGCAGTTACCTCAGGAATATCAGGTATAATGGATCCTACTTTACAAATAACTGAACTGTTTTCATTGTTGAGCTTTACAGCCTGATAATTATATTTGTTTCTTTTTTTTTTCTTCTGAGCTAGCAGATGACAGTAGATACAGTGAAAAATGTCTGCCTAGTTTATTAGAAGGAGTCTGAAGGCTGATAAAAGCCCCTTGTGATTTTAATAAAAGAAAAGGGTTTTGCTTGGCTATCTAGCCAAATACTAGATAGAAATGTTGCTGTGTAACAGAAATCCCAGAATGTTTTGTTTGAGGTATTTCTTTTCCCAGTCTACTGCACTGTCACTGCACACTAAGAAATCTGTTCTGTTTACATCCCAAAGAATGAAATTATTGCAGAGAGGGGAATCAGGGGAGAAGCTGGGAGTGATATATGTACATATACATCTCTGTGTTATTTACATATTCTTAAATACTTCTGGCTCATCTGGTTCATGGGTATTGTAAGGTGCTGTTAATAGCATTCCAGAGTAGCAACAGCTGATATTCTTGTAGCTGTAGTGATTTAGTCTATTTAAAAAACAGTTATACAACAACAGTTGTGCCTTAGCACAAACTGCTTCACTCCTGTATTTTGTTTTGCAGTACTTTGACAATCTTAATGGAGTACCAGCAGAAGAATTGCCTTACTATGGTGGCTCAGTAGAAATTGCTGACTATTGTCCCTTTAGTCAGGAATTCAGCTGGCATTTAAGTGGTGAATTTCAACGCAGTTCAGACTGTAGAATAATTGAAAACCAACCAGGTCAGTGTTCAGGACTTCAGAATGGTATTGCAGAGACTGTATTTGTTAACTTGGAATGGACTTGCTGCATATTCAAACTAATTTCATGTGAATTTTTTCACTAGTGAAGTTTCACACCACCAGCTTTGTAAACATTGTGCTGGAATGAGAAGCATAGCACAACTACTCTGTACGCCTGAGGCAAACTCACCTATCTAATGCAAGAATTGCATAAGAAATGAACAGATACATACACCAAATGATCTAAATACAAGACAAAGGATGAGGGTGGGTTGGTTGTTGAGTCTCTGAAACATAATTGCACTTTTCACCTTTGTAGGCTTTTTGTTCAAGACCAGGATCTTTGTGAGTTACCAGAACATGGGCTTGTCTCCCAGTGTAATGCATGTTCAGTATTGCAGAGGTCCAGAATGCTGTAGGATATTAGCTGTCTGTGCAGTTGTCTCAAAAACAAGCACACAAACACCCTCTGCCCTCAAGCCAGCAATCACAGCTGGCATACCCTGAGAGCAAACATAACCACATTGTTCTGATGGAAAGTGCTTGCTTGTTGGGGATTTTTTTGTAGTTAGTTGGTTGTTTTTTGTTTTTTTAAAATCTTGTGTTTCTTCCATCTGACATTATTTTCAACATAGTGTACTTCCCAAATTGATAATAATTAAGGGTCAAAAATATTTAGAAAGTGTGGGAAGGTAGGAACAGGCTGCGGGCAGCCTAGACCTAGGTAAGTTACAGCTGTGCCCCTAATCAAGAGAGATAAACAACCTTGTGGGAGAAACAAGCAGAGAATGCGGAAGTGTATGACCAATTAGAAAAGGCATGCGTGAATAGTTTGCTAATCAATTGTAATGTAAAAAGGAACACCTGTTATGCATGTGAAAAAAGGGTATAAAATGTTGTACGTGGGATAATAAATTGCTGATGCTTGCCACCTTTTTGAGTGTCAGCCTTGAGTTGACTGTCACAAAAGTAAACCTAAAAGCATGTGGGAGCACTCATTGCCTCAAAGCCTTTTAAGTTGATGTGGGCTTTCTGTTCCTCTAGTTAAGTTGCAATTCGGTATATTCCTTCTACCTTAGATCCTACCAAAAACTATGGTGCAGAGAAATATGGACCGAGCTCTGTATGTCTTATTCAGAAATCTGCTTTTGTTATGGAGCAATGCAGGAGGAAACTCAGTTACCCTGACTGGGGTAGTGGATGTTATCAAGTAAGTATGTGTTGGGTTTTTGGTGTTTGTTTTGTTTTTTTTTTTTTAATACTGCTAAAGGTAAAAGGCTTAAAATGTAGGCTGTGACTGTTAGAACTTTGCACCTACACACTGAACATTATTTTCTCTGCCTTAAATCTATAGATCATATAATATACTTTGAAAACAATTATCTTCCAGCCATAAGACTGTAATTCTGATAAGTTAAGTGTGTGACTGCTGGGATGGCTTCCAGTCTCACCAGGGACATTATCTGTCTTAACCCTGTGACACTTTATCCTCAGCTAAGAAGGAATACTTCCATAAAATGTTCTATTGTTAAAGCTTAATGTTAATTAGTCACTCTGATTTTTTCAGAGGTGGAAAGCACTGTGCACATGTCACTTATTTTTCATTATCCTCATTTTCTTTGGGACTATGTCGCATTCAATAACTGCACAACTCTGCAAAAGTAGTCATTAGCAGAAGCCAAGTTTTACTCATTCTCAGTTGATGATCTACATAATTGTACAAAAACAGTATAGTCAGTGATTTAAAGCATTCCTGAGCCAAGTAGTTGCTCAGAGTGCATTAAAATACTTGCAGTTAAACTGTGCTTATGATAAATCATAGTACAGACTTGACTCTTACCCTTTTATTTTAAGGTTTCTTGTTCTCCACAAGGGCTGCATGTGTGGGTCAAGGACACTGCTTACTTGTGCAGCCGCTCAGGCCAGGTATTGACTGTGAGCATTCAGATGAATGGCTGGATACACATTGGGAATCTGATTTGCCCAGCTTGTTCGGACTTCTGTGACTCCTGTCCTCCAGAGAGGGATCCTCCAGCTTCTAATTTAACAAGAGCTGCACCCATTGGTAGGTTGCCTTATTTGCTGAAGTGAGACTTCAGTATTAAATATCTGAAAATGTCAAAGATTTCTGTCAGCTCTGACTGTCAGGAACAGGAAAGGAAGGCCGTGGATATTTTAAGATCCCAGGTGTAGGAGGTAAAGGAAAATAGCAAAGATGACCTGCTTTTTGCTGTGCAATCATGCAGAGTAATGACTAACACAGGAGAAATGTGTCTGAAACATAACTCCTTCATTTCATGTCTCCTTTGGGTAATCATCTCAGAGATCTAGCTTTAGCCTGGGAACTTACCAGGAAATCTGACCTGTGTTTTGAAGGCCATATCATTATTACAATCTTAAAAATTATCACCTTTGTGGAAGGTGAGTTCTCACTTGTATAACCTCCTATTGATAATGTTCATGTTGTAATGCGGAAAGATCAGATTCAGTTTTCTTTTTGAGGAAAGTGAGAAGCTTAATTCACTAAATACCAGTTAATATTTTGTCACAAGTTTGTTTTAGCTCTCTGGTGGTTTTTACTGTTTTCTTTGTTATTTTTTCTTGCCTTCAGGTGTAAAATTTTTAATTTTAAAACTTTTTTTTAATTTTTATTTTTTATTTTAGATTTATGCTCCTGCTCATCCAGCCTGGTTGTAACCCTTTGGCTGCTGGTGGCCAACTTAGTTCCCCTGTTAACAGGATTGTTTCTCTGCGCATAGACTCGAGCTTGGGGCAAGAAGAAGTTCTGAGATAATACCCATCCTGCTGCACTTCTTACTGTGGAGCATGGGGGTTTTGTCTCTGCAGGCAGCTGTCTCCTGCTGAACCTCATCTCCCCTGGCAAGTATCGGTGCATGTGGTAGTCAGGGAGGTGCTGACAAAAGCAGGCAGGGTTTTGAGAGGAGGAATATTTACCTTGTCATCTCAATAAGTGCCAGTATTTTCCTGAATTGCAACCTATGGTTTTTTTTGACACAGTAACAGGATCCAGTATGCCAACTGTGTTAAACTACCTGGCAACTCAGTCAAGATTTGAAATGAGAACTCTCCTGTAATAGCACTGAGGGCTGGTTTTTTTGTTATGTCTCTTGTGGGACTGGTAACAAAGCATCTTCAAACTGGAAATATACCTCAGTGGTTTAGTCAAAAGCCATGTAAAAATCAGTTGTCATCACTGCTGATAACCCAGGCCTAAAGAGGCTGGTAATTTGTTTGTTTGTTTTGTCAATTCTTAAAATTTGTGGGGGAGGAAAGAATGTAGCAGGATAGACCAGTGGTTGGCAGTTGCCTCCATAACTGGATTCTGCAGCTTTGAACCCCCTCAGAATTCTTACTAGGTAAAGCAGCTAATTCTTGGAGTTCATTACATCTTCCTACATGCACAAAGTGGGATTTCAGACTGGTAACCAAGGCAACTGTCTAGAAATCCCATTTTCATTTAGCATGTGCCAGTTGTACTGTGAAATTTAATATATCACATGTTTGAATATTCTCAGAGTTTGCTAGGCAAATGCATTTCAGTACTGATACTCAGACTGTAAATTTGGGATAGGATTTATGATTATTTTTTATTTTGTTGGTTTGTTTCTCAAATAATGAATAATGGCATTATTGTTTCAAAACTAGTGTGAACATAATTGCAGATGTTCTCACTTCTTGTTGAAGAGCAACGAGTAGCAATGGCAGCTATAATCTTACAGGATCATGCTGGTGTCTCTAGACCAAAAATTATGTTGAATGTGTAAGGAAAATCTAATCTGTTTTCCTTTTTTTTTCCCCTGCCACTTCTTCTTGGACATGTAAATACTATGGATTATTTGAGTATTTGTAATAAAACTATCTGAGAATCAGATGGTTTGAACCACATGAGGGCACATGTTGCTACAAAATTAAACACTTGATGACAAAGTATGAGGAAGGAAATGAGCAAAATCTGTCAAGGTAAGGACAGCTGCTCTATAAGACCCTTGTAAGGATGTTTTTATTTGACTATAATGTGTAACAAATAATCCTGTCCAGAGTAAAAGAAACTCTTTGTGGTTCAATCCACTGTCTGTCCTTTTAGGACAGTTTTCACTCCTGGAAAAGTGTTAAATTTAAGGGGGAAGACATTCCCAGTGCACTGAAAAAAGGCAGATATAGAGAGAAAAATTATGTTACTCTGCTTCTTAAGTGTTCTGTGATATTAGAATTGTCAGTGACTGGATCCCTTTCCTAAATGGAAGGTAGGGAGATGGAGTAAAACTTACTTAGCTACAATTATACTTTAATAATAGGACTTCCATCATGATTGTAAGAAATTCTTTGTGCCTACTGGACTTGTTTTTTGTGGTTTTTTTTTTTGTTTTCTTTTTTAATTGAAAGAAACTCTTGTGACACTGCTGAGGCAAGTAAGGTGCAACCTTAAACTGTCTGAAGACATCACCGTTGAGAGCACCTTGCACCGGGCTAGTTCTCCTTCTTAAGTGCAGGTTAAGTTTGCTGTGAATTACCCAAGGCCTAGATGAGCCTTAAATTGGTGTCTCGGAGAAGCAATACAGGTCAGGACTCAAATGCTTTAAAATTGTACAAATTGGATTATGAAATGCTCAGATTGATAAGTGAACACTAATTATTTTAATATATCCACAAAACAGTCAGTGTAAACTGATACGTGGAAAACATAAAGGTTCGAGAAGACATCTTAGGTCCTAGAGGTTGACATTGTATTTTTTGTCTGTTGTGCAATAATACAGTTGAAATGGTATCACTAAACAACAATGCTTTTGATACTTGAAAAGAAATTACTGGTTATTTTTTTCTTACTGTGAAATGTTTGCACTGTCTGAACTTTCTGGTTAACTTTATAACTGTTAAACTTTTAAACTGGTGTTAATTTATTGTGCTTAGTATTTGATATGCTGGTCTCCTGTCTGTCTAAGTGTGAGATTTGTCATATTTAATTGAATATTTTTATCTTCTACACAGTTGTTTATCTTGAGAGCTTTCTTCTTTTAATCTCTCTTCCTGAGAATTATCTGAAAGATGGCTTAGAAAGTTGATGCTTACCTACTTCTGAATTGTATGCATTTATTAGAGAAAGGGTGTAGTGCTTTGTATTGACAGGGAAAAATCTATCAGCCTGTTGGAGCTCTTGTGGTCTGGTTCACCAGTACCTGCTGAGTAGCTGCATCAGTGAATCCAGTGAAGTAAAACTGCTACTGCCTTAATAATCTGAGATTTCAGTCGTAATTTCTTTGTCATGCAGCTCTTCAGCTGCCTGTGAACTGCAGAACTGGACGTGACTTTAGGGCGTAGGGTGTGGAAGGTATTTTAGTCAGAAAAATGCGACATCTTCTATCCCACCAGGGGTTCAGCAGCTGCTAGCAGCTGTAGCCTTGGGGGAACTGCCAAGGAATGTGTCAGCTTAGAGTGGCAATGAATTGGTAACTGTCATACAGAACATTTGAGTAAAGCTGACTACCTCAGTTCTGTTTGTCTTTGCATTCAGCTTTTAACCTGCTGTGAACTTCCAGATCTTAACATGAATTAAGTAAAATCATGTCTCAGGTTTTTAAGAGTAAAATTACTACAGTAGGAAGCATAAGCCATTTTTGAGTATAGAACACAGCTAAAATTGTAGCTTAAACAGTTTTGTAGCCTTAAATGTAGTTTCTGCTGTAAAATTCAGAATTCTTTTAAATAAATGCAAAGTTTGCTATGTTGGGTGTCCTGACCACATGTGGCCAGTCCCTTCTATTGCATCTCTTAAGTGTGAAAGCTTGGAAATACAGACCATCTAAGCCTTTGTGTTTCCACCAGAGAAGAGTGGGCAGCAGGAGCCCTGGAAGTTGTGCTGAGATGCATGAGTTTGCTCATCTGTTACAGAAACATTTTCAGTGTATAATGTCCACAGTTTAAACTTCTTAATTTTTTGAAAACATTCTATGTTTGCTTAGGGAAGTAAATTAGTCTTGCAGTCTTTTTTGATCCCAGTAGTTCAAATAATTTCAATTAGAAGTTGTGGCAAGTCATATTTTAGGAACACATTTTTCTAGTATTCCAATTAACAAGGAGGAAGGATAGCTTTTTGCTGGAGAATGCAGCATGTAAAATCACATTGAAAAGCAGCAATTCATTCCTCCTGAAATGAGCTGATGTCTTGGGAGACTGTCACGGCCTTTGATGTAGGTTAATTACTGAAAGAGAATCATATCCCCCATTAATTGACTGTTGGTCCGATGCAGCTCATTCTTTCTGCTGAGCACTAGTAAGTTGGGAAGACTGATGTCTGAGAGCAGACATATCCATGATCCCTTATGAGGGCAAGTTGTTTTTAAATCTTCGTGTCCCACCAATCTTTCTGCTTGATGATATTCAGTAGAGAGGGAGCTGTACGGTCCTTCCTTCCCCACATTTCCAAGGAGTGAATTTCAGCCAGCTGAGCAGCTCAAGGTCTTTTCCCTGCAAGATTGAACCCCCGGTTTTTGCTTGTCTGGATGTGTGGGTGCCTGCTTGCATGTGTGTACTGCTCTGCAGGATCTGGGGCCGTTTGTGCACTGAATAAAGGGATCTTACCCTTCCAGACTTCCAAAGTGCAAATGTTGCCTTTTTAATGTGAAGCTTACCTTGGAGATAAAACAACTGTTTTGAGAGAACTGGCTGACCTTGAACATGTGTTTCCTATTTTGGTACAGAATGTAAATAACAGAACTAACTATTTTACAGATTTTGGCTGGATTTGAGATATAAGGGCTAATTTGTGTTATTTATGGAGTAAAAATTTCCTTATTTTACTGTTTAAAAAAGGTATGTCATGCAAAAGAAGAAAAAGCTGTTCTTCAATAAAATATCTGTAGAAAATTAATTCTTCTTGTCCTTTTCTTTGAGAGCTGATGATGATTAACTGCAAGAGTAAGTGCAATAAAGGACCACTATTACAAGTAATTTATTTTGTGAGAATGTTGAAAAATGAAATTACATCAAGTCTGCATATTGATCACTTTATTAAACTGTTATTTTATACACTTTGAATGTAAAATGTTCTGTGTTATTATTAGATCATATGTGACTTATCAGAAATTCAGCCTGATGGTAGAGTAAGGAGGTTCCTGAATTCTCTATCCCATCCTCATGTATTTTATACTTTTAAACTGTGCAGTATGTAAGTATTTTTCCACTTGAAATTGAAGATCATAAATTCTCTGCTTTGTGTGAAGGATTTGGCCACATGATTCCAATTTCAGTGGAAGGAATGTTGGTGTTGCTCTGGAGAGCCCCGAGCTGTTGGCTGTGACTGGAGTCTGAGCCGGAGGAGCTGAGCTACCTTTGTTGATCCTGTTCAGCAGGATCAGGGATGATGCAGCCACTGGTTTTGGTACCTGAGCTAGCTTTGCTAGCTGTGGGACTGAGCTTTTTACAATATATTTGTAATTACAATACATTAATATATATTACTCTGGTAAATGTGAAAGACCTAATGTTTCTCTAAAATGAGTTGAAATATTTTTATAACCTAGCTCTTTTTTTTCCTTTAAGCAATATGACAGTGAGTACATACATTAAAAAAAACTTTCCTTCCTCTCTGCTATTTTGGAAAATCGGATAAAGCACAGCAAAAGTAGGTTACTCTTCCTTTTTGTTTGCCTTCTCTCAAAGTAGGAGTCTTTCAAAAGGGTATTAAAGCTTATAAAATGTGCCACTGTTCATTTTGTAGATGGTGTTAACGCTGAAAAACATCAGGTATGTAAAGTTACCCAAGTACAGCTATAAGGTTTAAAAACTTCAATGTTTCTAAAATTTACGCCACTGGTAGCACAATAAAAAACCCCTGGTCTATGAACTCCATTTGTGTTTAAAATTCAGAAGTAGATGGAGATCTCCCTTCTGGAGTGTAAGATGTGCTGCTTAAGCAAGATCAGGACACGACTGCAGTCTGGAAAGGTGCAGGGAGCTGCACTGGTGTCACACAAGTGGAGTTTCCCAGTGCAGCTAAAATGCAGCCCGGTTTGAAATGCCACTTTACAGGAGTTCTGTGCGTCTAGAGCGGTTGTTTCCATACGTGTATAAAAAGTCAAGTATCACAGAGGGTTTGTCACTGTTACTGGTTGCCCCCTCCAAATATCAGCAAGTGCACAAACTAGCTGCAAGCTGAGCCCTGGGTACATCTACCTCCACTTCTCCCCTCTCAGCCAGTACCAATTAATGATGAGGACTTGCTGAGAAAATCTGATGCTAACAAAATCATCTTTGGTTATTCCAGATTTTTTTCTGTATTTTAAAGGAATACAGTAGTTTAATGAAGGTCAGATTACTACTGTGGATTCTTAGTGTCCCAGATTTGAAACACGCCCGTCCCAAACCCCTTCTTCTTTCCCCCACCCTTTAAACTGTTTTATTTATACATCTGATGAACATTCATGTGTGTCTGAGCACAGTAAGAGTACCTGTTTTTCCAAAGAAGCTTATACTGGGAAATGAAATCAAGTAAGGCCTAAATGTCCCAAAATACAGAATGTTATTTGTGTTTGTGAGGAATTATGGAAACCTAACATTTGCCCATCTGATTGCATTTAACCACCCTTCGATTTTTTTCATTTCTATAATTTTTCAATTTGAATTAGTTTGATTTTTCTGCATTTTGTGCCATTCTGTAAGTAACAGTAGGCAAAATGTTGACATTTATGTGAGCTGTTGAGCTCTGTTGTGGAAATTACAATGGGAATTGTTTTCAGTCAACAAGAAAATAATTATAGGGAAATACCCATGTTACTAACTCAAATCAAATACTGTTAAGTTTTACATTTGTTTCCTATTCCTTGGGTATAATGTTGAAATTAAAGGCAGATTTTTTTACCCCCAGAACAAGGGAATGAAATACATTCTTTGCTGCTTTTACAGCAAGCGTCACACAACCTGTTTCCCTACTTCAATTGCCATGGAGTGGACAGAAATCCCAGGAAGGTGAGAATTCAGCCAGGTGAGGAGAAGGGATCTCTACATGTGCTCTGGGTGGTTCTGCAGGCACATGATGAATTCCTGGATTGATCGACCCTCGTAGCAGATCTTGTAGATGGTTGTAAATAATGGAAATCTGAAAGAAGCACATAGCAATTAAAATAGTTTTTAAAGTTTTTATGTACATTTCTATTCCATTTTAATGGGAAGAATTTTTTTTGTTCTGTTGAAAGTGGAAAAATTTTGTCTCTCTTTACAGTATAACTATTATATTGGAGGTGCCTTTACTGGGAGACTACATAGGGCGACGAATAGGAGCTAGAGGGGCAAATCATGGGCATGACAGCAGAGAAAAGCTGTTTTGGAGGCAAAATTCCTATCCAGGGTTTTTTATTTAAAAACAATCTTGAATTACATACCCTCTTTTCCTCCTGTGTGCAAGATGGATATATTATTTGCACTCATTACTGATATCTAAAGGACTAAAAAGAATGAAAATGTCTAATGATTTTCTTTTCTTGGCTTAAAGGATTCTTTTCCTTTTACAAGATGTCTTAGTCATTTTGTGGTAAAAAAATGAATCCACTAAATGGCTTGGAGCTGAGCATGTGCAATTATAGGATAATTATTACATCAAGCTGTGATTTAAAGCTGCTGTCAAAATGAGGTTTCCTTTTCTCTCTCATTTTTGAAAGATAATTCTACTTGAATTTGTTGTATCTGTTCCAGTTCTAATAAGTTTTTAAGTATTCATTTAGCAGTGTTTGACTTCTCATTAGTGCTAATGTATGAAAAGGAATGGGATGGAGGGAAATTCAGCTTTTCTGTTGTGTAAGATGAGGCAAAGGTTTCAAATTATAAATAATCTTAAATCATCCCGAACAATTAGAAGTACTTTTTATCGCATCAGTATTTGTGGTACTAAAGCACTGATAACAGCACATGTTACCTATTCAATGCATGTAAAAATCTTTGATTAGAAATATGATCCCTAAATTTGTACTGAGATAATGCAAACCTGAACTTGGTTGAGAGCAGGACTGCTGCAAGATGCAGTAGTGGTGTACTGAGAACAAGAAACCCTTTGGCATACAAATCATGTCTGCAAGATGATTCTGTGTATGGCCTTCGATCTTGTTTGGAGGAAGAGGATGTCTGGAAGGCTTCTTTATGTTATAATTTCTTTTGTTTCCTAGGTATGGGCCATCCACTTAAGATTTGGTGATGATCTCTTTGGGTCCCTTCCAACTCAGAATATACTGTAATTGTTTTCCCTGCTGTTCCAATATGTGATCTCACATTTCTCTGTCTTCTATAAGATACTAACAGCATCTCCTGAACCCACTCTCTGTCTGTGACTTGTTTCTTCTAACGCTGCTCAGCCTTCATCCCATTCAAATGACCCTGGCAATGAAGAGTCAGGCCAGGCTCTAACAGTGGCCCAAGACGTAAAAAGAAGTTGTTACAGAAATGAACAAGATAATTAAACACAAGTACTGTTACGGAGATTATGAATCACTCATAATTTGTTGTTGATTTAGTTGTTTTTTTAAATCAAAACACTTACTTATTGAGCACATTTTTCTGTTTCAGAATCTTGTAGACTTCGGCTGAGGTCTGAGGACCTTGCAGCTTTTGTCCATTCAGCATCTCCTTTTCCAGTTCCTCAATGGACTAGAAGAGAGAGAAGACTGATTACTTGGATCAGAGGGGATACTGCTGTGATACCAGCAGTTATCAAGAAGGTAAACAATTAATGATGCCTTTGTAAAACACAGAAGGACTTCTTCATGCGTTAGCATAAAATATTTCAAAATCCTCCTTACTTTTCCTGTGCGAGCAAAGGCTTCTGCTATTTTTCTGTTGCGTCCCCCATAGCAGGTGGTGATGAGATCAGCGACCCCACAGCTTTCCAAAAAGGTGGCTATTGACACTGGTCCCTTGCAGAACATCTTGGCAAAGGCCACCATCTCCATGAGGCCCAAGCGTATCACTGCTGCCTTGGTGTTGTCGCCGAAGCTCAGTCCATCGCAGAACCCTGCGCCCACTGCCACGATGTTCTAAAAATGGGCCAGTGCAAAATACAGGGGAGGGAAGGAAACAGTCAGCCAAGGTGTGCAGCTCATCAGCATGCACTAAGCTCTAAGGAGATCCCATAAATCTGTCTTCATCAGAACAAGGTTCCGTTTCCAATGGCCATGAACTTCTCTTATGAAGAAACAAGTCAGGTAATGTTGAACGAAAGTTGCTGGATTTTTAGAAGATTTTTATAAAGTATTTACTGTTACTCCCATGGGCAGAAACCAAAGCAGCTTGTATTATAGACTAATATTGCAATCATGTAGAATGTATGCAATTCCAAGTCAGGTCTCACTCACCTTTCTATTTGACTATTTAAAATATCCCACACAGAGTCACACCTTTCTACATTTTCTTTCTGGGTCTCTGATTTGAGCAGGCATGGATGCTATGTAGATGCTGCAGTAGATCAAATTTTGGGCTTACCTACAAATATGATCAGTAGAACTGCCCTTGTGTACAGCTCTAAACAAATCTCTCAGGATCCTAAACATCTTCATAACCCCTCATCATTTTTCTGCATGCTTCTCTTCCCACCTTCCAATTCCCAGCTCCTAAATAAGTCCCTAAGCAAGTGTAGTTCACTCTATATGAGTAATATGCCACCTAGTGCTACCATTGGCATGTTTGCTCCAGACATGTATGTACCCTAGTGCACATTTATTTTTTTAGGTTTTTTTTTAGCAAATGCAAAACCAAACCAATGATTTCAAGGAGAGAAATGATTTATCATAAAGCAGAAAAGACCTCTCTCCTATCTGTTCCTGCTCCCAGTTCTAGTCTGTGGCCAAAAGCAAAATCTGCTTTGGTTTTGTATGTCAAGAAATTTTATTTTTGTATGAAAAGGTAAACAGGACCAATACCTTCCTAGTCAGTCATCCCTCCTTCTCCATGGAAAGGTGAATTATTAAGTGTAAGTGACTAAATGTATAAAGAAGTAGAAAGGATCACAGTATGAAGTCACTTTCAGTTCATGTAAAAGCAAACTGTGAATCTCACTCAATTGTTCCCTCATTGGAAATTTGGTGACTTTGGTATCATTTCTGATCCCACCTGGGATCTCAAAGTGGGAATTGCTGAATGGCACACAGATGTGCTACCAACACAGAGCACCACTTCTGATGTGAATTTTCTAGCAGGTTAGTACTTAAATCATGGACATAATTATTAGTGGAGCTTCTGTATGTAGTGAGAGTCTTTGTTTCGTGTCCTCACAACATGCAGACAAGAAAACACAGTGGACTAAACTCTGCTCTCAAAAAGAGATGTGCCTCTGGTAAAATAAAGATAAAAATACAACTATTTTGAAATGCTTTGCCTGGAGCCACATTTTCAAGTAATTTTCCCCTTTTTAACAGGTTGGAAAACTGGCTCATGAACAATGTATCTTGTCTGCACTAGTTCACTCACATGGTGACAGGACTCAAATTAGACCCCATAGCTTACAGAAGACTCAAGTGAGGGTAGAATTTGGCCCTAATAAAACATACTGGCTTGAAAACACTCACTTTTAAGGCTCCACAAAGCTCCACTGTATCGCAGTCAAGCACCACAGTAATCCTGAAATTGGGGGTCTGCATTAGTTCTTTAAAGATTTCCCCTTGTGTTTCATTTTTGCACCCTGTGGGAAGGAAGGATGAAAGTTAGGGCATTTTTGCAGATTATTTCAGAGTGCACACAGTTAACCTTAACCTGAAATAAGGTTCCAGGGACCACTTTAGCTTCTGGAATCCCAGTCCCAGGATTTGTGCAACAGCAGTTACTGCTGCTGGAAGCCAGTGCTAAATGTAGGCAACTCCAGGGCATTGATCAACATTGCTTAATGACACTTTAAAAAGCTTAAAAGTACATACCCCCTATTGCATCTTTCTGCCTGAGAAAGCTCATACAACCACAGACCTTGCAAAAGACATTATTTATAAACCAATTTCTGCTTCAAAAATGTAAACATGTGTCACTGCTAAGTACTATTATGTGACACAAATGGCCATTGCCCAATTAACTCCCAACTGCCGGGAGATCCACAGATGATGAAGTTGAAGGTTGGCACTGCTAAAACCTTTTTCTTACCAATTCTACAGAAGTCATGGATGATGTTACATTGCTGAGCTGAGGAGAGCCCTTAGTGCTAAAAGGGGCTGAAGTTTGCCTTGACCCAGAGAGCCCATGCCCAGTTGGGCAAAGACATTTGAATGGAGTTTCGCTTCAGTTTTATTCAAGGTATCTTGGTTTCCTTTGGGGGGAGCTCAGCTCTGAGTTTTACTAGCCTGCAGCAGCACACCATAGCTGGAAGGTTTATCCCCTTTCTCATGAGAAACTTGAGGTTTGTTTCTTGATCTTCACAATACCAGTTCTCTTTGAAGTTGCTGTTTCTGTTCTGTGTGGCTTTCCAGGAGGACAAAAGTAAGAGGCAAAACTCTTTGCACAGTCATCATCACAGCATGGCTTCAAACCAGGGCAGCAGAAGTGAAACTCCCCCCCCAGGAAAATTAATATAGCTCAATTCTCCTATCACATCTAGTCCTGTTTGTGCCTCGTTGCTCTTCCAGCAACAAATGCCCAGCTGGCACAGTGTTTACCATTACTGTTACATTTGCAAAGCAAAGGAACATTATTGCAACACAATTTCTTTTTCTTTTGCTTTCCCTAGCTATGGAAGGATGTAACTTTAATTTTGACTGACTTTTAAAATCTCAGAGTTTTAAAAACTACTGGATGAACTTTCCTAATCAGGTCAGACCCAGTCGTGGGAGGATCTGGGGCCGTGTCTTGGCAAGCAGTCCACATGGGAGGGAGGAACAGAATGTTACTGGGTTTTCTTTTCCGAACAAAGAGATTTGAAGATGGAGAAATACACCTCTGGGACTGTGAGCACATAGGAGCCTCTGATTACACTTCTCTCTCTAGACTGTATAGTCTATCAACTGCTGCTCAGTGTTGAGCTCTACAGGCACAAAAGGTGGCTCTTGCCAACTCCTACAGAAACAGGATTAAGCTGTGATATTTTCAATGGATTAAATTAGCTCTCAGCACTGAAACCCATTGTCAGTTTGAATCTGACTCTTTCAGCACTGAACTCCCCAGAAATAATCCTGCCTCCCTGAAGGAACTCAGCAGGCACTACTCCACTCAGGAACCACCTGGGACCAGTCACATCCCCCTGCTTCTTCCTGAGGTTATCCTGTTGCCCACTCACAGGTGACATTAAACCCCAGCTCTAACTGGCTCTTTGCAATAGTTACCAATGGTGGTTTCACAGAACTTCTCATCAGCCACTTCTTTGGCTATGTTGGCCCCCATCAGCACACTGATGTCTATTTTCAGTTGCTCTCGAATGAGGTCAGAGATGAGCTTCAGGCCATCAGGACCCTCATCAATCCCCTGAAAAGATGATAGTCAAAGCCAGGGTATTAGAATAGGAAAATTGCAACAGCAGAGCACTGGTAAAGCAGAAGGTGTTCTATTGCCTGCAGCTCTGGTTTTAGTAGGAAAATAAAAAGATCTTATAATCACTAGTGTTAGCCATTAATACAAATGCTCTGGGTTTGTACTTTGGTGACTGCAAATTCAAGGCAAGCTTGGGGAGAAGGAATGGCAGTCAAGGTAATCCTGCACGAGGCCTCACATCCAGTGCTGCTGGCCTGGGGCTTTCTGTCTTTGATGCTGTATTTTTCCTTTCAGTTAAATTTCTGTAGTACAGAATCAGACCTTTAAGATTAAATTTATAAGCAGTGGCTTTTTCTGCAAGATCTAAATATTAATCTGAGTGCTTTTTTGTTGTTAAGGAGTATACTGAACTGTCTTGTTTTTTCTTAAGCTAAATTGGCAGAATTTTCCTTCCTCTCCCATCTTCCTCTCTTCTGCTTACTGTTGCTTATGAGATAATTTCTATAGAGGGGAAGAGCTTGAAGTCTGAAAACTTGAATTACATTTCCTTCATTACAATTTTAAGTGGGATATTTCCTGTAATGCAATCAAAAGAAGAAGCAGTAAGACTATATTCCTATGCTTTGCCTCTGGCTTTTAGTTTGATATTCTCTTAAAATATTAATTCCTTTTAAAATTACGATAATCTGCTACCTCTCTAACCTTAAAAAGAGATTCCTCAGTTCATGCCAGATTGAAATAGCTTCAGTTCTGTAAAATCATTAGTGTTATTATGCCCTTTTAATGCTGCCAAGGACAGCTTTAGCATGTACTTGGAAAAGGCACATCGACTCAGAGTTCTCAGTTAAGAGTTAACTGAGGCTGTAGTCTGCTGAGTATTTTTTCTGGCAGCAGCACCAGCTTTATGCATCCCGCCCTCTGCCCATTTTCACCTCCATGCTGGTCCAAGTGGGAACTGATCCAGGCTAAACATGACTGGCAAAGACAAATACTCTTAGCCTAGATCAGTTGCCCCATCCTTCCCTCTCCATGGCCATGGGAGCAGCTGAAGGGCTGGCAGAGCTGGGCAAGTTTTAACTTTTGCCGAAAGAAATGCTTGTGTTTTTGCAGAGCATGCAGCTGAAGGCTGCAGCTCCTACCCTTAATTTGGAGCTGTTAATTTACTCCATATTGATTGGGTATTGTGGAGACAACAACTTACCTTGATCAGGGAAATCCCAAATGTCCCAGGTTTTATCTGTCCTACAATCTGTGCACAGATTTGTCCTATAAATTGATGGGGCAGAACAAACACTAAAATATCTGCCCCTTTTGCTGCTTCAGCCACATCTGGTACAGCCACCTGGGAAAAGAGTGAGAAGCCAAATGAGCCCCAGGTAGGAATCCTCAGTCCTTGCAAGACACCACCATGCCAAAGCCATGGCAGATGCAGTGCAAATGTCCTTAATTTTAACTGGCCCTGTGGCATAGCTGCCAGCTCTCCCTGCAAGCAGCTACAGATGTCTTCTGAAATATCCAAAGCAGCTGAACTGTTTTAGGGTTGGATTATTAATAATTTGTTTTATAATTTAACCCTGTGTGGATAATCGGGGGAAGATTATATACTTTATAAATTTATGGTGTCCTGGGAAGCCCCTTTGCTAGTTCAGCTTCTTGATATGATTCATGAAAATAACAGACCAACCCCATATGGTTCTTCTGGAATAAGTGGTAGCACTAGGGAGCACAGGAGAAAACTGGGATGGTGAAACAGAGGCTCTTCTGGAAGTCTTTAGTTTTCGCAGGTCACCAGCTGAGTTACCGAGGAATAAACTATATCAAAAGGCAAACATTGTAATCATCTTTGGGCAGGTATGTAACTTTGGTTTAAATACATAGTAATGTTAACCTATTAATTAAAACCTATACAACATGCTTGAAGGCTACCTCACTTCTCCTTCTATCTTCCTCCAAATGCTGGCATTACTCAGAGCAACAATTCAAGCCAGGCTACAGAGGCCACAGCAGGTGAATTTGAGCCTGCTAGAGCAGTTTACAGTTGGAGAAAACATCCCTCTTGGATGCAGTCTTGGAGCACACAGCCTTAACTGCTGTCAGCCAGGCTGCTTCTCCAGGAAAACAGCAAAGTGGGAGTAGGGCAGATGCTGGCAGCACTGCCCGGCCAGTTCTCCTGTCTCTCCAAAATGCAGCAGAGCAATGCAAAGAAAATGTGAGCTTGTTTGGTTTCTTTTTTTTCCCTCAGCTGGAGATGGGGTGAAGGTCCCTCCAGGCTCTACTGTAACCAGCTGCTTTCTGCTGGTGAAGCCTCAGGCTTTGCTCCACACAGGGGGAGGCTGGCCTCAAGGGATGATAACAAGGCTGTTGTTCTGCTAGAGGGTTGTAAAAATAACAGTGACAAGTCAGTTGTAACCCAGGAGAACTGTGTGCCGAGTTCAAACACCAGGAGTGCAAATACGCAATCACAGCACAAAATGGAATACTAAATATAATCAGTCCCCAAGCAAGGAAACCCACCACATGCAGCATCTTAACTTCCCTTTACAACCACAACCGTTCAAAATATGTGGCACTCATCACAAAACAGTGGCATTGGCAAAACCTTGAACAGCCAAAACCCCTCACCTTGCTTGCTTCAGTAGCAGTAAATTACCTAAGCTGATTAATTTGAGATGTGTAACTTGGTATTTTAAATGGCCATTAAAATAAATACCTTATATTTTTTATGGAATTCAGAGCATTATTAACTACAGCTATCCTGAAATATGAACTGATAGCTCATTATTCATCTCCGTGTAAGCCACAGCCTTGTGCTTTTGATTTCTTTTTCAGAAGAAAGGAGAGCAGTAGCTTTGCCTGTTTTTCCAGAAGATGCTGTGGGTTTGAAATATCTCAGCCCTGTGTAGACAGATCTCTGCCTGCCATTTCTAGAGTTGTGCTGTTCTGTGCCAGGGAGGAGGATGGTGTGATACCAGCATAGACACAGTTGGTGTTTGAAGTTGCGCGTGATGTACGAGACAAGCAGAAATCACTTGTCTCTTCTCAAGAAGAGAATTATATTCCAGGGAATTTTATTAGGTGACAAACCAGAACAAAGCAGGAAAGTGCTTCCTAGTTGTTTTGTTTTTTTTTCCAGATGCTACTTCCCCTGTTTAAAAAAAAAAAATCAAAAAAATCAGTGATTTAAAATGTTTTTTTCAACTTACCACATTGTGGGGTATCTTGTATCCAGGCAGATACTTAACATTTTCATGTTCCTGGTTGATGATTTCTGAGAGTTTTCTTCCATTAATGATTTCTTCAAACACCCACATCTTGACAGTGGAATCAAATCTGTTGGACTTCTGGACATTTTTGCCAATGATTCTTGCTATGGCTGATCCCCTTTAAAAATAATAAAAATTAAATAACTAAAAGGGAAAAAGTACTTTTATTGTGAACTGAAAACATGACTTACTTTCAACATTATAACTAATAAAAAGCCCGTACTATAAAGCTGTCTAGGTGCTTATGACATTTTTCAGAAAGCTTTATCTACTACTCTCCATCAAGAGCCCCTCAAGTTTAAAAACAGAGGAAGTAGAACAGGGGGAAAATATAACTTCAATAATGGATCTGAAGTAATATCAAAGGTTATAGAGCAGGAATGTGACATACCATCAACAGCACTAAAAATACATTATCTGAGTTTAAAATCTGTATTGCTCCTCAGATAATTCTGTTTTTTGTCAAGATCAATAAATGTAAAATAATCCAGGGGGTAAATAAGCACTGAGCAATTTTTCTGTGACAGTTTTTGTGCATCTTATGTAAAATAGATGCATCCTACTTTCCTATCTGTAACAAAACACTTACAAGAAGGATTTTACGTAAGAGCTAGATCCTTGGGAAAAAACCAAACAACCCTCCAACCTGATGGTTTCTCTTTACTTGTTGTTCTAATTATCACTGTAACAGGACCTGTAGCAGCCTGAGGATATTTTAACCATCCATTTTATTCATCTTGAGTCATATTGGGCACTTTTTAATTTCAAGTCAGACAATAATTTTATTTCCCCATCATTACTGCAGCCTTGCAAACACTCACATGGCAAGGGAGAATTAAAAACCCTGCAGAAGTACTGGAAGTATTGCTTAATGCTCTTTAAATTATTTGGGGAAGAGGGGTGGTTATTTTTACTCCTCTCTTCCCTCTCTTCATTTTAATGCTACTTTAATCTTTCAGGTGTTGGCCATTTTACTAACACAACAGAAAGAGAAGCTCCAGTTGCAGCACTCTTGTCCTCTGACCCACTTGTAACAAGGAGCATTTAGCTCTGGTATGTGTTCTGGAACTGATAAAGTTCTTGGGGATATCAAAGACAAAGTCCAGGTAGGTCTGTGCTGTCAAAGATTCAAGGGAAACCACATTGTAACTGGCCCTCCTTGGCTCACCCGTATTTTTGATAACAGGTCTACATAAGGTTAAATTGCTCAATAAGTCATAACGTCTTATTAATAGGTAATTAAGGTCTTAATTGCTACTGATAAATTCTGATGAGATCAGGTTTCACTTTGCTCAGTGTTGATTATATGCTATATCCTGAGCTGCTGTAGTGATTTTTAAAATTAGTTATTTCATTTGGGGTTTTTTTTTGCTTGGTTTGTGGTTTTTGGTTTGGCCTTTTGTTTTGTTTTGTTTTGGGATGATTTGGTTTGGTCCTTTATGTTTTAAGGGTGAACCTCTACAGTAAGAGTTCAGCTGTTTTGAAAGAAAGGCATGCACTTATATCATACATTCATGTTATTTATAAAATTGCTTATATTCTGGTTATCTTGTCCTGCTATCAACAGAGAACACATTCAAAGCCTGAGCTGAGGATGAATTTTGGCTCCACACAAGAAATGTGTATTAATAGGAAAACAGTTTGTGGTTTTTTATAAACTTGAGATCTAAATTCATTGTCCAGGTTGTCCAGCACAACCTGGATGATGAACTTAGACCCCAAGCCTAGCCATAAAAAGAACTTTTCTAGCTATGTACCAAGAACATATGATTTTCTGTTGAAAGATGCAGACTCCAGCTCAAATCCTTGAAACCCTGAATCGGATTTGCAACTCTTGGTAGATAAATCTGATCTTCTGGCAGGAGTTGTTGTTGCCATTTTGTTTGGATGTTGCCACCCAACTCTTCACCTATTTATAAGTTATCAGTGAAGGCATCTCGGGCATTAAAGTAGCTCCATTACTAACAGTGTTTTCCTTTGTTTTCTTTTTAGATGAATGAAGATTTGGGGGAGAAAGGGTTTGATGTTTAAAAGGCATTGAGTAATCATCAGGGAAAATACCTCACCACAAAACCATCAAACTGTTCAAAACCTTATGCTCTGTCTTATTCAGTTCATTTAGAATTCAGTCACTGCTGGTCAGCCTTAGGAAGATGAACTGCTTTTTCTGTGAAGGCAGTGTTTGGTAACTACACAGGCTTGGCAAAAGGGGGGCTGTTTGTGCAAGAAAAACCAGGGATGCTTACATATAAAGATTTTACCATCGTTTGTTTTATTTTCTCCAAAACTCAATTCAGTGAAGATTAAGAGAAGGCAGAGAAGTCCATTTAGATCACTTTAAAAAGCAAAAACTGCCAATTAGATTTTTTCCCCAATTATGTTAATTCATGTTGAAAGGGATTTACATATTGCTAAGAAAAAAAAGAGCTTTTATCTTTGTACAGAATAACTCAAGTAAGACCAATTATTTATGTCTGTGAATATGCAACTTTGTAGCCTACATCAGATCTGCTGAAAAATAAAGCTCAGTGGAGCCCAGGAAGCAGCTGATCTCTTCCCTCTGCAAAGGGCAGGCAAATATACTTATGCCATTTCTAAAAGTTTTTCCAAGGAGGGCTTAAAGACCTCAGTCCTTGCAGGTCTCTTCCCTCCCCCAATTAGCCCATGCCAGGACTTTGCTATCCTTAACATTGGAAAGATCCTCCTCAAGTTTAACCTAAATCTCTCTTACCACAATGTAAGCCCATTTCTGTTCACAAAGGGTGGAATATTGTTGTTCTCCTTTTGATGTTTGAAGATTATGTCTTTTTCCAATCTCTCAGCCAGCCACCCAATTTTTAAAAAATTATAGTAATGCTCAGATTGGAAGGGACCGTGAGAGGTCTCTGGCATGGGAACATCACCGAGTTCAGATGGGTTGCTCAGGGCTTTGTTCAGTCGAGTCTTGAAAACTCCCCAAGGACCACCTCCTCTCTGGGCAATCTGCCCCAATGCTTTATTGTTCTCATAGAGGGTTTTTTTTCCCTCCTTGCTTTAAATATTGAGTCGGAACCTCATCTGGTTCAATTTATGACCACTGGCTCTTGTTTTCCTCCCATGCACCTCTGTGGAAAGCCTGGCTATCTGTCCATGTTGAAGACAAGAAGCCAGTTCAAGCTGGATGTTTGCTGAGAACTCTGCAAATGAATATAAGACTGGGAGAGCTTTTGGATTCTGAGGGGCCAGACAGTGAATTAAACCTCTGTTTTAAAAAGCAGATAACTGAACCATGATTAATGTAAACTCAAACCCTCCTGCACCTACTGGCAACCACAAAATGCAGTGCAGCACTTGCTTCGCTCAACCATATCACTCATGAGCCTCCTGGCAGTGTTGACTTAGCAAGTCCCCGTGACCTGCTGAACTTCTGCAGCTGACATGAGCTTTTGCAACATTGCTGTGTCACGTGTCAGCCATGATTCTGAGCTGCAGGAAAGCCTCAAGAGCACGGATCTGAACTGCCACCCAAATATTAACAAGGAACATAAGAAAAAATATGTTTGCCAAAGGTAAACATTGTATTTCTCTGTAGCGCTAAAACAACCTGTTCTGCCACCGAGGCTATGAATAGATGTGATTCAAATATCAGAGCACAATGTTTATGTCCTCCCTGAGGATTTTAGAGTTGATGTATATGGTAGGAAGCAAGAGATGGGCTCAGGGAGACAGGCAGTATGAGTAAGTAGATGGTATTGAATGGGCTGTAGTTTAGCTCTTTCCAAGTTTGTAAGTACACATGGAAAACCAGAGAACTTTCTCAAGAACAGATGTGAATACGACTAAGTGACTTTAAAGAAAGTCTCATGAGAAGGGGACAGCCTGGGTTAAGCAGGAGGCCCCTGATTGAGAATGCAGCAAGAGAATGATGAAGGTTATGACTGTGGGCTGACCAAAGGTAAAAAAGTTGATTCTCAAATATGCAGTCATGGCTGTTGAGGGCTTGGGAGGGACAATGAACTGCCTGCACAGGCAGGTGAGGAAAAAGAAAGCAGCAGGGAGAGGGATGCCTTTCCTGAAATGACCTGGTGAAAGCAGCAGTTGAGGAAACAAATGATGGGGCCAGAGAAAGCCAGAAGTGTGACAATGAGGTCCAGAAGACTTAGCTGTGCAGTCCCACGTGAAAGGCTGTGTCTGGGAGATGTCATGCACAAAGAGAATGCATGTTTTTACAAGGCAGGAAGGCAAAGAGCTGTGCTCTCACAGAGAGACTGCTGTGCTCTCAGCAGCTCACAAGCAACCACTCCCTCACTTACTGATTCTTTTGGCATTTGCTGCCACTTAGCTGTCAGATATTTTTAAAATCTTAAGGAGCCTGCCCTCCTTGTACAAAAACAATCTCCAAAACTACCTGGAGGCTGCGTTTGCTAATCCCAAACGCATGCACATGCATGTTGGTCTGTTTGTTTGTTCTCAGTGTACAGAAAGCGTAAGACAAGTGAGATGCAAAGTCCTGTGAGATGGATTTACTGATCTCACTGGGGTCTGCCAGACTCACGAGCTCTGGAGACCTGTGCTTTTGTTCAGGCTAGAAATGACTGAGCAGTAGCAAACATATTCTTAAGAATGAGGATAAGGATAAATGGGAGGCCTGAACACAACGCTGTGTCTGCACCAAGATGTGAAAGGACTTGCTCAGGATGAAAGCGAAAGGTGCCAATACATGGTGGCTTTAAATGAAGCTTGTGCCCCGGTTCCTTCAGAGGAACACAAAGAGCATCACCACCCTCCTCAGTGCTGAATGCTTCAACCTGAGCGGCCGGGGCCCTGCCGCAGGCACAGAGCGACAAAGCAGCAGCTTCGGGCCTCTCTGGATTCTGTCGCCAGGCTTTAAGCGGCTCAATCACCTGGGGTGATGAGGGAGCCTCATGCCTTTCCCGTTCTCATTGACTGGTTCATCTCTCGGGGGCAATGGTGCCGCTGCGGGACGGGGCCGGGGTCGCGGTTTCAGGACCATGGAGACGCCCCACGCCCCCGGCCCCGCACCGCACCTGTTGCGAAGCCCCCGGCCGCCGCAGCGGAAAAACCGAGGAAGGAACGGCGGAAAGAGGAGAAAAAGGGACAGACATGGGGGGAAGAAAAGGACGAGGGCAAAGGGAGAGCCCCCCCGCGCTGCGGCACTCACCAGTTCCCCGAGCCGACGATGCAGACGCGGAGCGGCGACATCCTGCGGGCTGCGTCCCGCCCGCGGGGCTCTGCTCGGCGGGCTCGGTCCCTCCCGGCCGCCAGCACCGCCCCTGCCGCCCGGCCCGGCCCCCGGCGATGCGGGAGGGACGGGCGTGAGCGGGCGGCGGCCCCGGGGCAGCGCCGGGTCCTCCCCGGCCCCGCCTGCGGCCCCGGCGGATGCTCTGCCCGGGTCGGTCTTTGCGCCCGGGGCTGCCTTGCGAGCGTCCGCTGGGAGCGGGGGAATTCAGCGCCCTGGGAGGGGGAATGGAGAAAATGGTGCCTCCGCCGAAATTTACGGGGATAAGGACCTGCGTGGGAAAAGCGGGAAGCCCTGCACTTCTCGTGGGGTGGGACCTTCCTGCCCACCGGCATCCCCGAGGGTTTCGGTAGGGTGGGTAACGTGGCAGAATTTGTGAGGGACACATTCTGGGCCCTTCGGGACGGTGAGCGACATCTCAAGGTCCCACCCGTCCTGTCCCACAAATAGTAATGGTTTAAATCCTTTGGACACCTAATGACCACAACAAGGAAAGGCTATGAATGCATAAGAGCCAGACTCAGCTGATAAATCCTAAACTATATCACAGTTCTTAATGTGGGACATCAAATGTAAGTTGTCTGCAAGGAAGGACAGAAAGGAGCATTGGTCACTTTTTCCTACATTGTTTAATCATGCATAACACCCTACAAATGACCACATTTTACCTCTCAGCTCTCTCGTACACTCTTTCCCTTCTTCAAAGCATCCTTCCCTCTCATTTTTGAGCCAAAGATCTGCATTTTCCACCTTTCCTGCTCTTGCACTCCTGCTTCCCCTTATCTGGCTGTGCCCAAGCTCCCTACCCTGCCGTGGGGCTGTGGGCTCAGCAGCGACCACATCTGCTGTCCTCGCCCCAGAGCTTGGCTCAGTGGGCTCCTGGCTCTGTGGGATGTGGACACCTGACCCTGTGATTCATAGAGGGAGGCTGGCTGCCAGCATTGGAGAAGCCTGTGGGTGTTTCTGGAGGTACACATATGTTCATCTTGCCTGCCGTCAGCTCCATTGGCTCAATTATTTGGTGTGTCCTGATAGTGATGACTGTTTGTGGACTTAATGAAAAAACTAGGGCGAAATCCTGCAAAATAATATTTTGAGAAAGTAAACAGGACAGCTTGCTGAAAAGAGACGTGTAGCTGGGACCCTGGGCATGTGTGAAGCCTGATGGGGATTCTGCAAGAAGACGCATTGCCTGCAAGCACAGTTTGAGCACGGCCAAGGCACAAGAGCCTTTCTCTTGTTCCAGGTATATTTCCTTCTGTATCCCACTTGTTTCACCATGATTTGCTTCTTCCTCTGCGTGTCTTCATTCTCCCTTTAACTCACCTTCCCCTTGAGAAGAAGACATGAAGTGGAGGTGAAGAGTAGCCATCATCCTTCTTGCCCTGTTTCTCTGCTTGTTGTAAGCTCTTCTGTCCTGGTGAGTCCCCAGGCCCCAAGGAGGGGACACACTCACTGAAGAACTGGCTTCTGCAACTGATGCATGCCACAGAATACATCCCTGGTCTGTATAACACAGAAGTATTGCAAACTGTGTAGTGATTTTGTCTAAATTAATGTTGAGGCTTTTAATTACAAAGGAGAACTGTATCAGTTTGGTGGCCTCTGGACTGATTTATGTGGCCTCCACAGCAAGGTTACAACGACCATTTGGTTGATGCAGATAAACTGGCAGGGGACAAGCAGGCAGATGGATAGAGCAGCACTCATGAAGAGCAGAGGACACAGCCTGGGACTGTGAGTGCACACATTAGCTTATCCATCTGTGACACTAATTGGCTGTGGAAGTATATAACTTGTGCTGCTGCTGAACTCTCCTGGGTTTGTGCACTCAGTGCTCCATGGAGGTGGATAGGGAAGCATTCACTCCCCGAGGACTGTTTCAGGGGGTCTGCAGGCAGTTTTAGATGTCTGGTTCAGATGTCAAAGCTGTCTCAGTGGCAGTGTCGTGTGGGGCCCCGAGAAATGGGTCCTGTGTCAGATTCCAGAGCCCTGGAGCCACAGAGCACACACTGGCGGGTGCTGACGACTGTTGTTTTATCAGGCAATGGGAAGGATCTGCTCTTTCCCATGGAGGCTCCATGTTTGTTTTTCACATAAGCCCAGGAACGCTATCTCTAATGTGTGAGTCATTGGTACATAACTGACATAAAAGCTCAGTCTGCATAAAAGGGAGGCTGAAGACAACTGTTTTAAGGCCACCCCCACCCAAGCTCACCTGATCTTCCATGCCTCGTGGGTCATGCATGTGAACCAGAGATTACACAGCTGAACTGTTTCCTTCTGCAAACAGAAAAACCTCACTGTCAGTGCAGTAAAGCCAGGGTATCAACAGGAGTTTTTGCTAAGCCAGGTGTGGCTCTTCCTATGGTGGCAATGCAGTCTTTGAATGTCCCAAAAATGTGACTGAGAAATGCCAAACTCAGTATCCATCTTAAGACTGGTTAGGGGTTTTGCCCCCTCTTCTCCTACTGAGAAAGTGTTTTAAACCATTACTCCTCTCACAGTGAGAGCCCTTCTTTGTCTTTCATATCCAACCTATGCCCATCTGCTCTAGCACAAGTGCTGTCTATAAATGTGAATGATTCTTCTCCCCTGGTGCTTATTCTCCCTCTCTGCCTGACTAAAACCTCAAATGTATTTGGAGAGAAATCAGATCCCATCTCACCATTCATTTTGCCAAGCTCAGCAAGACATGCTGTCTTAGCTATTCCTCTGGTTTTCTTGATGTCACTTTGTACCTGTTCCAGGATGAATTCAGGCTTGCTGAGCACCGAAAACCTGAATGATGCCCAAAAATTTCAGCTGAATTTTACCCAGTGTCTCGTATATATTTATTTATTGTTCCTGAAAATACATGGCTTGCTACATGTGAGACTCCATTAATCTTTTTAATAACTACACCATACACATGGTTCTTCTTCTGCTGTTCATCATGTATAAACACTAATTTTCAGCAGAAGTGTTACCAATCTTTCAGTACATGTCCTTGCATAATATGCTGTTATATTTCTTCCCATGTCTGTTATTAGGGCGTAACAATTACATAATTCTTCCTTTAGGATTTCCTCTCTATTGAAAATATCTCCCAACTTTGTTGTTAGCAAATTTCATTACCTTGCTCATAATTTTTTGCATCAAGCTAACTAATGAAATTACTCTGACTCTGACTTGCTAAGACTGATTCCTCCAGTCCTGTAATTTTGCTCTCAGCCCCATAAACAGTTTTCACTCCCAGTTCTGTTCCTTCATCATTTTATAGCGTTTATATTAATCCTCATCTTCTTGAGTTCAACTAATAATTATCTAGGTAATATCAAATGCTTTTACCAAAGTCCAGGTCGATAAGATTTATTATTTTCCCTTTGTTCTTACATGCCATTATCTTATCAAAGAAAGACATTGACCTGGTCTACATATAACGTGCCTAATCTACGCTTTAACCCATTTTCTGCTTCCGTTCATGTCTTTTGTTACTCATGGCTAACATTTGCTCTAAAAAGCCTAAAGATGTCATTGATGGAGATTATTCAGTGTTCAGAAGTGAAGGGTAAAGAGCCCTCAAGTTTTGTGGCTGTGTTACACAATAATTTCTATATCCACGCCCTTTAGCCCCTTAAGTGTGCTGCCTCTGCTCTTTGGGGTTAGTTACATTTTTTTGTAACAGAGTCTGAAGCAATATCTTCCTTAACTTTTAGATATCTGCCCTGCTCCTGTTGTGGGCAATGCTTTCCTTTTTTTCCTTTGCAATCATGCAGTAAACACTTCATGTCCGTGTTTTCCTTCCCCCTGCAGGTCTGGTTTGTTTTGATTTTGAGTCATCTTCAACTTTCGATGTTTGAATAACAGTTTTCTCTGCATATCACTCCCTTCTCATTTTCTTCATTAGACTTTTTGCATATTCCTGAGATGTCCTGCACTATCTGCATCACAGTTCACATCCTGTGCAGGCATCTGGAGCTCCTGGTAATACTAGGCCTTATTTTGTCTGATCTCTTTGGAGAGAAGTAAGATTCAAGGAGCCTCTTCTGTCTTGTGACTATTTAAAAGCAAAGCAGAATATGAATTTTGCACTCCCTGCAGTGATAATCAGATAGCATTGCTCCTCAACCTCTTAAGGAATGCAGGCTCCGGAGTTTAGGGAAAGAGGAGCTGACAACTGAGGTTTGTTTTTTTATTTTCCCAAGCCTTGTGGGCTGATGTCAGCAGGACTCACACATTCACTTTTCTCACCTGTGAAGCTATAGGTAGAATTAAGTTTAGGGTAGGTCTGGAGTTTAGAACAAGTTTTAGTTTTAGTTCCCAATGTCAGCCTTGCTTTGTGAGAGAAGCCCACCACTTATGAGTGTCCAGAGGAACCTTCCCCTGGTTGAGGTCTGCAGCCCATTAAAAACCGACCACTTAATCTCTCTGCAAAATGCAAGCACCGTGCCTGACCTTCAGCTTGCACTGACAGCCTGGTGGGCTGCACTGGCATCAGAATTACTTGGATATCACAGGCCTCTTCATTTTCCACTTGAAAATTTTTGCACATAAGCTCTCCCTGAATTACATTCTAAATGGAAGATTTGCATGGTTTTAAATGCATATGTAAACACTAAATTATTATGCCTAATTACTTTTAATTATAGGTAGTAAATAATAACCATTTATACTGAGCTAGCACATAATGTCTCAAAAAAGCTCTTTAGGATTTTAGGTACAAATAAACAATGTCAGTTTGCATCCCTAAGAGCTGACAGCCCAAATTACGTAAAGATTTACAGCTTCCACCTGGACTTCTTGCAGTTCACTTTTACTCACTCATGGGATCTAGAAAACAAATCAACAGTGAAGTTTTGACTCCACTAATTTCATTTAGTTGAATTTTCTACTGCAGGTTTTGATCAGATTATATAAGTAGAACTTTTTTCTCACACTTAAGTTTGTTCCCCAACAAGGTACTTATCAGAAAATGAGACTGGATTTTAGCCATATAGAAATCTACATAATTCTAAGAAATGTAAGGAATTCAAGCAGAACAGGCTGAGAGGCCAATTGTAAACCATCTGTACTCTTTAGGGCTTTCTGTAATCCAACAGACAAAGTTTTCAGGAGAAGCAATAAAACTATAGCAGAACTGAAAATACATTTGCTAGAAGAGAAAGAGTACTGATAACTTAGAGTTAATTTTCTTATAAAACAGATATCAAAGCCCAGGCAACAGACCAACAAAGACTATCCAGAATCTGAATATACCCACTCTGTGGGTTGCACGGGCTGCAATAAAAAGGAAGGATATAATTTGGAAATTATTAAGTAAATCCAGAATTGGCTAGTGTGTGCAGGTAGAAGTAGGAGATCTGGTGATGAGAAGAGCTCGGTATCAGTATCCCTGAAACAGTTTAAATGGAACCAGAGCAGTCAAATTATGGACTACAAAGGTTTGCCTACAAAAATTACCAAGTCCTTTGGCCTGGTTTCTAAACTGAACTTGTTAATGTGATACACCTGGAAATGGCACTTGTAACTGGGATAACAAGCATCTAAACATAATAATGGAGATCTACAGCAGATGGAGAGATACTTATGTTGCCATAGAAACCATGGAGAAAAAGTGTGTAGGAGTAAAGCATGGCACAGAAAAGCATCTGGGAGAAAGGACTGATGACTGAAGAGCTGAACTTACTCAGCAGCTCTTAAGGTTAGATGACACATTAATAAAAGCACTGTAATTTTTCAGGATATAGAGAATCCCAGAGGAAAGGAGCCTTAACAGTGAGCTGAAGAACAACTGAAGGCAGCAGTGCCATAGTATAGGGCAGAAAATGTCTAGAGAAAGGCTGGAGATGGCCATGAGATGGATGAAAAATCTGGGAAGCCCCTCAACCAGAACCACAGCACGTGCCCCCCAGTGCCTGCTGAGCACACCCAGACCTAGGGGTGTGATAAGGCCATGTGCATTCCTGGGACTCCTGTCCCAGCAGCAAGTCCATGGAAAGTGACCCAGCCCAGCTCATTTGGTGTCTGCTCGCTCTGCCCATGTGGAGAATGGAAGGCTGAGTCCTCTGTGATGGACTCACATGTGGCTACATTTCTTGAAGAAATCAGGCCCCGAGCAGACAAATGTGAATTTTGAATTCCAGAGTTCCCCACAAAAGGGCTTGAGTAGGGGGATATCTGGAGGAAGCTCCTGTTTTACTCTGTTGGGGTGAGTGACACAGCAGAAAATATCTCCTTGACCTCAGGGAGAGGAGTCAGAGGAGCCACCCAGGTGTTGTTGAGGCAAGACGGAAAGCAAACTCTGCCATGGTGCAGAAGGACCAGACAGAGGTGACGGGGTCCAGCTGCCACCCTTTGTGCTCGAACAGCTTGCACTCAGCCACAGTGGCCTGTGAGGCAACACCCCAAGCTCCCTTCCTGCTCACAAGTTGGAGAGAAAGGGGCAGGGAGGCATCCCTGTGTGATTTGAGCAAGCAGAGGGTTGGCACTTGGAAAAGACCCAGGACACACATCCAGCTGTCAGCAGTGGCTTCATCGCACTGCCAGATTAAAGCCATGCATGCTGGGAAGGGATGCAAGGGCAGGAAAAGGGATTGAAACGTGGGGCTCAACAATGGTGTGGCTACAGAGATGTCTTGAACTCTGGTTGTAACGCAGTTATCTCCTGCTGCTGCTGCTGAGCTGCATCTCTAGGACAAGCTTTAATCTGTGTGGGGAACTGGAAGTCCTCCAAGATGGTGTAAAAGTGCTCTGAGGGTTCCAGTGGTGGGGCTGGGTGGTGGGCAGAACCAGAGGCTCTCAAGGTCTGAAGGATAAAAGACAATGTGAGTGTTCTGATCGCAGTTTGCCAGTGTGGAGAGGGATGGGGTGGCATGGGCTTCGCTCTCGTGTGGTGGCTGCAGAGCAGCGTTGTTCCTGACACTTTTGCAGCTCCATGTCTGCATGATGAGAATGACAGCTCCAAACTGTGGCAAGTTGCTCTGCAAACAGAAGCATTAAAGAAAAATTACACAGTCAGAAACTCCAAAGAAGCCTCTCCAGAGGCAGATGAAAGGTTCAATCCTGTTCTTCACTGAGTTCCCAGGGCACAGTCCTTTCCTCAGAGTAGGTATCTAATGGAGGGGAAGCTACTGGGATTACATTCCCAGCTTCCAGCTTTTGCTGGAAGAGCCTTTGCTGCTGCCCCAGTTTCCATTTCCACGTCAGGATTGTGTAGGGCTGAGGTAATGCTGGACCCTGGATCATGACTCAATGCAAAATCACACTGAGTGCAGCTTAAAATGGTGGCAAACATGAGTGTGAAGAACATGAGTGGGTTGATGGACAGGGACAGAATCTTCGTAAACAATGTAAACTGCTCTCATGTGTGAGTGTGCTGCTTTCAGCTGGACCTACATTACAGCAGGATATGACACATAGGGACTAAAAGAGAAGAGCAAGGAAATTAGGGGATGACTGACAGTGATTGAAAAAAGATTTGGACTCCTTAAGACTAGAGAAGATCTGATCAATATCTTTTCAAAGCAAGCACCAGTGCTTCATGCATGTTAAATAGCAAAACCAGAGACCCAGGGACTCAGTGATATCTCTAAAGCTCCAAAATTAGGAAATTCTGTCAAAACATATTCACAATATGAAGTACTCTGGTGGGTGGGTGAAATAGTTTGTGTTACATTTACCTGACCTTACTGGCCATTTTCACCTAAGGTCAGCATGTGCTCAGCATGCTCAGGAGAAATGCTCTGTATTTTAACCAAATTTCCTTTCTTGTTCTTGTGTCACGGCATCTACAGTTTTAGTAGGTAGGTATTGTTTATACTTGGTAAGAATAGGAAGTTCTTTTGTGTTCATTATCCAGAGCAGACCAGACAGAAACATTGTTTCCCAGGCTAGTCATAAAGTATCAGTTGCCTTGAGAAAGAATATAACCCCAAGAACAATTGTACAATTAAAACATGCTAATATGAAGCTCCATCAGTGACGTTACGTTTCTGTCATTCTCTCATCGCCTGGCAGCTCCCCCCAGTGCAGCAACGACTATGAAAAGTTGCACTTCTCATGCAAGTAAAAAGGCAGGCTACACTTCTAGCTTTCCTTTCCCAGGACTCATGCCATTCCCCCGTATGCCTGTAGAGGATGTAGCTCCCTTAGCAGACAGGAGCAGTAATAGTTTTGTCTTCTGTGGCCCAGCTACCAGAGGGGGATCCAGATTTAAGACTGTTAAACTTGGTCTCATCCTAAGATACTTACTAAATCAGGAAAAAAATCCTGACTTAGACCAACAAGAGAGCAATAAAAAGCTTGTATCATTATATATATTTTTTCTTTTTTTTTTTTTTAATTTGCACTTTTTTTAAAGCATGCAGGTGATGAAAACTATGCTGAAATTCAGAGCTTTTACTCTTTGAACATGGATAAACCTTGCTGCTCTGAAGACACAATATTCATCTGAATAATTGCTAAGCATGTTAAATGGCTTTAAACTGAAAGAGAGTAGGTTTAGTTTAGATATTAGGAAGAAACTGTTGACTGAGAGAGTGGTGAGCCACTGGCCAAGGCTGCCCAGAGAAGCTGTGGATGCCCCATTCCTGCAAGTGTCCAAGGTCAGGTTGGATGGAGTTCTGAGCAACCTGATCTAATGAAAGGTGTCCCTGCCCATGGCAGTGGGGTGGAACAAGAGATCTTTAAGGTTTCTTCTAACCCAGCCCATTCTATGATTCTATATATAGACAGACTATAAACTTTGAAAGAAAGAAACAAGAGTTGTTTTGGTGTTGATCGGATCCTGGGCAGTTTCCTGAGATTAACAGAATGATTTGTTGTGGCAAATTTGCTTTAACCTGAGTTATGATAAAATACAACCTACTTCAGCTTGTAGCCATAACTGGGACTACAAGAATTCGATTTGACAAATGTCAATAAACATTTGCTATCCTATTCACGTGTTCCTCCTCCAGATCTGCAGCTCTTCCTCATCTCCTCCTCCAGAGCCAGGAATCCCAGGCAGTGGGGAGGCTTGGGCAGGCTGCAGGCAGGGCACAGCTGGGGCACCCCAGGGCTCCCCTTCTGCTCTGCTCCCAAGGGCCAGGGTGGCGTCTGAGTCGTTTTGAGCCACTAAATTATAATCGGGGAAGGAGACTGAGAGCAGTGAACTGAGCACAAATTATCATTAGTAACACCCTAAACTAAAGAGAAAAGGCAGCTCAAACTGCTAACGCCCTCAGAAAACGTGGTTGAGCTGTCAGCAGCATTTTGTCAATGCCATCTTACGAGAGCCTCTGGTACTGCACATGTAGCACCTTTTTAAGAGAAAAAAGCAAATGTGCAGGGGACCAAACCTGAGTTCACCAAGCTCAGGAAACAAATACTGAGGGGCTGGAGAAATATGCACTAAGGATTTCTGGCCTGTCTGGGCTGTTGGAGACATTCTGGGTGGAGGAACATCCTACTGACCACCTCTGATGGTTACAAAGGTCTAGTATAGGTGAAGCTGTGTCTCTGCTGGGACTGGTTGTTATTGAGCAGGGAGGAAATAAAACATACAAGTGGAATTTTTGCCTGGGTTGCTTTTGCTTCAAATGTTCCCAGGAAAATTTCAGGGGTATTGGCATACATTATGATACCATGCAATTATATATTTTCAATTGCAGTTTCAAGGGATTGGCAGAGCAGGAAGCACCTTGTTTAGAGGGCAAGAGGAGTGCAGTTTTGGCCAAAACTTTCTTTGACAGACAATGTTACTCTGCAGATCTGTTCACCTGTGTGTCCATAGGAGAAAAATGCAGGGGAAAAAAACCCTTTTTTTTTGCCTGCAGCGACAAGTGCGTTCCTAAAAAGGCAGAAGTGGTAGATTTTATGTCTGTGCACTGACAATATCTCCTGTCCCTACAAGAGAGATTCTAGGTGTAGGCGCAACAGACAGTCCACACTGGTCTGCTGGTGGAGATTGTGTGTGTGCTTGGAAGGGAGGGACGGATATGTGATAATTTAGAGACAGATTAAAGCTTATAAATATATTTTAAAGACAAAATGCTCATAACATGTTGTCACTATTTGCTGGCCAAAAGCAAAGGCATTTTGAATGTCACAGGGAAAGCTGAAACATGCTGGTAGGAGATGGGAAGGCCAGGGCAGCTTTCATGGGCTAAAAAGCTGCTACCGGAGGGGTGTTGTAAGAAAATAAGCTATTTGTCTGAAATATGTTGTCCTTTACATTTTTGCTTCTATGTATGATTCTCATATAGGCAATTTTTAGCATCTTTTGCATCACAGTTTTTTACAGTATTGTAAGTGTATAATAAGAGCTAGAGAGTGGAGGAGGGAGTTTGGAAGAGATGTGGGGTGGCCTCACTAACTGCAGTCATGTCTGATTCTGCTTTTCTCTTCATTTGCAGACTGATCAAAACCAGAATGAGGATCCTCTGCCCCTGATTTTAAGAAATAATGGAGCTGCAGTCAATGAAGTTTGGGTTTGCCAAAAAGCCATGCCTGGCCTGGAAGATTACACAGAGCCAGACCAATCTCCCCCAGTTAGATATGCTGGTATTCTATGAAAGAAAAATGTAGTAACTGGAGGAAGAATAGGAGAAAAAATCCATTTACTCCTGGGGCCGTGTCATGGCATTTCTCAGTGCATGAAGTGCTGGGCTTGACCCTGCTCTGTGGGTGTCTGTGACAGCAAGATCCCAGCTGTCACATCCCTGCTTGTGTATGGCACAGCCTGGATCTGTCACTCTTCTCAGTCCACTCTCATTTTGCGGGGAGAATTCCGGTAGCCTTTCTGTGGGAAGATGACTGGAGGTAAGAAGATAACTGTGTGGATATTATAGTGGAAAATATGGTTGCTACTCCCTGGGTAGAATGTGGTGAGTATCCCCAGCTTCCCACGCAAAACCTGAGGACTAAACAGATGATGGAGCGGAGTGGAGACATTGAGCCAGACTCTGGCAAAACCCTTGCAGAGGAGGGAACTCGGTGATACTTTCTAGCTGATAATCCACGCAACAGCTGAAAACCAAGGGAGATAAAGGAAGATATCCCAGGGTCGAATGAGCAGCTGTGGCAAAAGCACTCTCCTAGGGCTGAAACATAGCTCCATCCCAAGGTTATCACAGGCACTCTCCTGAGATAGCCACCGCAAGGTGTGACCACCCCTGAGATGTATGCCTGGAGTCACTCAATAACCACCTGGATGTGAAGAAACCGTACAAAAGTTATATACGTCAGGAATATAAATATAAGACTATGGAAGTATATAAATTAAGAAATGGGGAGAAGTTAGGGAAGACTCCATTGTAACTTCTGGGGTCAGTCGATGGGCTGAACTTGTCTTTTCCCCCTTAGAGACACTTATAGTGTAAGAACTGTACTCTATGCGTGCTGAATTATTATCTCGACCTAACTTTTGTTATGTATTAGGGCTTGTTAGTATGTTGCTTTCAATTCGGGTACTGCTTTGAACACGTTTGTGCGGCCAGACACTATCACCGGCAATCCTCGACCGCAATTTCATTGTTATTCCGTAACCTGTTAACGCGAGTCCTCCTAGGGCGCTGACATCCTAACCAAACATTAAGGTTTTGAGGAAATCTCCCCTTTTTCACGTGACACGCGAGCTCCAGACGATGCCGAAGGTTGGCGAGCGCTGCCCGCACTAAAGATGGCGGCGGCGCTGACCCGGAAGGGGCGGTGGGGCCGGGCCGGGTGAGGCAGCGGGAGGGCGGGATCGCCCATCGCCGCGCGGCCGTGCGGGAGCCCGGCCAGCCCAGCGCGGCCAGCCCGGCCCAGC
>VZTX01019608.1:180850-262369 GCA_013400915.1 Pardalotus punctatus | reverse complement strand
GGCGGCAACAAGGGCTGGCAGTACAGGTGGGCGTGGGGCGCGGTGAGGGGCGGCGGGCCCGGAGCTGCCCGGCGCGGCTGCCCCGGCTGCAGCAGCGCTGGAACGCCCCCGGCACCGCCGGGGTGCGGCACGGGGGACGCGGCTCCCTCCGTCCCTGTGCCCACCATCCCCGTGGTGCCCGCGGGCGTGCGGCTCCCGTTCTCCTGTATCAGCACAAAGCTGCCGGGGGGATGATGTGCCTTTGCTCCTGCTTTTCAGATCCTCTTTTCCCCCGGCACAACGTGGAGACCGGTTTAAAGTTGTTGGAGGCGCTTTGCCGCTTTCCAGCCTTTCCAAAAAAAGGCTAAACTTTGTGCCGAGTTTTAGATCGGTGTTTCTTCTTTAAGAACTTAATGGCAGTTATTAATTTTTTTAAATTGATGCTTTCTGTTAGTTGCTGATAGCAAGACTGAGTATGCACGGAGTTTCAGTCTTATCTAACTTGTTTTAAGAACGGCTGTGCTTAGCATAAATCGGAGTGATTACTCAGGTTCAGCGAGTCAGCAGTAGGAGCAGAGAAAGCCGGAGAAGCTGAGCACACGGCATTAGTTTGAGTTATTTGCTTGTGTGCTCGGGCGACTTGAGGGTTTCCATATGCTTTTCCTCTGCTGTGCTCTCTGTTTAAACACATTCCCACTCACACGCTGCTAGCGGGCTCTGCAACATCACTTGAAAGATTCCCGAATCCCTGCTCCCGGGTCTCTCCTGCTTGGCTGGAGTTCTGCCATGTTGCTGTTGTTCTGGGAAGTTTGCACACTTCTCATTCAAATGGAGACTCTCCAGAGCCGTCATCTGCCAGCCCAGATGGACTGGCTTGCTGTTTCCTGCGTGTGGAGACCGCAGAACCGGAGCGTGTTGCGGACGGACGGACGGACAGGGGGTGGCCCAGGGACGCGAGCAGCCAGGCCCGGGATGGGCAGGCACCGAGCGCCCCGGTGCTTTTAATAGGGAGTGAACAGCTCGGTCATCGCTGAGAATCTGGGTCACTAGTAATTTACTTTTCTGGTGACTAGTGCCAGAAAGAGAGGTGGTGATTTCAGGGTGAATATTTCAGGCTGTTAAGTAGGGAAAGCTAATTGTTAGAGTTAGCTGTTGGCTGTTTTAACCACTGTTCTCAGTTGCTTTTTAAACTTTAAAAAAAAATAAATTTAAACTCTGGGCTCAAGTAGAACTGAATTTTCTAATGAAAAGTGCTATTTCTGTAACCAAGCATGCTCTTACTGTCCATATGTTTCACATGTGAAACACAGGAGTTAGTTTATGCAATCGAAATGGAAATATTTTATATTTTTATGTGGAATTGGAGGCACTGGAAGGGATGAGGTGCCTGATTTGCCTGGATGTCTTTTCAGCTATACTATATTTGGGATGGTGGTCACTGGTTGGTGCTGTGCAGTGAAATTCCACTTTTTAAAATTATCCATCCAACTGTTTTGTTTCTTCTTTTAGTGCTATGGCTTGTATGACAAAAATTCAACTGACTCTGAGTTTTAGCCATTTTGTGGCTTGACAGCTCTCAGTGGGAACTGTCCTTATTATTCCTTGGAACTATCAATATCTTGTTTAATTTGCCCTAATACTTTGGTACAATTTTTTTTTCATTCTAGATCTTTGGGACAAATTTAGTGTACTAATTCTATTGTTGTGGACACTTAAAATACTTTGCTGTTAATCTCTGCTCTGTTGGGAATCAATTATTTGCTCATACATTTGTATCTATATCTACTTAACCACAAAATACCACCTTTCCCCCCTGTCTCCCTAGGAAGCCCTCCTCAATGAGATGCTGTAGCTTAGTTTTCACTTTGCGAATTATTTCTATGCTAAAATGTATTTGTCAATAGAAAAACTCCCCAGTGATAAATCAGTGTCTGACATGGATTTTAGAAACAGATTTTCTGGGAGCTTTTAGTGGAAGTTTGATCTTTAACGTTCATAGTACAAAGTGTGAGCAACGTGTGGTCACACAGCTTGGCAGGAGTAGGGTTCTGAAGTACTTGCTCTGGATGAACCACATCTGGTCCCTAAGTTTAGCTCACAGTTTGGTGAAGCATCTGGTCAAAACAGCTGTAGCAGAGTTGTCGGATGAATGGGACAACAGGTACTTGATACGTGAATGCTCCAAGTGAGGAATGAAGACTATGGACAAAAAATGAACCTCCAAGACTGCTGGAATTTGAAATAATGAAAACTGAATCTCTCTAAGAGGTAGAAGGTCACGCATCTTTGGCATAAGCTGAATTTCTAGAAAAAAAAATAAGGAGAAAGTCTTACTTTATATTTCTGTAGGGGAATAATAGGGAGGTTTTTAAATAGCTGTGATAGAGTTAGACCTGATATTTATCATAGTGGAGAAGAGATAACCTGAGGCTGCCAGGCACTTCAGATGAGGTGGAGATACAGCTGAATCTCCTGTCAGACTTCCTGCGTGTAGCCTGTGTGCTGGTGAGTTTAGGCAGCCAGTATAGCAGTGCCTCTTCTGAAATGTGCAAGGGCTTGGTTTCTGCTGAGGGTAGGAAGATATTTTTTTTCCTTTTTTAAAGTTTTTTTTTATTTTCTTAATAGAAGTTAAGAGTTCTTGAGAAACTGTTGTTCTAGCCATCTGACAGGAAATGGTCTTGTTTTCTTGTGAATAAATGATCAGGTCTGAGGGTGTCTGAGAACAACCAATCATTGACTTAATTTTCTTCACTGGGGTCAGGAAGAGCCTGAATGTTAAGTTGCATTTAAGTAGATAAAGAGAGCCTCAGAGCCTGTGCTGCACACTAAATCTTTTAACCCTGTTTTCATTTAGAGAAACAGATACCAGGAGATAAGACTTCTGAATAACTTCAGATTATTAAAAGATTACTTGATAAAGTAATTTAAAGTTATAACATTTTCTTTATTTTTAGCAGTAACCAAGGTGGGAAGTAAGTACAGCCTTACCTATAAAAATAATTACTTGCACTCAGCAATTCTGCCTTAACTCATGACCATCTTCATTTGGATTTTGCCTTGCCCTGGGTTAAATGAACAAGAGTGGTTTCAAAGAAGCGAGAGAAAGGAGACAGGTTGGGCAGGTACTTCTGTGACATGTGATTTGTAGTCATTCAAATAACAAAAATTTCACAACCAGAAAGCAGCATCTATTTCTATGAGCTGAATGGAGAGCTGATCAGAATATGTGCCAGAGAAGTGTATCAAGCCCTCTCAGCCTGGCTCGAGGGGCTTTCCGATAATTTTGGGAGAAGTGACTTGCAATCACTGGTTCTTCTTTATCTAGAAAATGAAATGTGCAAAGCACTGTGGTTGACTAGAGAAACAAGACTGTCTTTCCCAGTTGGAGACATGCTAATATGCTGTCCTCTTCTATTTTTCTTAGTGGTTCTGCTCTCAAATAAATACATAAATCAATTCAGCTGCTATTAAAAGGATTCCCAGCATTTCTTCCCCTGCCGGTAGAAATACATGTAAAATGTTCATGGATTTCCCAAATGATTGCTTATTTTGAAGCTTACAAGTTATATTTCAAAACCTTTTTACTTTTTCAGTTCTTCTTGTATTTTTGTAGAGAGTTGCCTTTGTTCCTTATTTCTCAGATGGTTTCAGGATCTGTTTGCTATGGATTTAGCCATGTATAGGTATAAAATGCTACAGATTGTGTCTTTTGATTTTTGTGTAAGGAAGTGAGTTACCTTTAGTTAGCTGTTCCTGAGAGTTTACCTGAGTGTTGCAGGGTTATTCACAGTTGTCAGTATAGAAAACCATCTGGATGAAAGTAGCTTCAAGGAGTAAACTTCCTAGACTGCTAGGGTTTTTTCCTTTCTTTCATTTTTTTTTTCTTTTTCTTTCTAGGTGTGACAGTGACCAGTAAAAGGGTTCCTCATGTTAGGTGTCTTCTCCTTGTAATTAACTGGTTTATTGAGTTAAGACAGATTCTCTTGCAGAGTTACTCCATGTGGCTTTGGGCTGGAGTAAGAGGCTGAGAAGAGCAGAGAGAGAGTTTTGCTAAAGGGTAACACTGTATGTTTTTTGGCATCGAATGCAAATGGATAACAAGTTTTAAAGAAGTGAAGTAAAGGGTTGCCAGTCTTCTTTTGTGGGTTTTAGAGATTTTTCAGTTGATACTATGCAAGCATCTTCATGAATACTAAAAAAAGGGAATAAACAGTTACTGACCTTAATTCAATCGTCTGTGTTTGAGCAGGCCAGCATGTGACAATGTAGCAGAAGAACTGGTAACTGGAACACATGAATATATTTTAATTCTGCATTTTGAGATGATCATGCACACTTTTTCATAAAGTGATCCAATAGGAAATGTGTTTTAAAGGCAACACTTATTTCTAAGTTTGTTCCCATTTACTTCTGAGGGTGACTAGCGATTTGCACTTCTAACATGTAGAAGCAAAGCATGTGAAACAGAGCTAGGCTGGGGAAGTGTTTGATTTTCATTTGTGCTATCTTGCAAAAAAGATCTAATTAGTAGTAGTGAAGGGAAGTGTCTTGAAACTGATACAATACTGATCCTTTGTGTTGGGGGTGTCACAGATGTCAGTCTTAGTTGCAAGAAGATGTACTGAGTGTTCCTAGGTTTTCTGTGTTTCTGGTCACATTCCAAGAAATGTTTGATCTTGGGAGGATTAATTTCATCTGTTTGGTCTTTAAAGCTGAAACAGCTTGGTAGAAACAGAGATACAAGAGGTAATGGCAGTACAGAGTTCAATAACACTTGCAGAGCTCTCCCTTGCTCCCTCCATTCTTGTCTGAGCATCAAATCCTTGCTTAGGCTGCAGTAGGGTGTGCGAGCTGACCTAATCAACTGGCTCTTGAAAGCAGGCCGGAATTTAAGCTACCCTCCAGTTGCTTAATAAGTAGAAGAAACTTCCCAAAACTTCATGTAAATATTAGTGCCATTCTAGGACTGTTCTCTCTAATGCTGGTACCCCTAGTGCTTCTTTTTTATTACCCATCTCCCTTGTTCTGGGTTTTCTTTTTGCATTGCTTGAAACAAAATTCTTTGGGATCCTAGGTGGAATTTGTGTATATTTGCTGCAATCAGTAACTGTAGCTCCCTTCTTTGTGGTGCACAGCTGCAGAGGGAGAGAGAGGTTGTAATTTTGTGGTGTCACCTCCCAGGTGGGAGGTCTGGCAAGAGCTGCTCCTGTTTTGATTTTCCCCTGCTCTTGCAGCCCACCCCACTTCCTCAGTATCCCACTGTCAATAAGAACCTGCTGGCGTTGTCACATTGAGGTGCCAGCTCCCAAGGGAGATGATGTTTGTGCTGGCATCTTTTGGGTTGGCTTGGTGGCTCTGATGCCAAGCCTGTGTCAAACTGAGTCCTGATCTTCCTTGCTTCCGTTTCTGGTGATGCGTGGAGATACCTCAGCACTGCATGACCTTCAGAAAGCCCATGCTGCTCACTTTCTGACTTGTTGCTGGTCTTTGGAGGTGCGATTTGGAGTGCTGAAAAAATGGTTTTCTCAAGTGGTTGCTGTGAAATGCAAAATTTATTTCTGCAGTTTTGTAAGTTTCTTTTTATTACTGAAAATCAGATTAAGAGTGCTGTCACATTTGTTTGATATGCTGGAGGAAACTGGCTGAAAAACCTGGCGCCTGAATTTCTCTATCCTCATTTGACTTTTTGCTTAAAGAGTATACCATGCTCATAACACTAATTTAGAAAGTCTGCATTTTATATAATTTGCTTGTTAGAATAGACAAGAAGCTCATATATAAAATTATCAGCCAGTTACACCCATCTCAGGATGTATTCTGTGTTATTAAAATATTAAGGTCATCCTTTGCCAAACCGATTTTACAGTTGCTAAAGCCCCAGGTTCTTCTCAAAAGGCAGGTGAGCCCTTCGTGTTCACACATGTATTTAAACTTGGAAAATTGGTGTTGGAGCAGATGTGTTGTAAATTAAGAGAAGTAAATCTTGGTGTGAGGGGTAATAAGTGGATACAGTTGGGGAAACAGGTTTGGGCAATTTAAGCAGGAGCTTCATGTCAACTGATGTTCTAGCAGGGAATGTGAGCCCAATTCCTGGACCAGGTGACAGGGTCTGGGTTCCCTTCTCCAGCCCTGTGGCTCCTTAGTGAGTGACTGTCAAGTGCCCTGTCCCTCTCTTGCTTCTCAGAGCCTCACCCTGTTTACAGACAGGGGTGTCCCGTGTGGGAGCTGGTTCTAGCATCGAGGGTACTTGTGTTCATATTTACAGTTTAAATTAAGCTAAGCTGAAGAAGCACCAACTTTTGAGTAGGGTCTAAATATCCAATAATTTGTGCTGTCCATGGAATAGATTTCTGCAGGAGTTAATGGCTGTTACAAATGTCTATCCTTCACTAAGTGCAAAGAGTATTTTTCAACTTCACCTTTTCTAATGTAATTATGTAGCAGAGAGTTAATTAACTGTAGTACAACATTAACATCCTGCTCTGCCACACACATTCTCCCCCCAGAGAGAAGATGAAAAACAAACTGCATGTGCCTGACCTAATCACATTGCTTAATGCAGAAGCAGAAACACCAGCTGCTGCTCTTATGTTATCCTGTGAAGGTTTCTGTGCTGTACTCATCGTACATTGTGAAAATTAAGGCACAAGTGCAGTGACCCCTGTTTACTTGCAGACCTTGCCTTGATGTGCTCTCTGATCACCTGCCGGTGCTGATGAATTCTTGTAGGGGATCGCTGCCTGCTGGCAATGTTGTCAGACAACTTTCTTCTTAGGGTGCTTTCAGCGCTCGTACCTTTTCATATTTTCTGTTCTGTTTTTAATGCTGAAATGGGAGGGGAGGACAGGCTGAAGTTGGGTAGAAGAAATGCTGTTTCTTCATGTGTTAAGCTGCCAGTCTTGTATTTCATGGCCTGCTTTGGAGCTTTTTGCTCTGGGCCAGCATTTTTTACTTTTTGCTACCAGGTGTAAATTACAGAGTTTTCAAGGAGGCTGGAAATCTTTAAAATCTTGGTTAATGTTTAGATATTGTCAGATTAGTTTCCCAAAGAGCCTGGTTTGCACTGAGAAAGTTGGTTTTGTTCATTGCATGGAGATCTATCAGAAAGTGTGAGATCTGCTGGGCAGAACTGCAGGATGCTGTATTAAGGAGCTGCTTTCTGAGCCTGGCTCTGACTTCCTTTGTGGTAATAGTCATATATTATTCAAACTGGCTTTCCCTTGTGATCGTGTTCCTCTTTTTCTTGAAGGCCTGGTTGTGGAAATGTTGGCTCTGATTTTGCAAAACTTTTGCAGGGTCACTGTTGCAACTGAAATCAGCAGAAGACATGATTTGAATATATGAATAAAATAAAAATTGGACTGCATCTGTTTTAAAATGAGAGAGGCTGAAAATTCATTGTGCCTCAGCTCCTGTATGCGAAATGGAGATATAATGTTTTTGATCTTTTGCTCTTCAGTACATGACTCCTTCATAAATGTCCACAGCAAGTGCAAGAAAACCTCAAGAGAACTCGTTATTACTGCATGAGTGCCAAATGAATAATACCTCATACTCATTACACAATGAAAAGGAGCACTTCTGAATAATTCCCATGCCTGGGAATCACTGTCTCCTTAAAGCACTGAAAAAGAAATTAGTCCTGCACTCTTTATATGTTGGGCAGAGCAGCTTTGACTTGACTGGTTGAACTTTCTGAAACTAGACTTTGAGAGAGTTTTGGGATATGTTAACAGTAATATATGAAACCGTGCATTATGGTGTGCTGATGTAAACTGGTAACATATATAGTGACAAAGTGACAGGCAGCCTCTCCAGAGGTATTAAGGGGAGAGTTCAGACCTTTTAGGTTGCTTGTTTTTTGTATGTTCCAGCTCTAAAATATTGTTGGCTAAATCTGTGGTTTGTTTTCCACTGATATCATTGCAGCAAAATCTGCTGGGCTGGCTACTGACTCTTGGGTGCAGCTTCAGTTCTGTTCTGCTGACGCAAATCCACAAATAAATTGTCCGTGAGTGGAGTTCTTGCTGACTTGAGGTGTTCACCTGTGTGTGAGGCAAATTGCTTAGCTGAATGCCCCTGCAATTTTTTCTAGGCAGATGTATTGTGAGAGCTAGAGAGCTCTGTAAATTATAAAGTAGTTAAATAATCAGTTTTATTGTGGTTATGTGAGAACAGTGTTTTCCTACTTATGAATTAAATATTGTGTCTTTTCTTCTACATGCTACACTGCAGAAGTGTTAGAGTTGTTTCATTTGTATGTAATTGACCTGTGCCATTAAGGCACAAAAGACAATCAAATAGAAGTTTAGTTGAGATTTTCTTAAAAAAAACAAACTTTAGCTTTATTTATCATTCCCCTTGAGAACTAGTATTGATAGAGCTTGAGGTGCCAACGCAACTGTGTTGCCCTGAGAGCAGGGGTGGGAAGGTTGGGCTCTGGGAGAGCCCCTCACCTCTGGGGTAGGGAGGCTGGGCTGCATCATGCTGGAATCATGGACAGCTGGTGGCTCATTTTGGCTCTGCCACACCTTCTCTTTATGGCAAGCCTGTGCTGCTCTTCTGATGCTTGTCTGTACTCCCAAGGATTTACAGGAGTGAGTGTGAAGGGAAGTTTTTATATCTGATGAGGGGGTGTGTGTTGCTAACATACTTGGAGCCAAGCAGTGTTCTGAATTATCCTCAGGGTCTACTGTTGATGTCCTTGTCATGGTGTTGGACCTCTTTTCCTTGCACTTGTTCTTGCTTTCTAAATTTGTAATTGAGTAGTCAAACAGATGAGAAGAGCAGGAGCTTTGCTGCCACTTTACAGTTCACGGTGGGGCACTGCTGGTGAGTTGCACTACTATAGTTTTTTTCCTATTGTCCTCAAGCTATTTGGAAAAGCAGAGGCAATTTATTGGTGTAGATACTCTGTAACAACTGATACTTCTGCCTTACTTTGTTTGGTTTACTGGGGCACCTTCTCATGCACCACAGAGCTCTGGGACCTGAGTGTGCTTAACTTGGTGGTGGTTTTTTGCAGTTGCAGGAGATATTCCCAAAGTGTCCAATGCTGACATAGCTGTTTGGATTTTTTCCTCCCCTTTCTCTTCCCCACCACCTACCCCTCTCTGTAAGGAAAAGGGGAATCAGTGCACTGTAGATAAGCGTTTTGCAGTGCCCAGTGAGGAAAAAGCAAGCCATTGCCACCACTGAACCCGTGGGCAAATAGAGATGAACAAGTTCAGTAAAAATGGTTACTGCTTTTTTCCAAACTGTGTAGTTGAAATCACTCATAGATTTGTACTCTTATAGTCTTAGTTTCTTTATTTTCTTTTTCTTTATGCTTTGCTAGCTTTTAATATGAAGACAGCCTCTTTCACCAGGGTTTTGCATCTTGCTGCGAGCTCAGGAGGAAGGAATGTCTTCCCTTGGCCAGGATCCTCCAGGTGGCAGCTCTGGAGGCTGGATCCCCCTTCAGGAGCCCTCCCTGACATCTTCATGGGCTACAGGCTCCTGGTCATCCTTCCTGCTGGAAGCAAATCCACACATACTCAGCTGCTGCTTGAAGTCAGCTCTTGCGCAAGCCCGTGGGGAAGCATTTGGCCACTGCGTTTGCTCTTCAGACAGCTGTTGGGTCTTCAGAGACTTGGCTGCTCAAAGTATCCCACGTGGTGCTGTCTGGGTCCCAGCAAAATCAAAATCATCTGAAGGGCAGTCTTGGCACTGTTCTGTAACTGCTTTCCAGATGGCTATAATTTTGTGCCACTGCTAGCAGTGTTTTTTTCTTTTTTTCTGTGGGGCTTTCACGGAGATCTGTGCACTAAGGGTATGGAAAAAAGGTGGCAAAGCCTTTTGCGTTGCTGCTTCTTCTCAGAGAAAATATTGGCGCAGCACTTGTCAGGTGTGAGCCTGGGTGTCTTGGCAGAAGCTCCTGAAAAACGTCATTATGGGACTACTGTTGCTCAGTATCCGTGTCCAAGGCTCGGGTGCTGCATGTAAACAGGATACGGGGGAATTTGGACTGATTGTCACTGTCTTCCTTCTTCCCTGGGGCAGGAGACCACCCTGTAAGGCACTGACAGCTGCTGCAACTTAGGAAAGATTAAGTAAAGCTAGAAAAGGATATAAATAAGCTAACAGTGAGCCTTTGTGAATCTTTTATTCCTGTTGTTTTTTAGTAGCACATAGATATGTAGAAAGCTGGCTCATGGTAAACATCTTTGATGTAGGGGAGGGATAATTTTGTGGGAAGAATATGAACTGATGTGTAATTGTTCACAAACGGCTGTCATTTGCTTACATGGATAGTTTCAGTCCATCTCACAATGTTTATAAACTAAAAAATTGGGATGGACAGTCAAGGTCAATAGTGTTCAGCCTTTGGGAAAATAACCCAGGTTTTGGGAGGTGGTAGATGTGCTGGGCTAGAGTTCAGATGCTCTGCATAATTTTTTTCTGGATTGGGATTTGTATAGTATCCTCACTTAAAGTAGTCCAGCAAAAGTTAAAATCAGGTTTTAAAAAAATCCTTAAGACTGTGATGTGTCTGTTGCAACATTTCCTTTCTTTGACAGGACATGTGAATTTCGACAGAAATAGGGCCTTCAGGGATTGTTGACTCATTGTTGCTGAGCTGTTGCTATTCCTTTGACAATCCGAGGCTGTGGTGAGCATTTTAAATAGCAACAACAGCATCTTGGCTATGGAAGGATACACATACCCATAGGTACATGTCAGTGCACGTAGGCAGCAGTGCGAATGCAAAGGGATTCTGAAAATCAGGGAAGATCCCCAGGGAGCCAGGCCTCACTGTCAGTGTTGACGTAAGTTGCTCAGAGTTTTGTATCAAGTTCACTTCTGAAATCTGTTTTGTAGAAGGCAGAAACCCCAATGTGGGGAATTTTGGAGGCTTCTGAACTACACAGGTAACTTTGAAATAGGTTTTGCCAGCACTGTTTCCAATGAAACAACAGAACTTACTCATATTTTAGGCACTGTGGTTATCCGTAAACAAGGGCAGTGCTTGAACCTCAACCTCTTGTTCTCAAAGTCTACCATTTTACAAGCTTTCTTTAGTGTTCTGTAGAGCCTGGCTGTTGATTCCATACTAGTGAATTATTACTGGGTTTTCTGTGGTTTGGGTTTGTTTGGGTTTTCTTTTTTTTTACAATGTTAACTGCCTTACAACACTGCTTTAACAACAGCAGAAGTTATCTTAGTTTAATTCTTGCTGTGGAGGCACTAATCTTGAAATTCTTGAAAAAATGCTTTAGTTACAATCCCATGCCTTGGTCATAAATAATACTGAGAATATTTTTCTGTCTTCATACATGCAGAAGATTAGGAGGTTAACAGTAGTTCTTTGATGTGTTTATGTACAGTTATAGAACTTACTGTCTTTGAATTGCAATTTGCAGAGTGGGTTTAGATTTCTTTAGAGTATGTAATTGTCACTTATTTAAAAATAAACCTTACTTCAAATGTTGAAATGTTAGTTCTCAGTCACTTTCTCAGACTTCCATCAGGCACTGTTTTCAAAATCTTTCAATTGAACCCTCTTTCTTTTGGGACTGATGAGACTAGAGATATAAATTATTGAAGAAGAGGCTTTTAGAGAATTTTGGGTCTAGACAAAGTGAAAATCCAAGTGGAAAGGAACTTGCAGATGATGGCAGAATGTGATGGTCATTGGATGCGGAAGTACATCACCAGAAGAGCTGCATTCCCTTCTACAGTGCCTTTTTCTAGACTGACAAAATCAGCTATTTCATCTGTTACACTCAAAAGAAAAATTAAAAAAATGGTTGAATAAGTTTAATCAAAAGCTGTTTAATTTACCCTTGTCAGATGAATGGACTTCTCTAGGCCATAGTGCTAGTGCTGCAGTATTCACTGCAGTCTGAACTTACCTTTCTGATTTTTTTTGTTGAGTTCTGTTAAAGGTGCCTGGGATTTAGGCATGTTAGTTCATGGGAGAGTGCAGTGACTGTAGCCCAAATGTGCAGGGCTATGTACAATGTCTCACTGAAAAGCAAGGGTAAAGCTTGGATTCACTAGAACTGAAAAACAATTAGCTGTGACTAGGGACAATTTTCAGATGATTAAAACCCAAGCTCATACATTTTTATGACTATGCAATCTCATAATTTTCAGCCAATTTAAGATAGTGAGCAAGTCTAAACTATACTTCCCTTGTATGCCAATAATAACAAATGAGAGGCGTCTGCAGAGGATGATTTTGATTATGTCTCCTTTAGCTTCACTGTACATTTAAAATATACGACACCCTCTGCTCTCATTGGTTTTATTTTTATCTGTAGTACCACTTAATGAGCTATTAGAAATTAAATTCCTAGACAGTCATGCTGGCTGCTCTCCATTGCAGGATATTACTGCAATACTGATTGCTGTTGTAATAGCTAGAACACAATTTTGCTTTAAAAAGTAACATTAAAAATCAGCAGCTTGTTTTTTTTTTTTCTTTTTTCTTCAAAAAATATACATTTTGCATATCTCTTTTTTGAGTTGTGTTGAATGGCAGTGGTTTACTCTGAGGCTGTTTTTATTAGTGTCATCCTAAATGGCTTCCTTTAGGATGAAACAATGTAACATTTATCAAACTGTCAGCTTTTTAATTAATCTGGTGATACTGTCTATAAATGAGGTGTAGACAGCAGCTTCAGCTGTTGCTTGATATTTACACCAGTACTTAACCCAACTGTATTTGCAATCAAAACCCGCTAATGGAGATGATCCCTTGCTCTCCTAGTCCTGTTTTCCCCATCTTTTCCCTTTTGCTGATATGGGGCTACTTTTGTCCATTTAACACCCAAGACAGTCTGCTGCTGCTCCAATGGACTTTGCATAATTTAATCTTCAACATACTACAACCTACAGAAATTTTGAAATCTAAATAAGATTAGAACCAAATTTCTTTGAAAGAAGCAAATAGTGTTTGATATTTGTGTCGTTGTTTCAATTCTTCGTTATAATACTAAGGACTTTTTTCTCATGGTGGACTTGAATTGTCTATCAATAGTGTGTTCCTCAGTGTAGGATTGTGCCATATTCTAAGAGGTGAGGTCATTGAGGTGGCATTTCTAGGTTTATGGGAACGTACAGCATAAAATGGATCTTTAAACTGTGGTCTTAAAGTGAGTAATCTGTAGCCATCATACTTGTGAGCCTTATTTAGGGCAATTGATTTTCAGAAGTGGTAATCTATTTTCCTATAATGATAGTAAGTCTCCATCCCAAATGTCTCTGATGGATTCCCATTTTTGGAGGATGTTTCAAGTCGAATCTTTGAAGGAGAAACTACCGGATTTTTCTGTCAGGCCGGAGGAGGAGATGTTTTGACTTCTGGTTTAGATTTCAGAACGTGTTGATGTGACCTGCACTTGCACGTTGTGTTCTGTGGAACATCTGTGCAGGAGCATGACTGTGTAGGGGGAAGGGTGCTGGATGTTAAGGATTATTAATAACACCACACTGATGTAGGGGTACCTCTGGACTGTTTAAGTTGGTGACTGTGCTCAAGGGTCTGTTAATAAGGTAGTGAAAGTTAATTAAGTTCAGGAGTCCAAAAGTACAAAGTTGGTTTTGAAGAGGGAGCAGGAACCAGAAGCAGCATGGATACTATGTCTTTAATTACCTGAGACTTGTAAAAATGTGTCCAGGAGTGCATGTTGAATTGGTGCAGCTAATTATGGTTTGAAATTATTTGGAATTCAGTAAGTCTGGTTAAATTGTTGTAAGAAACTATTTTAGGAACAAGGCTGGAAAATCTTTAAGGTATAGCTTTATTAAATTGATAGTGCCATTCTAAAAAGGAACATGAAATACATCTTATGAGAACCAGTAAAGATGATGAGAAGCTGGGAAGATCTAAAATGTGTTTGGCATTGTCTCATTGCTTTTTTCTCTCTTTTGATAGCGATCACATGGAAAATATTTATGGCTACTTAATGAAATACACCAATCTCGTCACTGGTTGGCAATATCGGTAAGTCTTTTATGGTGCTTTTTGGTAATGTTGGTCTCTGCAGCATCCAAATGAACATGTTTCAGATTTTTGTAATAATACTTAAAGTTCCATTTTTCTAGTAGGCAAACTTCATGCAAGAATCTTATGCTTTTCTCAATGTAGATTATGCTAATACATAGATGAATAATATTTGAATTAAGGCATGAATATAAAAAAGGCATAGGCAGTATAAAGTAGTTAACTCATTTGGTGGCTTATAACTATGTTTGTATGTGTAAAAAGCATTAGTTTTTTTTCTCTTTTCCATTAAAAAATATTGTCTTTGTGTTTTCTGCTAAGTCTGCACCTTTATGCCAAAGAGTGTTATCACTTAAAACAATTAGGAGTTCATTACTCTAAGTTCAAACTCGACCAGGCTTTTCCCTTTAGTTCCCCAGGATGTCTCTCTCCCCTGGAATAACTTGGTTTTCTTTTGTCAGGTGAAATTCTCTGGTCAGGTTTCTTGTTTGATGCTGTTCCTAGAGCAGCACAGTGCAACCAAATCAATGTTGGAGAGACAAGTCCTTACTGTACCACACTGTGCTGCCCCTGGCATGGAGTGACTCGTGTCAATATACTCATCATTAAGCTCAAGTGAAAGTTGGAGCATCATGCCCACGTCAGTTCTTTTTTAAAAAAATCTGGAATTGCTTCAGTCTCGTGGGTTTGCATCTCAATGGTTTTTTATCTGGGGCTGTTTTTGTCTTGATTTATGTGATTTAAGGATGTATTAAGGCTTAATAATTCAGGATATCACTTCTAATTCCCAAAATCTTCTGATAGTGTTGTTCTGTGGGTGTATTGTTCTGTTGTGCAATCCCTGCTCTCTGGGAAAAAAAATGCCAACAAATTCATTTTTGTGCCCTCTTGGGGACATAACTCATGTGTTTGGGGTTTTCCTAACTCAAGTCTTTTAGTCCCAATCCCATCTGTGCCAGCTTGTAATGAAAATATTGATTTCTCCCAGTACCACCACCTGCACAAAAAAGAAAAGGAGCTGGTTTTATTTAGTGTGTTTGCTTTGTTATCATTGCAGGTTTTTTGTGTTAAACAATGATGCTGGCCTGCTGGAGTACTTTGTGAATGAGCAGTCTAGACATCTGAAGCCCAGAGGTACCCTGCAGCTGGCTGGAGCTGTCATTTCCCCCAGTGATGAAGACTCTCACACCTTCACAGTCAATGCTGCCAGCGGGGAGCAGTACAAACTAAGAGGTAGGGCCTGGATTCTTGGGCAGGGGATCCTTGCACTGGAGGACAGTCCTGGCTCTCACCTGGGGCTGCTTGGCTGGGCTTGGCTGCGGGGCCAAAGCCAGAGAACTTGTTTGGCAAAGTGCTGCAATGAGAATTATTTGCAAAACTTTGATCCCACTCTTCAGCTAGAAACAGTCTGTATTTGTGGATAGGTCCATAGTGTTTGCGTTTGGTGACCTTCAGAAGACTTCATATGTGTAGAATGGAGTTTAATCTTCATGTTTAATGTCCTTAAATTGTACTGATTTAAAGTTTTCTGAATTATTGTAGGCAACAGTAGTGTGGTGTTGCTCACAGAGAACTTAATTATTCTTAGCATTCACTTTGTTAGCCACCTCATGGTGGTTGTGAAAGTCCATTTTCTGATTTTGTAGGCTGCAGAAATCTAGGCTAATAACTTTGAATATCTCTTCCCTTGAAGACTTGCCGTAATTTTCTAATTTAGGGTACCTTACTCTTATTCCAGGAAAATGTTTCATGTTGTTAATTACAATATTTGTGAGGGCAGTTATGGTTTGTTGATGTTTTAAAATTAATTTTGTAACACAAAAAATAGCATAAAGAAAGAAAAAAGTATAGGCTATTTATGTTGAACTTGATTTAGTGTTATTACAGGTGAATGAGTTTTAGATTAAAAATGAATTACTTTGCACTGTTGAAGTCTTGTGATTTCTAAGAATTAAGCAATCTTTTCTGCCCATGCTTTGAAATGTCTTCATTTAACAGAATCCTTTTGATATGCTTTTATTAGCTACAGATGCTAAAGAACGGCAGCACTGGGTTAGCAGGCTACAGATTTGCGCTCAACATCACACAGAAGCTATCGGAAAGGTATGACTGATGTTCTCATGGGCAAAAGTAATTTAGGCTGGTGGTAGAAGTAGTTGCAAATACAACTTCAGTGGCATTGAAGCCCTTCCATTTTGGGAACTTTAGCTTTTTTTTTCCCCTCTTTTTTTTTTTCTTTTTCTTTTTTTTTTTTTAAACCCTTACTTTTTTTCTAAAACCATTCAGCAGCCCAAAAATAAATCTCAGATGAATTCCCATGTTTGAGAAAAAAGTCTTCAACACTGTATCTGAGTACTGGTGTTTCCATTTGCTAACCATGTGGTGGGTATGTATATAATGTTTTGCCTGATTGCCGTAATACCTGTTCTGATACCTGAATAAAATCTTGCTTTTCAGTTACAATCAACATCTTGTTGATTGTAAAAAAAAAAAAAAAGCTAGCTTTGTTGTAAGAGATAAGTTGAATTAATAGCTCTAAACGAAATTCCATTCTCTTAAATGTCAGCTCTATCCTTGCAGGATCTCTTAGGAGTTGATTTCTGGTACTGTTGCAGATAAAGGACTGATCTTCAAGTCAGAGAAGTGATACTTACTGATCAATCTCATTTCACAGATTGTTCTTAATTAGACTATAAAACAGGGCAGCTGGAAGAAGACAGTGGAAAATATTTAGCAGTTGCTACTAATACATTATTAGGGCTTTGCCATCTTTCCTTGCTCTATAAAAAATTAAAAATTAAACTCTTTTGCTGTATCTTTCACATTAGAACATTTGCTGGTTATTAGGATTAATTGTAAATGTTTCTCAATATGCTTATTTATTCACTAGAACAACCCTCCTCTGAAATCTCGCAGCTTCTCTCTCGCATCCCAAGGAAGCGCCAACTCTCCTGGTGTGCAGAGAAGACCCAGTCAAAATGCAGTTTCCTTCTTCAATGTTGGACATCACAGACTACCAGCTGGAAAAAGAGTTCCCATTATGCAGCCAGATCACCTTGTAGATGTTAGAGAGGTTTGTATGCTTTAAATTACCTTAGTTTTTTGAGAGAGCTGTGGTGTTATTTGTAAGGTTGTGGAGAAACCTGCTGTGCTTGGTTGGATATATTGTCAGTAGCATGTCCTTAGCTGTTATTGCGCAGCTGTGTGAGGATAAGTAACTTGCCTTGGCTAATTGTAGAAGTACATGGTGTATATTCTGTGATTTTTGTACTCTGCAATAGTATCCTGGTACTGAAGGTAGAACTATGTTCTCATCCTTGCAAGTTGTAGCACTACAGGTGACAAGGGAATATCCTTAAGGAATATAACATCACATCCTATGATACTATTACACACTTTTCTTTGCATGTCAAGCTGTAGAAGAACTGACTAAGCTGTGCTTGTATCCCTTATGACTAAGGAGAAGTTGGTCATGATTGATATTTCAGAATGCTAATACCACTTCCTGGTTTGCTGATTCATTTGGACAAATTGTCTAGGGCTGGAGTGACTGAACAGAGAGCAATTCAGAACCCTGCTTTTCTATCGCTACATTTACAGGTGTAGTGTATTCTGGGGTAAAACACCCGAAAATAATTACCTTTCCATCTTGACCGACAGAACAGACTGACTACTGGTTGATTTTAACTCGTGAATATTTCCAGGGTAGATCTTGCCTATCTGAAAATAATACGTTGCAAACCTGTGTTACTTAGTGGTCGTATTGATATTAACAAGTACTTTAATGTTAACTGTAATTAGTGTAGTGTGATACATTTCTTGGCAAAAATAGGTTTCTAATAGAGGGCTTTTTAATTTAGCAAATAAAGATACAGAAAGTATGAATAGCTAGAAATTGAGCTTAGACAAACTGGGATAGAAGATATTGTGAGCCTCGTTAACCTTAAAATACGTGGCTGAGCACTGTGCTAAGTTCCCAGGTGAATGGGTGTTGCAGATACTTTCCCTGGTATGGCATGCTGTCATTGTTCCTTGATTTATATCAGGTACTAAGGCGTAATTATTCAGTAATTTACACAAGGTGACTGCCTCTTTAAGCCTTAGAGTCTGTGAATCTCTCCACAGCAGACTGTTCTTGCAGATGCCTTGCAGAAGGGTAATTGCTGCCATCCTTTTTTTATCCTCTTAGAGCAGTAAAGTCTCCTGTAGTGCTAATGAAGAGATGTGTGAAGTCCTGCCAGGTACTCAGGGGAAAAAAGTTTCGGAAATGGCTTTTTTCACTTTTTGAATTTTCAAACACCATTATGGCATTCAGGATTTCAGGGAGGAAAGAGTATGTGTGAGCTGGACCACTGAAGCAGTGGCTTGCATCCTTTAATTGGGATAAAGTGGAATGATTTTTCTTGGCATTGCAAAGAGAACAGGAAGCTATTAATGCTCTTTTGATTGCTACGGAGTTTGGTGGCACAGCATGATTATTTATCAGCTTAGAAACTTTTGACTTGTACAGATGAAGAATCCTCAGTAGTAGTGGCTTTTCTGAATGTTTGAAATTGATTTGCTTGCCTTTTTTAAGCTAAAATGCTTGTTAGACACAGTCTCTACCTTTTTTTAGATATAGTTAAAATACTGAAGGGCAGGTACATGACTTTTACCCCTGAGCATGGCACAGCTTGAATACTTTGAAAGATAAGGTGCTCTTCCCACAGTTTCTCAAAAAGAATTTCTAAGGATCTGCAACATGGTGACCTTTTTTGATTTTCCGATGAATTACACTATAGTTGGGTCTTCTGTCAGTCCCTTTCCCTTCAAATTTCCCTTGTTCTTGGCTGAATATGTGTCATGATGCTGACTTGGTTACTGTGCAAAGCAGGAGGTTTAAGATCTTTTTGCTAACTTGCACTAAATGCAGGTATGTATGTTTGCAAAGTGAGAACAATAGCCTGTGTATTTTTCCTAGATTTTGAATTTTTAGTCCCTGTGCTTTTCTTCTCCTGGCACTACTTTTTTTTTTCTTTTTCTCTTTTTTCCAAAGCTGAGTGTATAAATAGGAAAAACCTTAGGACTGTTCAAAGTGTGTTCTTTGAAAGGGAAGATGTGCCTGTTTGAACTTCAATACTGAGCATACCACACCTTGTCCTATTGCCTGGCCTGATGCTGGGATGAAGTGCTTGGGGCCTACAACATAGTGAATTACAAACAGTAAAGGTCACCAGAAGGATTGTGGTGATTTTTCTACATATTATCTATGGGGGGTTTGTGTTTTATTTATTTATTTTTAAGCCAACACACTTTTTCACAGCTGGAAAAAAACTGCACACAAAGGCTTTTATCACATTTGTGACTGGAGGAAAATGAGACACATGTTGTGATAGCAGTTGGTGTGTTTACATAGTCAAGGCTATATATAACTAAATGTTTTATTAGCTTTCTGCCTTGTTGCTCATGGGATATGCTAAGGCTGACTGCACCATTAACACCACTTCCAAAGAGCCAATGCTCTGTAAATTCACACCTTCACATGCTACATAGTCAAGCGCTTAAATGTTCCAAAGGCCACACACTATGAACTTGGATGAACACATGTTCCATGAGTATTGCATAAAATCTTTAAAGCAGTTCCTGGAAGGGATTACGGGTAGTAGTACTGAAAAAAACCATAAAAACAGTCAGATACCAATAGGATTGGGAATTAAATAATTGGAATGAAAAAGCTATGTAGTACCATAGCGGTTAAATACTTGATTCTTTAAAGATTCTTTAAAGAAATTCTGCTGCTGCTCTGCTAAATCAATCTGTCCTTACCTTTACCGTAACTGCCAGAACACATAATGATTGCAGAATAGTCCTGTCCAGTTTCATTGATGGTGTTTGTTGTTCCTCCCCAGAAAGGGGACTAGCATGTGTAGGAGTTTGCTTTCATCCCTGTGACTCAAGATCAGGTAATGTTTTGTTTCTGTGAGTATAAAGAGAAAAGTGCTGCTTGGTGTCTGGTGTGCTTTGCCCCTGTACCTCATGTGGGCAGATGTGCTGGTGCAGATTCTGTGATTTCGGGGTGTGGAGCTCTGTTTGAAGGAGCAAAAAATCTTGGGGGAGAGCAAGGGGGAGCCACGTTTACAGGACAGCTGCAATCTGAACACAGAATGAAGGTGAAAATCCTGCTGGCTTTTCTTCCCTCACTGCAGTATAAATAGAGGGATAATGATAACCAGTGTGGTGTCAGTGCAGGCCGTAAGTGAGGATCTTGTGTGGTTTCAGCCAAAATGAGGAATGTGGGTCTTTTCCTTTAAAGTGCTGCATCTCTGCTTGTAGGGAGTGAAAAGATCTTGATACCCACAGGTAGTAGATCCTATTCCAGGCTGTGCAGAGCACAGAGCTTAATTACTTCTCACACAGAGTGCATATGGGGTTCCCCCCTCACCCCATCCCTCTCAACTAGGCATGAAAGTGTTTGATATTTACTGCAGCAAGTATCATGTTCAAATTCCTCTTTTCTTTTTTTAAAAAGTCACTTTGATATTATTTTGCTTTTTAATAAGGTGCAGTGTATTGTTGTGGGAATTTAAGCCTGAATTTAATGACTCTGTAGTAGCTGCATGAAGAAAAAAAAATACAGTTAATTTTACATTTATCTGTTACCTTGTAGTTTTATTATTGTCCTGAAATCATTTGGGATCCTCTGTGTGCACAGCTGAACTCGTATCACACAACATTTCTACCACCTGATAAGTGACTGTTTTGTTTGACAGATGATGTCTCAGGCTGAGGGCCAGCAGAGAGACTTGATCAGGAGCATAGAATGCCTTCCTGCCTCCGGTCACCTTACATCCTTGGATCAAGACCTATTGATGCTCAAAGCAACTTCCATGGCAACCATGAACTGCTTAAATGACTGTTTCCATATTCTCCAGTTACAACATGCTTCTCAGCAAAAGGGATCCTTACCAGCAGGTGGGTATGGGTGCTCACGGAGGGCAGAACTCTGTAACAAATACAAATCCCTTCCTTCTTACAAAAATGTTCATTCCACTAAATCCAGTTTCACATGGGCAAAGGAAACTGCTGACTGGTTTAGTGTGAATTTTTCCAGAGCCTGACTTGCTTATGTCAGGTGGAACTCATTGCATGTTGTGTATACATATTTTTAATAATTTATTCTATCAAGAAGTCTGTGGCAGCAGCTGCATAACATCTAATCATTGTATAACATCTCACAACAGAATAAACTACATAAGGCACCCCAACAAGAAGGCTGCCTTTGGGATGTAACTGGCCACTCAGGAACAGTAATAGTAGAGGGGGAATTTTATGGAATTGCAGATTCTAGGATGCATGTATTCACTACAACTCTGTCAAATGTCATGCTTTTTGGACTTTTTTTTGCACATTAAATACCTGTTATAAGTATTTACATGTGTGTAGCTTCCATTTCTAGTTAAGTATTCAAATACAAAACTATTAATTTACACTGGTTGTTACTAATACTGTTTAAATATCAGTATTCTTGTTTTGAGTTACTGTCTTAGTCTAAACCGTGGTCTGAAGACAAGTGTTGTATTCTATTCTGAGGCCAGAATGGACTTGTAAGGCAATACAAATTGTTGAGAAAAGCAGAAAATCTCTTTTAATAAGCAATTGACCACCCCAACATACAAAAACCAACAAAAACCCCACAAACCTCAAACCCTACTGCTCATGGTGTGGAATATGAGCATTCACAGGCAGCAGACAAATATGTTGCCACGTCTGCACAATTGATCATTTCTGTGCAAGTAGGAGCTTAGAGGAATTGTTCTACCTGATTCATGTGCAGTGTGTGGAACTGAATGTGGTCGTAGTTGTTTGTAAATTCTTCTGCATCTTATTGTGCCTTTTTTCATGTGCTTACTTTTTGGCTTTTTGGGAGCATTTTAGGATTCTCAAATGCTTCCCTTGCACAACGGACCCGTAGATGTAGTAACTGTGTAATAAAGTACGCTCGTAAGTTGCCCTTCCCCTTATCTGTCCCATATTCCTCTCATATTTGTGGTGCCTGCTTTGCCAGGGATATTATTTCAGAGCTCTAANATTGCAGATTCTAGGATGCATGTATTCACTACAACTCTGTCAAATGTCATGCTTTTTGGACTTTTTTTTGCACATTAAATACCTGTTATAAGTATTTACATGTGTGTAGCTTCCATTTCTAGTTAAGTATTCAAATACAAAACTATTAATTTACACTGGTTGTTACTAATACTGTTTAAATATCAGTATTCTTGTTTTGAGTTACTGTCTTAGTCTAAACCGTGGTCTGAAGACAAGTGTTGTATTCTATTCTGAGGCCAGAATGGACTTGTAAGGCAATACAAATTGTTGAGAAAAGCAGAAAATCTCTTTTAATAAGCAATTGACCACCCCAACATACAAAAACCAACAAAAACCCCACAAACCTCAAACCCTACTGCTCATGGTGTGGAATATGAGCATTCACAGGCAGCAGACAAATATGTTGCCACGTCTGCACAATTGATCATTTCTGTGCAAGTAGGAGCTTAGAGGAATTGTTCTACCTGATTCATGTGCAGTGTGTGGAACTGAATGTGGTCATAGTTGTTTGTAAATTCTTCTGCATCTTATTGTGCCTTTTTTCATGTGCTTACTTTTTGGCTTTTTGGGAGCATTTTAGGATTCTCAAATGCTTCCCTTGCACAACGGACCTGTAGATGTAGTAACTGTGTAATAAAGTACGCTCGTAAGTTGCCCTTCCCCTTATCTGTCCCATATTCCTCTCATATTTGTGGTGCCTGCTTTGCCAGGGATATTATTTCAGAGCTCTAATTAATTTAGCTTCCAAGATGGAAAAAAAAGTTGTTGTGTAAGAGTATTAAAACTAGATAAAAAGGGTTTGTGATTCTGAAATCACCAGAGGCATTAAAAGAGAATATGTGAATAGATTGAATTAATTTTTTTTCTGCATTTCTGTTCAAAATTTCATTCTAAAAACAAAAAACTGGATGGCACCTCTCAAAATATTTGTCCAAACTCTGAAGTTATGCTGAGAGAACTCTTCCTGTTCTCTGTGAATTTTTTGACTGTTGATGCATAACTGTGGGAGGTGCACACCAGAAGAATTTTTGTTTTGGTATTTTCGCATATGCACTATTAATATGGTGTTTTGACTCATATCTGGGGACATAAGTAGGGTCCAATGAGCACCACTAAAATAACTTAAGAAGATAGTTTTGGTTTGCAGGTTTTTTTGACAAGTGGTGTAGGTTTTTAATTTTTTAAACCATGCAGGGAAAAGCTTAATTCACTGACTGCTGTTCAGTTGGTATCTGCCTGTTAATGGCCAGATCTAAAAATACTGCTTGAACATGTCCAAATCTTGAAGGTTTCCGGTGATATCCTAGGGAGATGGATGGAGAAGAGAGGATCAGCAGATTGAATGATGTGTTGCTGGGGCCAGAGTTAAAAACAGACCATTAAAAGAATGCATGTGTCTTTCTGCAGCCTTCCATCTCCCCCCTGCTGTGGCCTTTCTAGAGACACTGTAATATGTTTGATCCTTTCAAGGATTGCCAAGAATTTTTTAAGTTTTTAAAAAAAAATCCATTTAACTTAGATTTTTCCTCTTGACTCAGGAGGGATACTTTTGGTTCAACTGGTGCAGCCAGGCTTAAAAACTAAGGATTAGAAATTATATAATAGGGGTAGTTTGCTATAGATTGTTAGATGACAAAATAAAAGCCCAAACAAAAAAAGAAAATAAGCGGAAGAATGAAAATACTGCCCCAACAAATCAAGGTGTATTATGAATCACAGACTTAAAGATAAACAAGAAAGTTCCACCTATTAACTTCCTAAATTCAAGTCAAAAGTGGTGTGCAACAACAATTTGCAACCCTTGAAGAAAAATGTAGGAAGTGAAAACTTGAGAGGTTTGTGCTGTAGCAGAGGGGAAGTGCTGACAACTGTTTAAAAAGAAATTTGTTGAAGACTTTAGTGGAGGAGGTCACAAGAAAGGAGGATGCCTCGTGCCTATGCAAAATAGCTGAGAGCAGATTTGAATGTGCTTTTCCAGTGGAAGAGAAGTATTAAGGTGGTATCTTGTTCATTCACAAAGATTAAAACACAGCTGTTATCTCAAATCTTTCAAAAATACCCTCCTAACAGCAAAAATTAAACAGAATGTATTTAATAAAGTTATTTTAGCTGTGGCTGATAGGGAATATAAAAGGAAGGCTATTTGTTAAATTTGAGTTAATATAGAGGCAGTGAGTGTGGATTAAATGCAGCCTAGAACATGTAGTTAGAGATTAGTGTGTTGAAAATTACACCTTAGAAAGCAGGTGTCATGAAGAGGTTTTAAAGACAAGTAAAACCTTTTCAAAATGGTGTGACAATGACATTCTGAGTGTCTTATTTTTTGACTTCTTTGAAACTTCTGTTGAAATAACTGAAATTTAGTGTGGGTCAGGAATTCTTGTTTCTTATGATTCAGTGGATTAATGAGTAATGGATGATGAAAATAAGCTACCTTGCTGTGGAAAAGTTGTTTTGTGTCAATAGCAAAGTTGGACTTTTTTCCTGCCCCAGTATTTTCCTGGTGGAAATGCTGCTGTTTATCTGAATGAAGTTTACTCTGCCTGTTGTGGTTGAGGATGTGACCTAGTTGCAGGTAACAGGGGTCTGGAAATAAAGGATTGTGTATCATATAGGAAGAGAACAGATACCTGAGTATAGGTTCCCAAGCACAGGGAACTGCTATCTGGTGGTAGAAATTCAGGTTTCCTAATATTTTCTGTGTTTGCAACCCAACCAAGATGGTTTATCAGTTTGTGTATACTTCAGTAAAAACTGATTGGAATCACCTGTACATTTATTACCCTTTGAAAAATAATGGAACATTTGTATTATTAATGAGGAACCTGACCTGTTCTGATAAATTAACTGGGAGTAACTAGAGATGCTGGAATCTTCAGGTGGCTAATAGCTTTCCAAACCTTGCAGCTTTTTTTTTTTTTTGGCAGCTATTATTTATTCAACAGTGTGTGCCTGCCTTCTCTGCAGCTAAGAGACAAGCACCCTCTATGGAGAAAACACTGGCAACAAAACTTGTGCTTTAAGTATTTTAGTCTAGAACTGAGCTGGGGTTTAAAAGCTGATAAGTAGAAAGCTGCTATTTGGTTTTGGTACCAGTGAAAGAAAAGTGTAAGGGCTGCTTAACATTCCCATGGTACTGGGTTGCTCCTGAGTGTCTGGTTACACCTTTAATGACACCAACTAGTTTCTCCAGTCCAAGTTGCATGTATTACAGCTCGCCAATCCCAGTGTTTGTGCTAATGATCGCTGAAGGTGGTGTCTCATTGCACCACCTTTGTTTAGCTGCTGGAGGCATTGGCTGCAGGAGGAATTGGCTGCTTTCAGCTTATTCCATAAAAAATAGCTCTTTTGTTGAAAACTGCTGTTTACAGACCTTGCAGAGGATGAGCAAGTTTCAGCGCAAACTTTCCTTTTCTTCAGGAACGACAATCAGTTGGTTGGAACCAAAGATCTCTCTGGCAAACCACTTCAAAAATGGAGCAGCTCAGAATTTCCCGGCAGAGATAAACAAGCCAGCATCTGTCAGAGAAGAGCAGTCCATTGCAGAGCCCTGCCAGCTAACAAGGGTAAGGTAATGTGAACATCCCGTTTCTGTGGGGAATTATTTGGAGGAATACCTGTAAATGTTTCAATCATATTATGTGAAAATGATTTAATAACAGTTATTCTCATACTTGTGTTTGGCTGTGTTGGAGGAGGAGTGAGGGCAGTTGCAATAAGTGAAACTCTCTACCTTGTTTATTCAGCAAATTTTTGCTGCTTTATGTAACTTGCTGTCAAATGGAGGGAGCCAATTGGCATGGTAATGCAAGCCATTGAAATAGGCTTTTTGCACTTCATTATTTACTTGTTTTAGATAAAAATGCAAGGGAAGACTGCCTAACTGTAATTCATGACACTCAGAAAATAGGCCCAAGAAGAACTGCCTAAGCAGACAAAAGACAAAATTGCTGGTCTTCAGCTATTACATCTCCCTGTCTTTGTTTTCTAGGTCTTGTTGCATCTGTTTTTCTTAATCTGAGCGACGCTCATCATTTGACTGCAGGATGGTTTAATGTATTTGAAATACAGTTACAGTCTGTATCATTATCAGCTACAGTCTGTATCATTATAACTGACAAAGTGGATTTGAATTGTAAAAAACCAGCAGGGATTATGATGAAGAACATGTTTTCTTAACTAAGCTAGAAAATCATAATTACATCCTCTTTATGCTAGTTGGTTTTACACAGTTGTTTGGCTGAGACTGTGTCACTGTGAAAAGATAATGTGCTGTTTTATGTCTCTGCAATAGCACTGGGCTGTCTTAGAGCAAAATCGAAATGGAAAAGATTTTTTTTTTTGTTGCTATAGTTTATAGATTTTTAAATGGGTCAGAGTAGTGCACAGAGTAGTTCCTATTAAGTTAAAAAAAGAAAAGATGAAACAAAACTAGGAGCTTTCAACTAAATCACTTAATTCCTTCCTTTCAATAATTAAGCAAGTCACAGTTTGTGTACTTAATGTATTTGGGGTATGACTAATATTATCACTCCTTATAGGTATTTTCAGCTGCCTTATTTCTGAGAGCAGAACAGCATAGCATCCTTGGAAAGGAGTCACTTGTGTGATACTGCACTGTCGTCAGGATTTGAGCTCTGTGTGAGAGCTTGGCCCCCTGTTTTTGGTGGTTGAGTGTTCATAAATCCGCCTTGAGCCAGGGCAGCTGCTCCAGGACAAAGGGTTTTGCTTAGGCAGAGGCATGTTGCTGCCTTCCCATGGCATTCAGTGCCTCTGCCTTTTGCATCTGCCTTCCTCCAGCTGTTTGTCCCAGGAGGATGCAGCTCAGAGCCCTAGAAAACCACCACCCCTTCTGCCTGAAGTGTTTGACTTTCTGCTTGTGGTGTGGTGGTTGTTAAAACGATGCTGATATAATTTCTAATCTGGCTGCTTTAGTTACACAGACACCAGCCCCTGCAGTGTGTGTATGTGTGGGGTTTTGTTTTATGGAACTACTCCAAGTTACTTTTTTTCCTTCACTGTTACATATTTGCACTAACAGCAACATGGTAATGCTTGTGAACAGCAGCTTGTAGATCCCAGGCATGATGGCAGTCAAGTAACTCGGAACTACAGTCTGATACAGCCTTTGGAGTGGTGATGGCAGCCCTGGAAAGGCTGAAGTGGTGTGGAGGAGATTATTGGGGTGGTTGGAATTGCTGCTGGGTTTTGCTTTGCTGTTTCAGTATATGTGTTAGATACTTGATGTTCCGTGAACTCACAAAACATACAGAAATTTCTTTTAAGCTTTTTTTCTTCCATGACCCATGTGAGAGAGGGTGAGAAATCTGAGCCTGAATCCTCTAAATGGAATCTGCACTGAGTTATCTTCATATCCATTCAAATTCTTCAGCTGTTGTTTCTCTTGGGAGTAGATTCCATTGTGTAGCTCTCTGCAGGGGTTTATTTAGTCTTTTTTCATACATGGACCGTTAAATATAATGTGAAGGCCTCTTTGAATACTGTCTGGCCAATTACATCTTTGAGCTGAGTTTATGGCTCTTATTCCAGGAACCTGAAGAAATAAATCCAGATGAGGAGCTGGAGGATGTCTGTGATGATAAAGAAGATGATCTAGGAGCAGTGGAAGAGCAGCGCAGTGTTATCTTACATCTTTTGTCTCAGCTGAAACTTGGCATGGACCTAACAAGAGTAAGTATCTGAAGTGTGAAGGCTGGCTGCAGCAAAAGAAAAGTATAATTTAAAACTCATCTCCTTTATTGAACAGTATCGAGTTTAGTATGAAATTGTGACCTGTAGCAACTTCTGGTCCTAAAATTTGTTGTCCCATATTGAGACAAGGTTAAGTGAAATGTGCTGACTCTGTCTTTTTTATTACCTTCTCTTTGTGTTTTCTACTGTGCTTTTGTTACCTTTCCTGTAATGTCCTGTTTTGTTTCCAGTGTTTGCACCTTAGTATTTTCATGGTGTTTTCTAAAGCCTTCTCATATTTTTCTTTCTTCTTACCTTCCATGGTCTCTTTTCTATCTTGATAATGCTTTTCCACACAACTTGTATAACCCTACACCTGTGTCCATGCTGCTTCTGAAAAGAAATTTTCTTTTGGTTCCCCCTTATCTATTATCCTTAGACGCCTGTTTATGCCTCTTTCCTGTTCTCATTTCTGTGTTTGCTCGCAAGCAGGCAGAACAAAGTTACACTGAAGAGAATTGGATTTACTCTTGAGTGCAGACCTCAAAAGCAAGCAGCTTGGAAAAATTAACACGTAGGTCCTATTGGACAACTTGGGCAGCAGATCTGGGAAAATCAGGCTGCTACCAGCTTATGTTCATTCAGTCCTGTAAAGGCTTCTTGCCATAAGCACTAGGTACTTTGAAAGAAATAAATGGATTTTACAGTAGCATGGAGTTAGGAAAACACTCTCTCTCTTAGAATTATGTATTACAATTATTTTTTTAAGCTATTTTTTGAGCACTAGCTACATAGCCCCTAGAAATGCTCGTATTGTGCAGCTTATGTTTCACAACTTGAGAGGGAAAACAAAAACGTGATATGAACAGATTCTGTTGCCTGTGGGCCAGTCTTAAACCCCTGCTGCTTAACCAGGAGCTAATTAAGTCACTCTTTCACTTACATCACTCTTTCACTTATGTTGAAGATTTGATTTAGGATATCTTTCTCTCTTAGTTGGAACAAATTGTCAAGCCTGTCTCCTGGTTGTGACTTTTGGCTGTGTGGGGAGAATTGTCTTTATTTCAGGGCAGGCAAAGCAATGAAGTGGACAAACATGACTTCAAAACAGGTAATGAAGTTGTTAGAACTGTACATAACTCAATATCAGGGTAGTGAAGCTGGCAGACCTTCCCAGCTTTTCTCTCCATTAGACCATACCTTTCCTGACTTCTGCTCTGAACCTTCCTGGCAGTAATTTGAGTTTCTTCATGCTTGCTTTCTCTTCTGCAGAAATATGGGACGCATCATCTCTTTGCAGCTCTTTTATGTTTCTTGGGTTTTTTTTAAACTGATGCTCAGTGCCTTTCAACCTCTTTAGTCTTAATAGTACTCATTGGGCTTTTTTCACCTCAGAAATTGCTTTTCTGGAGCTTCTGATCACTGTATTTTGCTCACATCTTACCAGAGGGACAAGAAAGTGCACTGTGAAAATGTGGTGTCCCAAACAGGACAGAATCCTCCTCCCAAGAATTTCCCTTATAAAATGCCTGTCTCTGTTTTACTTACTAGAGCCTTATGGCTTTTCTTTTTTTTTTCAGGTGGTTCTTCCCACTTTCATTCTCGAGAAGCGGTCGTTGCTGGAGATGTACGCGGACTTCATGTCCCACCCCGATCTCTTCATCGCCATCACCAGTGGCAGCACCCCCGAGGAGAGGATGATCCGCTTTGTGGAGTATTATCTCACCTCCTTCCACGAGGGCCGCAAGGGAGCCATTGCCAAGAAACCCTACAACCCCATCATCGGGGAGACCTTCCATTGCTCCTGGAGGATGCCCAAGAGCGACGTGGCCACTGATGCTGGCACCACCTCCTCTGCTCACTCCCCCTCGGAGCAAGTAACTCTGCCTAAAGATCCAGAAGGCCAAGCAGAGCTGGACTATTACACAGTGAAATTCGTAGCTGAGCAAGTGTCCCACCATCCTCCTGTCTCAGGGTTTTATGCTGAGTGTGTGGAGAGAAAAATGTGTGTTAATGCCCACGTTTGGACAAAAAGTAAATTCCTGGGAATGTCAATAGGAGTGACGATGGTTGGTGAGGGTAAGTGTAAATTCTGTCCTTTGTTCAGTTTAGAAGTTTGGTAAAATACTATTAATTTGATAGCAAATTTGGTGTTATATTCAGAGGATACAAGTTGTCATTGTAAACAGCAAATTTTCCTAAGGGAGAACAAAATATTTATGTTTATGCTTTGCCAAAAATCGGAATTGAATTTGGAAATAAAATATTGATTTTTATACCAAAGGTCAGTTACTGTGATGTAAACTCATGTTTGTGAATTAATTTGCATAAGACATTTATTAAATAGAGGTGTTGTTGCATTTCCCTGTATTGCGCTTAATCTTCCTATGCACATTTTGATTTTCTTTAACTAGAAAAATTGGATCCTTTAGGGGCAGAGAAGGGTAACTGCCCTCAAACTGTGATTTCCCTTTAGATATTAGTATTTACTGCACAAGATGAGACAGTCTCTCCCACTCTGTGTCCCCTGTGTATATGGCCCAGTACCTGGGGATTCCAGGCACTTGCATATAAACTACACACTGAACAAGGGAATGACCAAGGGAATGCCATGGTATGTGAAAGGCACATCTTTGATTGTACAGGTAATTTCTGAAGTTAATATCTCTTGTAGGACCTTTCTCAAATCAGGTCATAACTTTTTTCAGAATTTCCCTTGTTCATATGATGCCAGATGCCTGGGGATGCAGAGCTCCAGAGGTGTGGGCTGGGCCAGGCAGCAGTCAGATGTTGTGCTGTGTTCTTGTAAGGGCAAGAGGTAGATTTGTGCTTTTGGTTTCTTTATAGGTATCAAACTCACTAATCTTAAAACCCAAAGAAAAATTCTAGTATTTTATGAGATTCTTGGCATTTTTTGCAAAAGCTGCTGTCAGGAGAGAATTGGGTTTATCTTGGCAGAGAGATGCAGCAAGGAGAATTGTCTCTGTTGCCTGCCTTCAGATTGGGTAAGGTGTATTATAGAGAGGGAAAACAGGAATATTGCCCTTCCTTAGGACCTGCAGTTCAGGGAATTCATTTGTTATTTCCTTTTGTCCGTGTGAGTCTTGTCTTGCCGCACTCCAGAGCCATCAGTAAGAAAATGACCAGCCCTTATATGTACTACTGATAAGTATGTGCATAGCATGGTATTATACTTTAAGCAGCAATATTATTGGGATAAATGTCTTTCCCTAAAGTTATCTAAATGCATATTGCTTAAGCTAGTACTTCCAGGAAAATGTTTTTACCTAGAATCTAATAAATGTCACTTTTGTTGGTTCGTTTTTACCTTTTTTTTTGTGTGTGTGTGTGTGTGTGTGAGGGACTATGAGGAAAAGCAGCCAGATGTAGTATTGACTGTTTGTTTCAACAACTTGTTTGGCCTTTTCTGAAGTGGTGCTGATTTACAGATTTATTTCTTCACACAGGTGTCTTACATCTCTTGGAACACGGGGAAGAATATACATTCTCACTGCCCTGTGCATACGCCCGCTCAATTTTAACTGTCCCCTGGGTAGAGCTGGGAGGAAAAGTCAACATCAACTGTGCAAAAACTGGTTATTCTGCAAGTATTAACTTTCACACCAAGCCTTTCTACGGTGGCAAATTGCATCGGTGAGAACATTTGTTTGTTTGAAATGAGATTTATCTCACTGTCTGAAAGGGTTGTGTGTTGTTTGCAACATGCATTGTAAGTGCACTGCAGGCATCATTGTCTTGGGATTTCTGTATAACAAATGTAAGACTATCAAGTTTAAGCAGGTTATAGAAAATCTCTAGGTAAAAATACCTATTTTTAGGGACAAAAGTGGTAATTCTTGTAGTGGTAGTTCTTCACTTGGATGCATGTATAAAAACAGGTAAAGAAGATCCAGGGAAAGTTTGCATGGGGTTGCTTCTAGCAGATTCCAGGCAGTGTCTGCAGAGTTGGTGCAAAAGGGATGTTTTGGGGTTTTTTAGACATTTTATAGTAAGACTGCTGTAGATTAGCCTCATGCTGATATAGACAATTAATTGAGAAAGGAGAAAATTATGTAGTAGTCTCACAAAGAATATGTTCGCAGAGCATTTTGCACTCTGCTGTTTACTGAATAGACTTTATTTAAATCTTTCTTAGATTAAATATGCTGGAGATTGTAATGAAATATATAACAGCCTAGAACATCAGAACTTCCTAGATGTGGGTTGCTTTCACAGGTTGTAAAAATTCAGCTGTCTTCTCTAAATCACTTTTCCTGAAACAGTAGGGTAAGGTCATACTTATTGCTTAAAGAAAACAAAAAAACCCACCTTGCTCCTTAAATTTCCATAAATGCTCTGAATTTAGCTTGCAAGCAAAGCTTTCCTGCCCCAATGGCATTTGAAGAACTGAAGCTTACGTGTAATTCTGTTTCACTTGGTGCAATTTGAAAGTGGCAAATCATTTGGGGTTTTTTTTCCCATGATTCATGATATATCTTCCACTTTGCAATAGCTCCTCTTGTGTCATAAAAGATAAGTTAGAGGATGTAGTTTTACTTCAGTAATTTAATTTTGGAAACTGTTTTGTTATTTATCTCTCTGAAGTTAGTCACAGATGTAGAGGCTTTTTAAAGAGAGATCTGTTCAAGGTGCTATAACTATTGAAAATTTGACATGGTGATGATTGGCCATTGCCAAAAGAATCTCTTGATGGGAAGCAGCAGTGTTGTCATGGTTACCCAGAGCGCACGGGAGTTGCTATGGCAATGGTATGGATTTTTTTGTAGAGTGACCCATGTTCTTAGACCCCAGCTGGATGTTGGCACCTTGTACCTCTTTAGCTGGATGAAATAGAGGATAATGATAATGAACAGCTAGGCGTGTATCAGTCATGCCAAGATAACAAGTAAGTGCCAGCAGATTTTTATCACTAATACTCGTTCAGGCAGATACTGTGGTCTGCAGTGCTGGCGGTGGTTGTGTGTCTGAGCAATGCAACCTGGGGAAATACAGGAAATGAGAGTTTAATAGAGCAGTTCAATACTGCACCTCAGTAATGAGCGATAGAACTTTGTTTACTTTCAGCTGGGCAGAGGCAGTAATTTTGTGATTGATATTAAAATACTGGATGTCAGTATTGTCTTGTTACCATGCAATGCTTGGAAAAAATGAAGCTCTTAAAGTTGTGAAGATGTAACTGAGGGGTCTGAGCAGGCCGATCTCTGGCATCCTGTGGGTTCAGGCCATTCAGAGATCTCTTGAGAGGAGGACAGGGATTCCACCATATGTGATAGCTTTGGTGAGGTGTGGAAGTCACAAGATGGAAAGCAGCACAAAATTAAGGCTGCTTGCTTGTCAGCTGCTCTTTCTGCTGCTTTCAGTAATTGTTAGTACTTCCTCCAAAAAAAAAAAAAAATTAAATGTGCTTTTATTGCTCATGTTTTCTTCAATGAATCTTAATTTTTTGTAATGGAAGACTGTGCATGAGCAGCACATACTTACAGTCTGAGTTTTTAAAAACATTTGTCATGAGGTTAAATTAGGTTTGACCTGCTGGAGCAGGATGTGGCAGAAGTCCTGGCTGCTGCCTCCTGCTGTGAGTTGGCTGTGAGCTTTTCCCTCTTGCCCTGGAGACTCCTTGCAGCTCTGCTTTGGCTGGCATCCAGTATCTCTGTGCTGGAAGGTCTGACCTGTGATACTCATTTCATTGCTTGAGAGATAAATTTCTCTATTTTGATGCCAGGCTTGGGGAGGACAGGTAGGTGCAAACACAGCGGGAAGTGACCCGTAAGGTGAAGTGGCATTTGTGTCCTGTGCTCTCTTTTCCTCTGAGTGTGGCACCACGTGAGCTGGGGGCACAGAAGTGCTGCTTTCCCCTCTCCTGGATGCAGTTGTTCAAACGACATCAGAGCAAGGCAGTGGTGTGCAAATTACCTGTTGTCAGCTGCACATGATGGAAGTGTGGAAGGAGATGTAGCCTGTGCTTTGTGTGAGTGCTGATGAAATGCAAGAAGGCGAGCTGGAAGGTGGTGAGTTTTAGGGAGGTTGTGTACAGGTGACTGCAGTTTAATTGGAGCTGGAATCCTTTGTGAATCCTGCAGCACCTCACAAGTGAGAATGTCTCAAGTCTGGTTTATGCAGTGCCAGACCCTTTTGTTTCTTTGTTTCTAGCAGAAAAGTTCTGTTTGAGGCTGGCAATTTGCTTGCCGAGCAATGCTCAAAAACTGGGCCAGGATGAAGTGGGTGTCAGGAGTTCTTTGGACAGGTCTCGAAATTGAGAAGAAAACTGCATCAGTGTGTATAATTATAATACTTGAGCATTGAGCAACACTTTAAATGAAATACTGCATGTTAGAAAGACATTTTCCATGTCCATTTTCCATGTTACTGGCAGAGGCTTCTGTGGAAGAGGCAGGGAACAAAAGCAGTTCTCCTGATTCCTAGTTTCCTACCTTGGTTTCTGCCTTTGTGTATCTGCTGCTTGTGTGAGCAACATGAAAATGAGACCACCTACGTAAGGAGAAATTGAAATGTAAAAAAGCAAGATGAAGTGCCAGCAGGTAGTTAGATATACTCTTGCTAAAAAGTTTAATTTTTATTTTTCAAGTCTGAACTATTTATCTGAGATGATACTTCAAGTGGAAAACATCAACTGCTTGTTATATGTGAACCAGCCTGTGTTAGTTTCTTTTTCATTTTCTGTTTCCTTAAGAGGCTTGAAACAAGCTGGAGCCAAAAATGGAGTTTCCTGGGTAACATGAAGAGAACTAGAGCAGCAAGTTAATGTCGCTTTGCTCTTTGAGCTTCTTCACACAAATGCAATTCAAATAACTAACATTTTTCAAGGCAGGGTGACAAGTTTGCAAACTCATTCAGGACTGAGTGTTTATGCAAGGATTTGTCCTCAGGTTTCTCCAGCCACGGCTTTTTAAAAATAAATTTCTTTCCTAGAGTCACAGGTGAAGTGAAGCAGAACATGACGAACACGGTGGTGTGCAGAGTACAGGGGGAGTGGAACAGTGTGCTTGAGTTCACCTACAGCAACGGGGAGACCAAATACGTGGACTTGACAAAGCTCTCTGTGACAAGAAAACGAGTCCGGCCCCTTGAGAAGCAGGGCCCCTTTGAATCTAGGTAGAGTATGTGTTTGTTCTTGTCTGACCCTTTTTGTCTGAAGCAATCTGGTGAGTGCCTTAGAAAAGCCTGCAAATGTAGATAGTATTTGTGGATAGTGCTTAGCAGCAGTGATCTTTATTTTTTATGTTTTTAAAAAATAAAAATTAATAGCATAGTAAAAAGTGCAAAACCCAAGTGCAGACACATAGTTGTTTATTTGGGCTCTATTTATGAACAGAGGGGGGTTTTTTGAGTTCACAAAGTGCTTACCAGAGCAGAGGCTACCTATTAGTTTTGTTTTTATCCATCAGCTACACAGCAGGGCAGCTCCTGACAAGGGACATCCTCACAAGAAGCTGCCTGTTGAATAACACTTCCGTAGCAGCTTTAAAGGGTTTGCAAACAGACATTAGATTGGCACTGCCAGAACCTCAGAGCCATTTCAACCTGCTCCCAGTTGCTGGTGTAGCTGTAAGACTTGGCTATGAGCCCTCACTGGCCATGAGCCCTCACCTGTGCTGCAATGCTCTCACCTGGGCTGGTTTGTCATGTATAAATGGAGACAGGGCTCCTGTTCCACAAGAGCTGCCTGTGGTGATCCCACTGTTCAAGGTGGCAGGCTGGGAAACCTTTGGAACAGTAAAGTTACCAGTTTATTTTGTAGGAGGCTGTGGCAGCATGTGACAGAGTCTCTGCGGGATGGAGACATCGATAAGGCGACAGAGCACAAGCGAGCCCTGGAAGAACGGCAGAGGAATGAAGAGAGACTTCGTGCTGAAACAGAAACACCTTGGTGTACTAAATACTTCCTTAAAGATGTAAGTTTCCAAGCAGTTAGGTGCTGTTGATGAAGGTAGAAGCAGGGCTATTATGAAAGCAGGGGCACATATGGGTCTGTGTCCTGTCAGAATAGAATATTTGGCCTTAGATCTTAGTTTAGCTCTGTGGCATCCATAGGAGTAAGGTGACATAAGAATTTGTAAGCATGTAAAGGTGTGTCTTCATTCTCCACTTTCCAAACACTTGGATTTTGCTATACCGTTGCATTAAAATGTTTGCTAGTTTTGTGGGCCAGTTTCTTTTACTGAGCACTTCCTCAATGGCACATGGAAAATAGTTTTGCATGTACATGTGTAAGCAGACTGCAACGGTAAATAGCCAAAGAAGATAATCAATAGCACTAATTTTGCTGAGGGGGTGTGTGTATGTACCCAACATGCTGCTAGCACAAAGGAACATGAGTTCATTCTCAACTTGCTGCTTCTTTCAGTCTTCTACATTGTATTTGGGAGAGAGCTTATTTGTTCAGTGTCTTAACCTGTACTTCAGTAATAGTAGTAGCAATAATAGTAAGGCTTTTTACAAGGTGAACTGCAACCTGCCCGGGAGGACTGGGGGCTGCTGGTATTACAACTTTGAAATGGGCTTTTCTTGTGATCCACATGGTGCGACCTTGCTTGTGTAGAGACCCTTGCTGAGCCCTTTGCAAGAGGGGAGTTCTTGAGTAAAATTTGTGCTGCAGTAGTTCAGATTCTCCTTGCAGCGAAAGCTTTATCTTAAACTGTGGTAATGTAATTCCCCCTCTTCTTCCCATTGCTGTGAGCTAGTAAGGGTTTAGAACATAGGCGAAGAGGTTTCTTTCTCTTGGACATCTTCCAGGTTTGTTTTGTCAAGTTCATGTTAGCTCCCATGAAGGTTTTTGTTCTCTAAAGCTATGTTAGTATAATTAGTTCGAAGTTAGATTGTTGTATTGTTACTGTTGTTAGATACAGAAAAGATGAAATTCCGTTGCTAATCCAAGATACAGATGTACTTGGAAAACATTTAAGTATGATCTGGAGAGCATTTCATTTCTGGGTAAGCAGTTGGGCTGTGCTAGAGCTGATAATCCTGGGTAGCTGCCTCTCTGCTGGCTGCTTATTTGGCTTCTTAAAGTAATTTGGATCACAAAATTGAGAAGAGTGGCTTTTTGACTGGGTTAATTACAAGTGCAGTCAGCTCCCAGAGAGCGTGGTGGCTCGGCAGGAGCCTGCACGTGTTCTGAGGTAGTGTCAGGAGCCTGCAGTGCTGATCTCTGTGCCTTAATCGGTGGGAGTTAAAGATACCAGCTCTGTTCGTCTGCTATTCACAGCCATCAGTCTAATAGTTGTGTGAAAGAAGTTCTCCCAATGCAGTGCCTTCATTATAACCATATTTTCTCTTTAAATTCCAGGGAGATGGCTGGGTTTATCACAAACCCCTCTGGAAAACAGTCTCTGCTGCACAAACTCACCAAACAGACAGTAACTAATAAAAAGCTGCTCTAAGATGAGTTTTCTGATTTTCCTCTCCTTTTCCTCTGTCTCTCAGAACGCAGTAATCACACTGAGTGTCCCCTTTTTATGTAATTGTGCAAGTTTAAATGAGCATAAAGAAGTAACTATACTAGGGCACTTTAAAGCTATTAAAAAAAAAAAAAAGGTAAAAATCCAAGTTGTAGAGACAAACTTGCCAGGTACATTCAACCAACTTGTTTTTTTGTATGATCCAAGAGATTTTATCTGCATTGTGTAAGATTATTCTAAGTAGATCTGATTGCAAAAGCTGCCTGAGAGAAGAAGGAACCTGTTGGATTTTGGAGTGACATAGGAACTCCTTTGGAATCTGTGTCGAGCTCTTAAATAACCGAAACCTCCTCAGTACACATGTAGACAACAGCAACAAGAAATTGCTGCTTTTATGCCCAGGAATTAATCTTCTTGGCGAAAACTGGAAGGGCGTTTGGAAGATGTGCCTGAAATCAGTATTAAGAAACAACTGGATCATGACGACCTTTTCTTTGGAGAGAACGCGTGCATGCATTGGAGGAATATGGGATGTACGTAGAGACTACTTTCCTTTTTTATGGATTTATAAAAGCAATTAGAAGTGTAACCATGGAGAAATTTTTCCTCTGAAGCATTTTAATATACTTGAAATAATTGACTTGAATTGGAAAAGTAATTTGAACACTTTTCAGCTCTAATTTTATTAAATCTCTTTGAGTGACTGGTTTTTCTCAAGTCATAATGTAATGATATCTGGCCTGTTTTTTCTCCTCCAACTTCTCTTCCTGAGGACTAAGGCTTTCAAAATGAACAGAAAACATACAATTTTGTATTTAAATTTCTCTGCCCATCTAATCGTCTCAGAGATGAAGTATCAGTGTTACAAACTGTCCTTTGGGTTGTTTTGTTTTTTTTCTCCTGTGGTGGTGTTCAGAACAAAGCAGTGAAATGTGACCTTGAATACATGGACTGTAGGTCCTGGTTTTTCATCTTACCATAAGAAAACCCAAACAAACAACTGATTATGGTGAGGACTGGGTATTGATTTGAAACACAATCAGATATCAGGAAACTGTATTCAGGTACAAACATCCTCTTTTTTTTTTTTTCCTTTTTATAACTATTTTATTGAAGTCTAAGAATTGCTGGCAATTAAGAATAGTACTTACTATGGCTTTCGTTATTGTTGTAACTACAAGCTACCTTAATTTTTCCAACAGTGGTGCCTTAATCTGTTTTTTCTTCTGATGTAGTCTTCCAATCAGTGTATATAACATTATCTGCCACTTCCCAGCCATGGCAATGGCTGCACCTGATCCAGCATCATGAGAACTCACAACTGTCTGATCTGGTAAGATGTTTTCTGTAGAGAAGATGCAAGTGTAAGAATGCATCAGAAGGTTCAAATAACCATGTTAACTTTCAACACAAACTGTAAATCATGCAAAAAAAAAAAAAAAGAGTTGGGTTTATGCACAACTGTTTTGATCCTCTTGTACATTTATTTTTTTTTTGCTGTGAAATGCACTGAGATCTCAATGCGAGTCATAGTCTGTTTGTGAGAAGTGGGGGGGGGGAATAATAAAGCTACAAAATGATTCATTTGTTCTGTCTGCTTTCCTAAAGATCAGGTGACCAGGAAAGAGTAGGTTGTTGTTGTTTTCTTTCATGCTGGAGATCTGTCTGGGCTTTCCTTGGTCACAAAAGTGGGATATTTTGGCACTGTGTGCTTGAGTGGTAACTGTTCCCCAGCAGAAAAATGTTTTAGGCCCTACTTGTCTTGTTTGTGATATTCTATGCGACCATCCTGTTGTGATAGTTTTGGATATCCATTGGGCATTTTCATGTTTAACCAGGAATAAAAATAAAAATTAAAACAGTGGGATTAGCTCCTCCTTTTTTCTGGGTCTGTGGCACATTTGGGGTGTGCTCCTTGCCCAATTCCAGGATTTTGGGGTAGGAATCATGGTGGCAATGTGTGAATTTCTTCCATGGCTCATCAGTGACTGCACCAAACTGGGGCTGGTAGAGAAACAGATTAACACTGTATATGTTTCATAGTTATTTTATCTGCATCACATGGCACATTTGCTTTAAACTAACAACAAGGGCTGAGGGGCAAAGTCCTACTTTTAATATTGCAGTGATCAGAGCAAAACCAAATCTTTTTCAGCTGAACATACTCCAGGGATCAAACTTAAGCTTACTAAAAAACTCAGTCACTCAGCTCACCTTAAAATTTTGATTTGGGAATTTGTCAAGGTGATGGCTGTAAACGAGACTGAAAAGCTCCCATGTTGACCATAAACCCATTTGTGTTCCTTATATAATACTATTAGTCAAGTTATTTTTCTTCCTCCCTCATCTGGTATACTTGTGGTTTCACACTAGAAAGCTGTTACTAATTTTGTTGTGTAAAAATAGACCTAATGCTGAAGAAATATTTCGATAAAATACAAGAAGTGATTTCTTTTAACATGGGAATGTTTCTAGGAAAAAAGGTAAAGCCTTCCTTTGCTCAAGTGATCACCAGAACTGGAATGGTTCCTGATATGGATTTAGTTATGCAAATTCCTGCTTTTGGAAACAAAGGACATAGTTGAAAACAGTTTAAAAGGAAAAAAATCTAGCCACTGAATATCCAGTTTAAATTGTAATTGTGGTTCTTCTGAGAGTTGCAGGCACCCTGTGGATTAATGGATGTATTTTTAACTCTGACCAGATTTGATTCTCTTGCATAACTGATGTTGTTTCCATCCTGTACCTTCTGGAGCAAAGGGAAGGGCTCAGTGCTGCTTCCTATACTTGCTAGAACCATAGCGTGTTCCAACAGGGAGCGTGGCAAAATAGGACATTGGCTTATGTTACCTTCTGTCTTCTTGGCTTGATCAGGCCCCACTGAAGAGCAAAATTCTCATTGATCTCAGTGGTTTTAGGCTCTCTGAATCATAAACAGATCTTGGAGCTTAAATAAGTGGCTTTATTTAGAGGTACTGTGCAGCCTGCTGCTCATGGAAAAGAGAGTTTGACAGTCACCCCTGTTTAATGTAGGCAGTCAGGTGTGTAATCCTGATGGATTTGCGTTTTATGGGAAAAAAATGCACTATGCAAATTGTATTGTTCAAGATTTTAGGCATGGGTAGGGGAAAAGATAAAGTTTTTCAGCATATTTGTATTATGAACTGTCAAGCCTAGGATGAAGTCTGTCTCCCCAGGAGAATTTGGATTTCAGCCATCAGAACCAGAGATTCCTTCAATGTTTGTCTAGTTTGCACAGGCTGATCCCCCTTTGTCCCTGTCATCTGTGGGAAGAACAGGTCAGAATGTCTTATAAATCCTTTTGAGCTTGGAAGAACAAGTAGATACATTCATCAGTGTATCTGAACAACTTGGTGCAGAACTTGGTATGGAAATTCTGCACACAATACTGTGGGAAGGAAAGATTGGACAGTCTGGGGAGTTCCTGTAGGTTTTTATCTCCATGACAGGGAAGCTGTCCCATGCTCTCTTTTTCTTGTGCCAGAGCAGTGGTTAATGTAGTCAAGAAATGAGACTGAAGTCAGGTGGGTGGGAAAGGTGGATTTGTGGAGAACTGCACAGGATGTGCTTCAAGAGGAAAGGGTTAGCTTGAAAAATTGTATCAGGAGGTAGCAGCCAGGTGATAAGTGAGAATGACAGGTGTGGTCACAGTTGCAGGTGGAATGAGTGGTAGCTAAACAAAATTTTTGTTATTTAGAATTGATGCAACCTAATGCATTCCCCTTCTCTCCTTCTTTGAAGGGGATGGAGACAATTTTGTTCTAGGCTTTTAATTTAGCAGCTGTAAAAACAGTCCAAGGAGGTGGAAACAATAGCTAGAGAAGAAAAGGGTTTTATATGGGTTGGTGCTGTCACAGCTGAACATTTTAGAGAACCAAGCCAGCCCTGCAGTTCTGCTTCCCTGCTCTACACTGGAGAGCCTCGGCTGTAGAAAACTTGTGACTGTTGCATGGTTTGCTTCCTTCCCCTCTTTCTGGGCTGATCCATGCAGCTGTGCTGTGGCAAGCAATGTATTCCTCTCGGATGCTATCCCAAAAAACACACCTCTGTGTAGGTGTCAGGTAGGGGCTTGCAGGGCTTAGGGACACCTGAGGATCTTGCTTTCTTTGCTCCCCAGAGTGGAGTGATTTGCAGGGTGCCAGGGTTCAGAGCGAGGTGTGACTTACCTTTCCTCAATTGCTTTCCGGAATAGAGGCAGCCTGGATTGATCTGGTAATCATGGGAATAAAGGTCTCAGTTCTGTCTGACTGTGTTTCCTCAGGTCGGGTAACCCAGCAGGGAGGTGCGAGAGTTGCAGGAGGAATTGGCCAATGGACTTGTGTTGGTGCCGTTACTGTGGTGCAAATCTGGCTAGAGATGGCTGGAAACTGGTCTGATGGGGGAAAGGGTTATCTAGATATCCTGCCTGGGGAGTTTTTAGGGTGAAGCAGCCATGTCTACACTGCTGAGTTCTTTGTTCTTTCTCGAAGAAGCTCCACACATCCACCTGAACTATCAATTAACCCAGGAATTCCCCAGTGAGAAAAGGTATGGTGGAGTTGCATTGTATCAGGTTTTTACAATCTGGATTATTGTGGATCTTTGCACAATGTTGAATAAGTGATTTTCTTGGATGTCAGCATTTCTTCCATAGAGGGTGTGGTACATCTCATGATGTCTTTTTTTGCTGCTGCAACAGATTTTGTGTGTGTGTGTGTGTGTGTGTGCAGGCCATTAAAAAAAGGAAAATAGTTTTGATCACTGCAGAAAAAGTTAGAAAAGAAACTCGTGATGAAAATATGGAAGGACTTTAAAAAGATAGACATGGCATTCAGGTGCTTATTAATAAAAGATTAAACATTATTATTTTAAAAAATAATAAAAGGAATGCTTTGCATCATTATACATTTTAAGTAAGTAAAAAGTCAGTTCATATAATAATGTTGCACTTTAGCCAAAATATTGATTCCACAGTTCACTGTATCTGCGGGAAGAAACGGATCTTATAAATAACTTATGTACTAGATCTTAGTTCCATTTTGAAAAACAGTGAGGTTTTTTTTCCCCCTATGAGCTAAATGCTTCTCTCTTATCCTCTTGTTCCTTGTGATGAGGACTTTTGCCTGCTGCGTCACTGAATGTTTCTGCTCCCGTCACTGTCCTGGTGCTCCCCACCTGGAGAAGCTGTTTTGCTGGCCTCGTTGTCCATGTTGTTGTTGAGGATGTCATCACAATCCATCTGTGCCATCAGGTTGAAGCGCTCAGCCACGCAGTGGGCGGTGAGCCGAGCCTCGGGGTCGTGGTCCCAGCACTCGGTGATGGTGTCGCACAGGAATCGCATTCCCTGCAGTCAGAGGGGCTGAAATTAGAATCAGAAGGCAGGAGGAAGAGGATCTAACACAGTGTCAATGTTTTACCACACTTCTGACAGTCTCCTGCATAAAGGCTGTTTTTGGCCAAGCTTAAGCACAAGAGGAGTCAGCCTTGGTGATTTGTGGAAGTGCTGATGCTTCCCCTGGCACTCTTGTGTTAGAGCAGCAGCCTTGGCTCCCTTGGCATCTGCTCCCAAGCATTCCCCATGCTCCCTGGAAGTTGGCTTGTGTTGGCTGTGAGACTTAGAGGGCCTGGATCCATCCAGGCCCTCTTTGTCTCCTGTCTCAGCCTTGCCCATTTGGATCAGAGAATCCTAAAATCGGGAGGGACAGGAGAGATATGGATGGTGACCTGCTGAGCCCAGTCCTCTGGGTTTGAGCTGTGCCCTGCCTGTTACACGTGGAGGGAGGGGATGGGTGGGTGGGGAGTTTTTCAAAGGCAGGTTTGGAATTTAATTTCTTAGATCTGACTTCATGTTTTCGCAGCATTCTGAAAGGGTGTGCTGTGCCAAACAATCATTGCAGTGTGCAGCTGAACCTTGTTCTCTTATCACAAAATAGTGTTTTGGTTGAGGTGGGATGGGATGTTTCCCTGTTTATTCCAGAGTATGTGAAGTTCCTCTCAGCTAAAATGCTTATGTCTCCCAGAAATCTATTTTTGTTTTTGCCCAGTTGTGTAGGGCTCTGAAAAGAATTACAATATTTTGGGCTTACAAACAAAATAAATGGTAGTATTCAGCTGGTGTTTTTCCCACTCTTTAGCTAGTAACACAGCTAGCACCAGAAGCTATGTTGAACCTTCCTTCGCCCATGTAATTCCATCATGTGCTATTGCTCTTGGCATCATTGTCAACTAAAGTTGGAACACAGTGGAAAAATCATTATTCTAAATAAAGCTTCATGGTTTTCAGTGGGTTTTGTGTATTTCTTAATTTGCAATTAAGAGAACCCTAAAGTCTCATATGGACCCACACAGGAGGAAAATCCAAGTCCTACAGAGATGTAGGGTCAGTGTCATCTGCCCTTCTCCACCTTACTCGGAACTCAGTGCTCTCTGTTAAGGTTCGTTGTACTAAATCTTCCATAATGGACACAGATTGGAGAGAACGGGATTGTACAGCAAAACTGACAGATGGTGTGTTTCAGCACCTCTGACGTCACTCATTTATTAGCTTAGTTGAAAGGATTTGAGGGTAATTGATTACATGCAAAAATGAGCTAGCTTAGGTGAAGCTTTTTAAGTCAGCCTGTTCTCAAACAGGACATCGAAGATTTTCTGTACTTATTTTTTGCTGGAATCATAAGACATACTTGCAGTTTGCCTTCTAGTGTTGATGCTCTTTTGAATGGTGTAACTGGAACATCTTGTTTGGCTTACAAAATGGACTTAGTTTGGCTTTTATATTTGATATCTGTTTTTCCAAGATTCCAAAGGATGCTGAGTTGTACAAGTGTATTTTTAGTGGCAATATTGACTTAAGCTTCCAGTGCTCCTTCCTGTCCTGCACAAACCTGTGGTTGTGCCAGCATCTGTTCAACTGCTTTGTGAACCAGATTCAGGAATTTACCTGCCCTAAAAACACTTTTTTTTCTTTTTTTTTTTTTTCTTTAATGTGGTGGGGTGTGAAACAAGGTAGAAGCATGGACCTAAGGGGTTTGTGAGTTATCTGGGAATCTGGAGATAAATTTCTTCAGCTGCCTTTGTTGTGAGGCCTTGCAAACAGTTGCCCTGAAGCTGCTGTTGGATGAGTCAGCCCTGTCAGGGATGTTAGTGCTGACACTTGCTGAAAATCAAACCGTGGTCTTCTCTTGACTGAGAGCAATCCTGGTGGTTGAAGCCACCACAGTAGCATTTGGAGCTCTGCAGCAAACTTATTTTCATTGGGGGGGAACATCTATGGGTCCTTGTTACCCTTCCTCGGTGCCACCTAACTCTTTCTCCCGCAGGAAGCCAGCCTTGGCCCCCGGAGTGCCACAAGCCGGTGGCTTTCTGCTGCTTCCCAGCAGATGGTGCTGCCCAATTCCTCATCCCGGGGAGAACGGTTGCAAAATACCCGGAAAATGCTGTAAAGCCAGGCTTGTAAGGAGATGTTTATTAGATCAGCAGAGATTAGGCAGAGAAAAACTTTCAGCAACACAACGTGGCTTTTCTGCTCCTCTTCCCCAGTGACCATCAGATGGTCCAATAAAACTTCCCACCGTATAAGCCTTGCTCTGTTTGCCTGCTAGACCAACCCAACTACAGCAACGTTATTTCTGGGAGGTGACGGCAGTCCGCCTCCTTCAGCCCTGGGAACAGCACAGTTATGCTCACGCTCTATCAAAGTGTGCTTTTTGACAACCCAAGCCTCTGTATATTTTTGTTGTGGTTTCCAAGTTTATCGGAGACCCTGGGAGGTGAATGTCTGAGATGAATACTCAAAGGCTTCAAATATGTGGCAGTGCTGATTGAAGTCTCTGTATTTGTCTTTGTCGATGAAAAAGGCTGCGTGAGCTTCAGAAATGGACTCACTGACTGATAAACTCCCCGGGGGTCCTGCAGAAACCACAGATTCATTTGATGCTGTTTGCAGTTTTGGTCAGTCGGGTCAGCTGTGAGTCTTTGGACAAACACAGTTTTGAGAGGAGGCATTTTAGGGAACATGTGGCCTCCTAAGGTTGAGAAATTCTCTCTTTCCTCATGCAAAACCTGCCTGTGTGTGCCATCAGGGTAGGGTGGGAGCAGTGGCAGTGAGTTTTACAGGTAGATATTGCAAAAGGATGCACTGAGCACTGCAAGGTTCTGAAAGACAGCAGGCTTGATGTTTCAGCTTGATTGTCAGGTGAATGTGAGTGTTGATCAGCAGATGGTGTTTTTCCACAAAACATGTGAAATTCAAGAAGTAGCAAAGTCAGGCAAGATGTGGAAGTCACAGTCAGCATGCCTGTAACCCTTCATGTCTTTAGTCTGTGAAAGAAAGCACTGGCCTGGGGCAGGGGACCCTGTCAGGGGCAGGAGGGAGCTCTGTTTCTATGGGTGGTTGCTCTGGGTGTGCTTGTGGGTGGTTTTAACAGAGCACATTTCATCACTGCTGAAATGTTCCTGTTCTGGAACACTGGGTTATGCTCTCTGTGCTGACACCCTTTTTTTCCAGACCCTCTGAAGGCTGGTGAAAAACTTCCCTTGGCAAGCCCTGAGCCTTGCACAGTCCCTTCTCTCAGCTTCACTCACTTGTCCTGAGTGTTTGGTGTGAAGGAGATGTTTCCTGGTTTGCTCTTCCTTGTAGAAATGGAAATCTTTCTTTCATGCTAAAGGTAATTTTGAGCTTGAAACTTCCACAGCCAAGCATGCAGAAGGCTGGATGCACCTCCCTTCCCCATTGTGTGTGAGGGACTTCCAGACAAGTGCTTAAGAGAGGAGTTTTGTGAACTCCAATGATTTACTATTTCATGAGAAGAGCTGCACTGAAGTGTTTGCTGTTATCCTCAGGGTAACTGCAACCCCTCACCTGGCATTCATAACTTCCTGATCATGGCTATTGGTCAACACATTCTGCTGTACCCATGACTGGTGGCTTTTATGCAACAAGAAAACGAGTCCAGTGGGACTTATGTGGGCCCAGCCATCCACAGTGGAGCTGGAAGTAGAGCCCACGAGTTCTACACACTTTTCCTTTGACTAACTTTAATTTTTCAGGCTGGTTTAGTGTGTTGCTCTTTCCTGAAAGCTTACCTGATGCACCAACCAGCTGCTTGGGATCTCGGGCCGGCCTCTGCCATGCAGCACAATGTCCCTCATGGTGTCCACACAAGGCTGCTCCTGGACTTTCGACCCAAAAGGCAGCTCATAATTCTTTACCTCTGCAAGGAAACAACAGCAGCATTACAGGATGTTTTTGGTGCATTCCCTGCTTTGTTTTGGTATAGTCCACCAGATGAGAATGGATTTGTTTTTAACAGTCTGCAAAAAAAAAAAAAAAAGCAGATCTGGAAACAATTGAGAGTTTGAACACAGAAAAGTAGTGCTGGGTTTTCACATAAAGGTTCTTTTCAGAGACAGCACCAAGCAACCATTTGACCGCCTTCCAGAACCCAAAAGATGCACTACAAAGGACCTGGTTTGTCTTTGGGTGAGACATATTTTGAGCAGGCAAAAAGAGTTGTGCTGGTGAAAGATGGAAGGGGCGACTATGACACGAGATTTTCCAGATTTCTGCTGCAGGCATGGAATTGGTTAGAGGAGAAACGGCCCTTCCAGAAGAGCAACCCCATGTTGTAGGGGATCCTGCAGAAACTGCCTGTTGGCAGAGGTGAGAGACCACCCTGGTTCCTGCCAGTTCCTGCCTGGATCTGAGTGCAGGTGAGATATGAGCTGGGAGGGATGGTCTGGGATGCTGGTTTGGGAACAAAGGATGCATGGGGCCCCTGAGCCAGGCAGGGGCCTCCCACTGCTGGCCATGGGACTTGAAGGGCAATTGGGGCAGCTTTCTGGCCAAGGGTTGGAGGTTCCTGCAGCTCTGTGGGCTGGTATTGTGAGTAGGTGGGATAGGGGTGGAAAGGGAGAAAGAAGAAGGCAGGCAGGGGCTAACACCAGGGCAGTTAATGAAACGTTTTGCTACACACAATTGTAGATTGTGTGTAGGATGTGGCTGTGGGAAGTGAAGGGGGAATTTCACACTGTCAGAGGCTGGAGTTTCTGAGTCCCCATTGCAACACAAGCTCTCTGGTGTTGTCTGAAGAAAAAAATGGTTGAGGAGGGGGAAGCGCCTTTGGCCCTTCCTGCTTGGTTTTGCTCTGTGGGACTTCGCAGCTCATTGGCTTTGAGTGAGGCCTGGACCAGATGTCCCCATGGGGTCCTGTCCTGCTCCTTGACCACTGAGCCACCCTTCCTTGAGCCCCAGGACACAGAGCAGGCAGCCACGGGGTGATCTGCCACCAACTCTTGGCAGCCCTGCAGAGATTTGGGCCATGCCAAGTCACGTCTTTTGCCATCAGTTGGGATGTGGGAGTAAAGGAGCAAAAAGGCACACGGCAACCCCGGTGTGATGATCCTACCTCCTACCACTTCACATCTGGAGGCCATTTCCCACAGAACGAGGGCCATGGAGTAGACATCCATCTGCTTGAAAGACTCCAGGTCTTCCAGGTTCACTCTGGATTCCAGGACCTCTGGGGCCATGTACCTGGCAGTGCCCACCTGCCCACAGAGAGGAGAGAGGCGTTAGCAGGGGTGGGTGAGTACTTTGGCCACAGGACAGCTGGGGGTGGCTGGCAAAGGCTCCTCCAGAGAGGGCTGGTGGGTCATACTTGCCTGCCCGCTGTTGGCAAAGTCGTCCACTGTGAGGGAGGGGTCGAGGCGTATGGCGATGCCAAAATCACAGAGCACACACTCCTGCTCGTTCTTCACCAGGACATTGGTGCTCTTGATGTCGCGGTGGGCAATGGGGATTTTTGGACGGCCACAGGTGGTGTAGTCGCTGTGGAGGTGGGCCACCCCGCTCACCAGGGACCCAGCCATCTTCTGCAGGTCCATCCAGCTCAGCACGTGGTGGGAGAGGTAGTCCTTGAGGTTGCCCCGGCTGTGGTAGGCGGTGATGAGCCAGTACTCCCGGCGGGGCCCCGCGCCCCGGTCCTCGGCAGTGAGGAACTGCAGGACACTGTCGTGCCTGAGGCTGGTGTCGGTGAAGATCTGGCTCTCATTCTTCCAGGAGGAGTATTCCTCGCAGGGGAAGATCTTCACGGCCACCGTCTCGTACTGCCCCGAGCGGCTGTGGCTCAGCTTGGCCCTCCACACCTCCGCGAACTGCCCCTTGCCCACCATCTCGTCCAGCTCGATGGGGAGCAGCTCAGCGGGGCGGCTGCTGGCGCAGCCGGGGCTGGTGCCGGCTGGGCTCTCATCCATCAGCACGGACAACTTCTCCTCCCGCTCCGTTGCCTTTCCCGGCTCCGGCAGTGCCGGGGGCTGTCCCTGTTTCCCTCCCCACGCCTTGGCTCTCTTGCGTCGCTTCTGCGTGCGGCAGAGGTAAAATATCACCGTGATCATCACCGCCACCAGCAGCGGGGGCAGGAGGCTGATGGCAGCCACTGGGATCACCTCTTTGCTCTGCAGCATGGAGTAGCCTGAGGGGAGGAAAGCAAAGGCGAGGTGCTGCTGCTGCTGCGGGTCTGCCGCAGCTCATTTTCAGCACGCGGAGGAGGAAAATATGCAAAGCTGTTAATGGAGCGCAGCCCTTTGCGGGGCCGCAGGAGCCACTCCCGGCACGGAACCCAGATGCAGGCACTTAGCAAGGGGGCTGACCGGTTTTGGTCTCAAATTGAGCTCCATTTGTTAACAGAGAACACAGGCCAGCGTCGCTTGGATTGGGCAGTGCCGCACATGAGAGCCTCCTGCTGCCACCCAAAGGGCCTTTTGGGGGTCCCAAGCGCTGCTTGGGCTTCTGGCAAGGGGAGCTGGGCTGGAAATAACAGTGATAAATGTGAGACAAGGCTCGAACTCAGCAAATCTCTTAGGGGGTTTGGGGCTGGAGCTTTGCAGGACCCCTGTGGTATACAAAGAGCCAGGAGGGATGCTGGGGGTGGGCAGTGTGCAGGACCACCCAGCCCAGGGGAGTGCTGAAATGATGCTTTGTAGGATAACTAGCACACAGGAGCATCATTTCAGTGCTTGCCTGCCGGTGTTGGCATCTCCTTCCTCACCCCATTACAACAGCAACCCCAACAATTGACAAGGCATGGCTGCATGTGTTTTATTTCTTTTAAACCCCCTGTTGGCCTTAAGATTGTTGGGGGCAGGACGTGCACACAAAGCCATAACCCTCACACAACATATAATTGTCTGATCCTTTGATGTTTGCGATTCCTGGAATAAACATGCTGACTTCAGTAGAGATATTCAAGTAAAATCTTACTCAGAGGTTTTTCTGCCAAGGATAATAACCCAGGGGAAGAGGGATAAGAATCATTCCATAAGCAAAACTCTCGCTGCTTGACCTCAGTGTGTGCAGATCATAATTCAGGTTCTGGAAAAACAGAGCATTTAGCTATTTTCCTTGGCAAATTTCAAAAAAATGTGCTGCAGCTAATTTCTGCAAGGCTGTGAAAGCGTTTCTAAAATAGGCATCAGGTTTAAACCACAAGATCAACCTAAACTGATATAAATCAATAACTAATTCAGGAATATGTTTATTTTGGAAAGAGTTAGGCTTGGATATCACCTACTGCTTTAATGGATTTACCCGATGCTTCATATCCCATCTTTGAAACTCTGGAGAAAGAGAAGATATTTTTTAAGGAAGTTGCGTGCACAATTCCCAAAAAGGGGAAGTTAACACAACTTCAGGAAATTTCTTCATGAGGGTCCCCATTCCTGATGGAAGTCTTTTGATATACAGGAGTTGCAGCAGGGGTTAGACCCCTTCTACAGAGAGCAAACTTACTTGCTCTGGCGATAACCACAGGTCTGTGAACCCACACCTTGTTGAGCATTGCTGTGCGGGTCTCTCCATCCCTGCTGAGGGGACATGGACCTCCAGGTCTGGGCTCAGCTGGAGCAGAGGTGTAAAGGACTTGGCATGCTCCACCCTACCCAGCATCTTCCCAAGGTGTCCCCTGGTCTCCTCTGTGCACAGCTTTAGGAAATTAGGGCTCTGTGTGTTCATTAGCTTGGTCTCTGGGCTCTGATGGAGTCCCCTGCACCCCCAATGCAAGGGCAATGCCAGCTGGCAGCCCAGACCTGAAAGCAGAGCTTAAGGAATCAAGAAACAGGAAAAAATCTGCCTGCTTCAGCTGCTAGAGAAGTGCTTATCTCTGTTAGGTGTTTCTCTGCTCAGGAGTTGTCTGTACCATTGAACATGACAAGAAGTTAATATTTAGAATGCAAATGATCCCCTAAAGCAGAAGAAAAGGATGTAAAGAGTGGGGTCTGTGAGCCTGGGGTTTGCCTAAGTGGGCTCCATGGCCCGTATCAAAGAGGAGAGAGTTGTTAAAGACCTGCAGTGCTCTTGCTCCCACTTTCAGTGCTTTCCACACCGGCTGACAGGGGGAGGCTGGTTCTGGAGCCTTCGCTGGGGGCGGCATTTCCAATGAGCCAGTTGTCATTTTTGTGTGAAATTACATATCCCAGCATCGGCTTTGGGATTTGACTATCTCTCCCTAGAAGTGTGTGTACCTGTTATGTTTGGCTGGGGAAGCAGCAAAGAAACGCCAAATTTAGCATCATGTGCCTCCATTGAAGTGGCTTGTTTGTTCAGAGAATTTGCATTTCATGTGATGTTTTTCTTTTTTCCTTATGTTCCAGGAAAAGCTATGCCACTGGCTTGCAAGTTCTGCTTAGGCTCTTTTTCAGCATCTCCTTGTTCTGTGATTATGGAAAATTGGAGACATTTCACTCTGCTTTCATTACAGGTCAGATTCTTGAAGGACACTTGGATAAGCCTGGTCTGCTTGGAGTTGGGGAGGTTTGGACAAACCCCCAAAGGCTCAGGATCTGGTTGTAAATGTTTCCAAAGTATATGACCCTCCTGAGGTATAGAATCGAGCTGTCTTTTAGTTTTCCCTCCTGTGGATTTACAGCTCCTGTTGGATCTGCAGCCACGTGCAAGCCACACTTATATGTGTGTGTGCACAGCACTGGGGCAACTCTGGCCATCTCTGCTGGGCAGGAATTCCCAGGAGAGCAGCAGGAGAGACATTGCTGCCTGCCAAGCCCTGCACCCCAGCACCTCCACCTCTTCAGGTTACAGCTGTGGGGGGTGCCAGCACTTCCCAGGGATGTGCTCTGGGGCAGGATTTGCTCCAACCTGATTTAAGGCATTCAGAGCTTTTAACTCACATGAGTTACATCAGCTCCTGGGTTCCCCAGTTGATTCACCCTGTGCTGAAGGCACAGCCCACCGAGAGATATAGTGGATTTTCCATCACCTGATGTTTCCAGGCAAAGGCTGGAGGTATTGCTGGGAGGAATGCTTTGGCCACAGACAAAATCCTGGGCTCAGTAACGGGGTGGGGATTTTAACCGGCTTTTATATGGGGAGGTCAAAGAAGACGGTGGAACAGCCCCTTCTGCCATTGCATCTCCCACTCTGCTGGAAATACAAGGGATTTGCCATTGGCACTGGGTGCTGCTCCTCCCACGAATAACTCACCGTTGGTGTGGTTCTCAAAGATGAGCTTGTCGTTGCACTCCTGCTCGTCCACACAGCCACAGATGTAGATGATCCCATCCTCGCTGGGCTGGTGGCTCATGATGCAGCGCGAGGTGTTGTAGTTGGGCACCATGAGGTTTTCGATGGGGCGGTGGGGGTTGTGGCAGAGGGTGCTGATCCTGATGCTCTCATTGTCCTGTCTCCTGCATGTGACAAAGGAACCAGCACAGGGTCAGCCTGGCATCTCAGCCTTTGTGTCACCTCTGTGTCACCTTAAACCCAATTCTAAGATTATTTCTTTCAAGCTGTGTAGGGAATGACTTATTTGCTGTGGCTCTGGTATAATTCTACTGATATGTACTTATAGGACCAGTGATGGGGGGATGACTGGGCCTGCACAGGCTACAGCATTGCAGCTGCTACTCGGTGTGTTCAAAGGAAATGACAACCATTAATTACTTTTCCAGGGACAGCCTCTGTCTCCTGACCTGCTGGTGCAAAGCGGGAGGGTGAAGGTATGGAGAGGTTTCACAATGTCTTTGAGGTCAGCTGGGAAGTCAGATGTAAAAGCCAAGAACCTAAATTTGTCACCCTCTCCCTGGTAAATTCCCCTAGTTTCAGTGCTCCCCACATTTTCCTGGGGCTACCAGGAAATTCGACAGAGGAGCTTCCAGCTGAAGAGTCCTTGGAAGGTGTGATCCCTTCTCCATGGGCTGCCAGGACTGGGCATCTGGAGGACATGAGCATGGGGCCAAAGCCGCTGCTGTGACCCAGATACCCACTCAGGAGAAGTTCAGATGATCCAGATACACCTCAGCAAGACAGCAAAAGCACCAAGGCTGGCCTGGAGGTGAGCCCTGCCCGCAGGGATCTCATTCTCTGGATGAATCCTAAATGGGATGGGAGATGCTGGGAGGGGTTGCCAGGTTATTTGTGACTGTGTACCTGCCTCACTTCATCTGATACACGATACAGGGTGCAGCTCCATCCTGTGCAGTGGGATTGCTTCCCTGGCATGGGCATTAATGCTGTAGCGGCCTTGCTTTTTCCTGGACATGTAAGCTGCCAACAGGAAAAACCCAGGAAAAATCCAGGCTGGATTGCCTACCCATCATTTAAGGTGGCTTCTCCATGTGTGCGTAGGGGAATTTGGGGCAGGGGGTGGATTTTGTTGTTTGTTTGTTTGGGTTTCTTGTTGTGTTTTGCTTTTTTAAAAGTCCATAATGCAACAATTACATTGAGGCAAACTCCTACTGAAAGCTGGCACACAGCATTCACGCTAATTAGCAGGTTGAGATAAAGCCTAGCGATAAGTGCTTGGCTGGCTTTTACTTTGGCAGCCAAATTAAAAGGGAAAGTGGAGGAAAATCACTCTGGGCAGACCCAAAATGGGTGTTTTTATAGTTTTGCTCATGGGGACCAAAAAGCTGGGGGAGGCACTCTTCCGGGCCAAACCATGCAGTGCGTGCTTGGCCCGAAATGCAAGATTGCGTTTCCTGTCCAGGCACCTCCCTCAGGAGCAGGAAAGGGCTTTTTCCAGGGGATGGGAAAGAGGTGGGGTAAACCCAGTGGGTTAACCCCAGTGTGATGCCAGCTCAGATGTCCATGTGCTGGATGGGGACTGACCTTGGCCGCACCCCTGCATGTGAACTGAGGTTTCACCCACCTGATGCAAGAGGACATCATAGGTTTGGAGGTCAGGGTTGCTGGTTTGCCCTTGGGTTCAGCTTGTAAAGCTGAATTCAGAGGTTTATGGGAGTTTATAAGTCCCACTGCAAACTTGCCATGCTTTGTGCCAGGCACTCAAAACCTTAATTTATTTAGAAAATAAACTGGTACTAATTACAGGGCACACCAAATAATGTTTTTACTGTGAATTGTAATTTTATTTATGATGGAGTCAAAGAAAGAGGAAGAGAAAGCCCTGAATTACTGCAAAGGACAATAACCCAAACACAGGGTACACGTGTGAGCCCTTTTCCCCCCCATCTCCCCTTGGGGAGGGAATTTCCTCTCACCATATGGCCACGCAGATCTCGTAGGGGTCCTCGCAGTAGGAGTTGAGGTTGCAGTTGCTGTAGCACACCTTGTCCTCGCAGGCCGGGGGTGTGGAGTCGCACCACTTGCACAGGTTGGTCTTGAGGCTGCGGCGGGCGCCAGCACCGCAGGCTGGGGAGCAGAGAGGGGCGGCAGGGTATAACAACCACCATTTCCAGGGATTCACACAGCCGGTGCAGAAGGAGCCCGAAAGGACACTATTTCTCCACGTATTTTATTTTAAAGGTTTCATTTTGCCCAGTCAAATGCACTTTGTGCTATGCCAAAGCCTAGAGGAGATGGGGGAATGCTGCTGGCAGGTCCCACCGGACAAGAGGCTGGGAAATCACAGAGAATCACGTTTTCCCTCTGTGTTTCCCATACCATTTATCATCAAGAGGAAATTTACTTCTTCCTCTACAACCTAGGCCCAAATTGGCATTTCCCCTCATCCCGAGTACATTTGGTGTTTGAAAAGGGACATCTCCAGGTCTGTGTATGCCTGAAGACTTCATTTATTCCCTTCCCAGCAGGAAGAGAGGTGCTGGGGAGAGATGTATGGCCAGGCTGGGACAGTTCCCTCCTCTCCTGCTGTCTCCTCACCCTCCCTCTTCCTATTCAATGAGGTCAAGCTGGGAAATTTGTTTGCTACCCACTCCCCAAGCATCTGAGGCTGAGACTTCCCAAACTCTGGGGCAACAGGGGCTGCTCCCTCCAGGGCTCCATTGCTTTCTCTGCCCCATCCCAGCACGAGATGCTCTCCCACCCCTAGAGCCCTGGATCTGCCACAGCAGCAGGAATAACTGCTGCCTGTGGGGAGCTGCTCTGCCTGTATCTCACAGGCATAACATTATCTCTATTTTTATAGAAAGGGTGCATGAACCATGGTTGGTTAAGGGATAAATCCCAGCTAAATTTAAACTTCCTGTCTTAAGGCTGCTAAAAGTCTTAAAAGAAAAAACAACCACTGAGTGGCTTATGTAGAAATATATATTTATACTCTTTTTACTTAAATATATGAACTCCAAAGTGTTCAGGTATGAACCTGGACTACAGCAGCTAATTTTTTGAAAGTTTGAGCCATCTGTGATTCTCTGGCTGCCACATCCCCGAGCCACCCAGCAGTGCTGGGTGCTCCCAGCCCCTATGGAAAGGGCAGTCATGGCTCACTGTGCTGCCAACAGCCATCACAGGATTTTCCATCACCAGCTGTTAGTCTGAAGAAAAAAATTGCAAAATCCCTGACTGTATCTTGGGAAGCCTCAGCTCCTGCAAGCAGGGCCCTGCTGATCCAGCATATCCAGGGGCACCCCCAGGTCTGTCAGCAATGTGCAGGAGCTCCTGAATTCTTGGTGGCCACATTTGTGATGTGCCTGTGTTCCACAGCTGAGCCCACGGGCCCTTTTTAATGCATATACTGTCCCAACAGCAAAAAGCGGTTCTTAACTTCTCTGCTCCCCAAACCCAGGGCATGCAGCCTGCTCTGACAGCATCCCAGGTGCCTGCTCCGCTTCCCTCACCAGCCCAGACCCCCCTGCCTGCCACAGTCGTAAAGAGTTGCTGGAAGGCTCCCACACAGAAATAAACCATTTACAAGCTCCCATGGCCTCGTATGTAGGGCCAAGGTTAATGGTGGAGGGGAAATCTGGGTGCAGAGGAAAAGCCTGTTGCATCTGAAGGCTGGAAGGAGGAAATTTTGGTTTAAATGACCCATGCCAGGCTTAAAATGCAGCTCTGCAGGGGTTGTGTTGTGCGAGGTTTTGGGGGAGTGTCGAGCAGAGTGGGTGAAGATGTTGCCCACAACCTCTTGCTCATCATCTCCCATCCCTGGGGCTGCTCTGGCCCTGCTGGAGCACCCTGGGATTTTGTGGGTTACCTCCCCAGATCCAATGGCCCACATTCATCAAAGAGTTAGCTACTGAAACCATGGCTTCAGCTGGGATTGGAAGCACCTGCAGCCAGCATGAGCTACCCTCACCTGCCTGCCTTGCTATGCCACGGCAGGGCGTGCAGAATCTCAGGCAAAACTCCACTGGAGGGTGAGAGTTTCAGGCGTGGAACAGAAATCAAGCCCAGTATTTTTGTGCAGCCTTCAACCCACAACGACAGCCGCCGCACCCTACAAACTCCATTTGCACTGTTTCATGGGAACAGAGAATTGAAGGTAAGCTGGTTTCTGCCCCAAAACCCAAGCCCTACCACACCCAGGCCTGTGCTCTGGTGGTGTCACTGCCACAGCTCCTCTTTCACCCCTTCCATGCCGTGGCTCATGCTGTGCTTGCAGCAGGCTGGGGTGGGATTAGCTCAGAACCATCACTCCAGAGGTGCCTGGGGGCCCTGCAGAGGAGCAGCAAAAGGACAAATACAGGTTGTGGATGTTGCTGGTACAGGATGGGGTTAGTTATTTATGTGTTTATATCCACATATCCACCAGGTACGTTATTATTTATGCCAAGGGTTTGCTTGCGATCTCACAGCAGAATGTCAGACTTGCCAGAATTGCTCTGGTGTGTGTGGTGGGGATCTTGACTTGGTTGTGTTGTGCAGAGGGGAAGCCAAGACAGATGAAAGAGTTAAATATGCAAACAAGATCCAGAAATACAGCGGTAACTGGACAAAATTCTTTGGAGACAAATTGTTCTAAACTAACTCAGGCTGTGATTCTGTTATCTGCTCTGCAAGAAAGGTCAGAGCAGGAATATCTCTTTTTTCCTCCCCCCCATCATTCTTGTCCTAGGAAGCTAAAAAGAAGAGCATAAAGCCCACTGCAAGTTTCTTCAGGACTGTGTGTCCTTGAACCATTAGCTCGTAGGTACAATTTAACTGCCACATCACTCATCTTGGCCCTGATTAGACCCAGATGAACACTTTCAATATTAATAGTCGGATGATTTAATAAAGCTGCACAAGCAGTAAAAGTAACAATACACTTCCATAAACGGGTTCCAGATGTTGCCAAGGCAAATGCTAAACATCAAAATACAAACTTAAAAAAAAGCAAAAAGCTGGATAAGCAAAACTTGGAACAAACTATAAACTAATTAAATGTGGGTTGAGTTTTCCAAAAATAAATTGAAGCCATAAGGATATGATGTGAGCCAATAAATAGTACAGTTACTCAAAGTTATTGTGGAATGACAGTTGGAAAGATGGTTTGAAGTCACCGATAGGTGGGCTCACAGTGAGCTTGGCTTCCCATCAATAGGAAGTCTTGTTCTCCTGTGCACGAGAGCAGGATCAAATCTTCTGGTATCTATAACTGGGACCCCAGAGAGGTTACTGAGAGAATATGAGATGATTTTCAAGTCAGGGAATAAAGGAAAAATGACTCCAGAAGTGCCTGTGTCTCTCCTGCAATAGCAGCAGGGGTGATACCACCACCCAAGGACACTGGGATATTTTTTCATGTGTGTTGGGGCAGCCCTCCAGCCTCTCATTGCCTGCAAGGCATCCACAACCTCTGCTTGGCCACCTGCAAAGCCCGTGGAAACACCACTGCTGCAGTCAATAACCCACCCTCTTCCCCACACAAGAGTCATTGAAAACAGCTCTCAGAGAATTTCCCCCCAGTCCCGTCACTGCTGGCACAGAAGCAGCCAGCCCTCAGCAGAGGAGCTTTTTGCCAGTGGTGACTGTGGCTGTAAGAACACGGCAGGGGGATTTTGTGAGCCCCTCTCTACCACTGCAGCCCCTGAGTGCAGCTGGGTCATCCAGCACCTCACTCTGGCTCCAGCTTTCCACATGCTGTGGTCCCCAAGGAGGTGGAATCACTACGGAGCAAGCCAGGGGTGCTTTGGGGTGCAGGCATGGCACATTTGTTACAGGGGAGGAGAAAGCGCCTCGTAGCCCAAGCAATGCAGGCAGCGCATTTTCACTAAGGGGCAGAAGGAGCACTATCAGTTCTCAAGTATTTTCCCTGACGTGCTGCTTTGGGACAACTAAACACCAGATGGGCTAAGGGAATGTGTTTGGAGTGAGATGCTAGGGCACTTATCCCTGTTCCCATCTCTCCCCTTCCCAAGGTGGAAGGGGACCAGGGCCTCTGCCACACAGGACCTCCATTATAGGACCTTCAGATCATGCTCTGTCTTGCAGTGAAAATTGTCCGTATGTTGCTTGTATTTCTCAAGAACAAAGAAAAATTGGTAATTTTTAGGTCATAAATATTCTACAGTGAGGCCTATCCCCTCTCTTCTGCGTCTCCAAGCACCCTGGGATAGGGCTGACGCTATCTCAGCACTCACAGAGGGCTGCCCGGATTGCTGTTGGATTGCTGCACTGGCTCCTGGAGCTCCCTGCATCATCTTTTCCATGCAGATCAGTCAACCTGCAATGCCCAGGCTTTGCACTGGGAGAGACCAAGGCCAGGGAGATCAGTTGAGATGCTCTTTGCTTTCTCTCATCAGCAGTGCACTTAAACACAGTACTGGGGAGCTGCTGTGCCTCAACCCTGGAGCCCTGCTATTCCTGGAAAGCCCCAGACAGGTGCCCTGATGGAAACACAACCTTCACCGGGACCTGCTTTCCCACCTGGGCAAGCCTGGGCTCAGTGGCAAGTCCTGTGTCTGCTGCCAAGTTTAGGATTAGGTTTTGCTTTGGGCTTTTATCCGTAGTTAATGACACAACTACACAGTAACAGAGCTTCTCATAAAATTATTATGAGAACAAACAAATTCCTTCCCTTTTATATGCAGTACTTTGTTTTTAAGTTTAATCCAGAAGCAGAGCTGATGGGCTCTGCTCTCTCTCTGACGCATGTGAGAGCACCAGGTGCTCCCCATCACCAGGTTACTCCAGAGCTGCCTCCTCCATGATGCAACAACCAGTGCCACAGATGGGCACCAGGGTAATTCCTATGCCCCGATTTCTAGGAGATTCTGTGCAGGGTCAGAAGTTCCCACGGCACTTGTTCGGTGTGACCTGTGTAACAGTGATCCCGAATTTCTTGCTGTGAGTTTAAGCTAGATCTGACCTGTCAAAAAATGCCTGGTCTGGTTGCAGCATCTTGCTGTGCTGCAGAGTCTCCCCAGAACCAGACCTCAAAGTGTTGTACTTCTATTTTGGATGCAGCTCAGTTTCCTCCAGCAGACTCCTGTTCTCCTGTTTTCCTGGTGCTGCTTTCAGCTTCTGAAGCAAAGAGTTTTTAGTATCAGGCTGCTTTTCTCCATCCATGTGTTTTACACTGTGTCTTTATCTTCGTGGAAGAGGTGGAGGAGACCAAATGAAGCTGGAAAAACTTATTATCCCAGTTTTTGCCTCTGCAAGGCACAAGCCACCAGCTCTCCCAGGAAATCCATCAGTGCTCAGGCTGCATTCAGATCAGGGGACTCAGGCTCCGCCCTCAGCTATGTGGTCCTACATCGGTCTGCATAATAAATACTGTATTTGGCAGAGTACAGTATGGAGCAAGGAATGAGCCAGAAATATTTCCCGGTGCATAAAAAAGGACTGATTTTGATTGTGTTAGACACCAATGCTTCCAGTGCCAGAAAGACATGCAGTATACATTTCTGGTTTGCTTGGACCTTCTTCAAATAGGCTGGTAACTGACTTACTCTACCACTTAGTTTTCCTTTGTGAAAATACCCCTTTAAATTCAGTGTTTAGCAAATACTGCTTAGTCCCATTACAAAGTAAATTGGGTATGGATCATACCAGCAGGCTTCTCCAGTCTCTTTCAGATGCTTAAATTACATCATGATCTAACTTCACCCTGGGGAGGGACAAGCTCTGCAGATTATTGTCCGTCTTTCTGCTTTGGTAATCTTCAGTATTTCTCGGGTGCCTTTCACAAGTTTTCTGTGCATCAGTGCAATGTCTCTGCTTTTGGGGCGTGGGGATGTTTTGTATTGAGGTACCCCAGGGCTGTGCCCCAACAAAGCCAGCAACGTCCAGGCAAGCTGGAATGCCAGGGGGCAGTGAGGAGATGCCTGGCACTTGGCAGGCAGAATTTGGCCAGAGCAGTTTCTCTTTGATTGTGGTCAGTCGATGTCTGGGTGAGGACAGGGGAGTGTGCCTGGCCCCGTGCTCCTCCATCTGCCCGCGGAGACACTCGTCTCCTCCATCCACTGTGACAGGATCTCAAGTTTCCTTCCCAGATTTCACTTTCTGACCCCTGAAGCTGCTTCTGCTGAGACAAGCCCTGCTCCATCCCTGGGGGTCTGGATGCTGGTGCCCGACGCTGGCACGGAGCAGCCTGTGCCGCAGGATGGCTGGGCCAGCGGGGACACCTGTGGCGGGGGGGCTACAGGGGCAATTATTTGCCATATTGTGCTCTCACTTGTGCTTAAAAACAACAACAGCTCAACTGACTCATAGATCCTACGGCCTCTGAGTCATTTTTTATTTCTGGATTTCACTGCTCTGCCCTTTGCAATGAAGGGAGTTGCATGCTTACACACACACGCACACACACACACTCACACACACATCAATTTCACATTTGTTTTTCCCCTATAAAAACAAAACGATTTCCATACCATTAATGAAAGAGAAACGATTTGACTTTGTGTACCCTGGCTTTTATTTTCCATTGTATAAACTCTGCAGATGAAATAATGATGGTTGTAAAGTAAACCTCTCTTTTTTTTTTTTTTCCTTTCCCTTTCCAGGCAGCCTCTTTTCGAAATAGCAGTAGGGAGTCACTTACAGGCTTGGCTTGTGCTGGGCCTGTAGTAATTAACCCCTTCATCCCTAGCTTTTCCTCTGTTGGAGGTTAGCCATGGCGTGGGCGAAGGCATCAGCAGGTCTCCTCCGGGACTAGAAGGAAAGCAGGGGAGCAGAGCAGGCGGGGAAAGGTGGGAAAGGAGGCCAAGGGCTGCTCTGTGCAAAGCAGTGGTGTGTGCCTGGAGCAATACACCCGTGGGCTGGACAGCTCTCCTGGGAGAGTTGGGGTGCTGGCACTGCAGGGCGTGAGGGGCCTGTGGTCTTCCTACACACCCCTTTTTTCAGGTTCAAATCAGCACCACAGATTTGTGTTTAGCCAGGCATGCCTGTCCTGGGTCACCTCCCTTCCTTCTCACTACCTGGGGACCACCAGTGAAACGTTCTCTCTCCTCCACACGCCACTGCAGAAATAATCTGTGGTAAATAATTAATCAACTAATCTTGCACTTTGTGTTTACAGGGCTGTTATGATTTTACTAAGTACTCCGAGGAAAATTATGAGGGTGAGGTAATCCCTTACCCAGCAGCAGATCCAGCTGGAGCTGGGCGTGAGAGCACGTGCCTGCCTGGCCCCACGGCACGGGGTGAGCTGCCCTCCCCGTGAGGGTGTGACCTCTGCTTTCTGATAGACCCTTCCCATCACACACAATCTGTCTGTCTTCAAGGCCTCCACACATGCCACAAGCATTTCTCCTAATCCCATTTATCATGCAGTGGCACAACCCTGCATCCCCCCAGCACTGGATCAGATGCTTCACTGATGCCTGTCCCAGGCGGGTTAGTGACACTGACTGAGATACTGTTCCTCTTCCCAGACTGGGTGATGTGTTTTATATTATTTCTCTTGGATTTATTAAGCATTATGTAACTGGCTAACCAATCCCGCATGCGATGCAATCGTGGCTGATTTCATGTCAGTGGAAAGTAAACAAAAAAATTGCTCTGAAGTGGCTGTACTGAAATTCATTTCCACATGCAGAACAATTCCTGGAGGATCTTCCCCATCTCCTTGTGGCTAATTTGCATCCAAGCTCTCATGCAACCCATTAGAAAAGAGTTATGGAAAAAATTGCACATAGAATGTGATAGTGTTTTATGAACAAAAATTACTAAGATCAAGTTTATTTTACTTAAATATTTTTAAGCAAGTGTGTTAATTTCTGCTGTTCCTTGAAATACATAACACTTGCCTAGATTTTGTCTTTTAGCTGGGGAACTCCTTCAAATGTGAAAATTACTCAGCAAAGAAAGTTTGGCATTGAAGTTTGAAAATCCAGGCAAGGCAGCCCTGCAGTCCTGAGGTTCTGAAGCCCAGCAGGACCCAGCCCAACACGACAAAGGAAGGTGTTCTGCCCTTGCTGAGCTTTGGAAGGACTGTAAGTATCAGGTGATTATGCCTCCATTAGACTCTGAATTCAAGCTCTTTCAGGAGCACTTTCTTTCTGCTGTTATGGACAACATCCTTCCCATTAATGCCAGTTCACATCCAGAGACGTTGAGCTGAGGATGAGGGAATGTGGAATGGATAAAACAGCAGTGGCCTTCACAATTTCATTTGTTTTTCTCAGCGCCTTTGAAATTTCTAGCAATGTCTGAAAACGTCGTGTGTATTTCTGGATGCCTTTCACTGACACACTTCAGTGAAGTAAAGTTGGTGGTTGGGGCTTACCTGGTTGTATCTTATTTGCATTATTTTTCAGTAAGTCCCTAAGGCAGCCAAGCACCTGCTTCACCTGGGCAAGAAGCTAAGTCCAATTAAGCTGAAATGCTGTATTAGACCTAGCTGGGCTCATGGATCATGTAACATCATGTGCCACTTGCTGGCCTGCAATTTGAATATAAAGGTGGCACCAAGCCATGATCCAGGGACAGATGATGGTGGTGAAGGGGCAGGATGGGACAGCCCTGAAGGCAAAACTGGTGGGCAAGTTTCCAATTCCATGGGGGTGTCACCACTGCACCTAGCCTTGTGCTGACTTGCTAGAGGAGCAAAGCTGTCCTAAAACAAGGAGAAAACTTAAAAATTTGGGGTTTGTCCCCTCTTCTGGAGGCTGGTTTATTCCTTTGTGAGATGAGCTGGGATGCTCTGCATCCTTCCTTGAAAAGATGGCTCGAGGGAGGTTGAAGATAAGAGCAGAAGGTTAAGACAGGAGTACCTCACATTGCACAAGACAGCAGCCTAACCAGAAGGGTGTTTCACTCCCAACCTGCTGGATGTTGTGGGTCCCTGTGTAACTATGGCCAGTAGCTCCAGAGCCATCACCTGGCCAGGCAAAATCTTCCCTGGCAGACAAAAGCAGGTGTGAGTTTGCCTGGTAATACCTGTGCTTATCCCTTTAGGCATTTGTCAGCCCCTGGGTAAGGATTGGGCTATGAATGTCAGAGGTGAGAAGCTATGACACAAACCAACTTTTGCAGCCATCCTGTGTCTGAAGGTGCAACCATGTCTGGCAACAAGTCCCCTTCATTGCACCTATGTCTCCATTTCTTTTTTGTTCCTATCTTGTCCTGTCCTTTCTAACCCATGTTGCATTGGAAAAGCCTAAAAAGAGCAGGCCAAGCCAGCAGCACAGCCTGAACAGCAAGGTTGGGTCTGGGAGGGAAAAAAACCCCACAGCCAGGGGTCAGCCCAGAAGAAAACCATGGATACAATGTGGTGGCTTGCAGCAGCATCACAGCATGGCCCCACTGCCACAGCAACAGCCGCCAGCCCAGACAGCATGTGAGGGTAACGTGCCATTCCTCTTTGTCAGATGGAAAGCAAAGCAACTTATTCAAGGTTTGAGGAGGTGGGGAAATGCTGAGTTTCAGCAGCTCATAAGTACTTCTAGCAGCTCTGCCCTCACCCCTGCTTATCTGGGGCCTTGCAGGGTGAGGCAATGCATTATCGGCACATCACGGCATGAGGCGCGTGGGCTGCCAGTGGGGTTTGCAGAGGGTTAAGCTGGCACATCCCCACTGGAAAGGGCCTTCTAATGATTGGGGATTTGCCTGCCATGTTTTCAGAGGGATCTGAGATTTCAGTCCTTTGAAGAGCACTTTGCAGTGATCCGGTTCTGTCTAAATTCTTGTCTTAGCAATAAGTCCCTTCTCCCAGCCCCCACACTGCTTTGGGAGCAGGAGTCACAGCCGGGCCACTCAAGGGTGGTTTGGGCTCATTTTGTTGCAAGTTGCTGCAGAAATTGCTGAGGATTTTACAGCACTTTGAGGACTGGGAGCTGGATATCAGAAAGCAAAAGTCAACCAACTCCACACTGCTGTTGGCATCATTTTTGTTGCTCTTGTTTCTGCAAAACCATCTATCCTATATCTCATTCATGTCATCCCAGAATATTCTATCCTATAACCCATTTAACTGCAGCTTCTGCAGCTCTTTTCCAGAAGATGCAGTAATCATGGGTCCCCCCTTTTACACAGAAAAAGCAGCAGCAGTGAACCAAGAGGCAAAAGCATGAGAGCTGCAAGTCAGTAGCGGACACTGCTCTGTCTAAAGTACTGCTATTCAAGTAAAACTACTGTGCAGCAGTCAGGGGTTTTCTACTTTAATCATCATATTATGCTCTGGAATTTAGTTTTCTGTATATTTTTCAGGCTCTGCATGAATTCTGGATCTCCATGAATAGATGGAATTGAAATTTAAGGATACCATCCAAATAGGTAAACACGTCAGAAACATTATCTGGGTCACATTTGGGCAACAGGGTTCGCTCTGTTTTAAGTGCAAATGGTTTACTGCTGATTTAGATGAACTTCCTGAGGAGTGTTTGAAATTCCTGGCACACATTCGGTTTTCCATCTGCTGGAAGGTCTTTGATGAGCCCACAAAGAGACATTAGACTGGAGCTGCTGTCCTTCATCTCTGGTTGGACTTCTTACGATTGACTAGTTTATATTTTTTTGCATTTGTGTTACTTTGATTCCCAAGGAGAAAAAGGACTTGCAAGGGACTGTGTGACAAGCTGCTGGGGCAGAGATGTTCTGTGAATTCTCCATCCTTGTGCTGTCATCAATTTGCTCCAACACTGCCAGATCTTTATGTCTGCTAAAATTATTATGTAAAGTCGAGTTTTGCCCTTGTTTAGGCCAGATCTAACAGTAATTAAGTAATTTGTGCTGTCAGAGGGAACTTCAGGCTAGTCTGGGTTACAGATGCTAAAAACCTTCTCCCTTCTCCTGAAGTGTTCCATGTTTAGTGCTTAAATAGATGGTGTGTTCTTCTCTTTCCTGCCTTTCTTCATCTCCTAAAAAATATCTTTTAAGGAGCTTATACTGTAACTTACCAAAAAGCACTGCCCAAGAGGGTTGAATTCAAAAGGAATATTTTGCATTTTTTTTTTTTTAAGTGGAAGAGAGCTATGGCAAGAGGGCAGGGGGAACAGAGTTCTGGAAAGAAATTTTTGTCAAGACCAGAACTGAGAGTCCTATTAACAGAGCCTGAAGTGCTTTTTCTTTGCACATGGAAGTAATGGGAGCTCATGTGTCTTTGCAATAGCTCTCAAGAGATCCCACTTGCAGGAGTAGAAGGTTCCCACAAGTCCCAGCCCCTGGGCAGAGCTGCAGCACAGTTCCAGGGGATGAGGTTCAGGAGGCAAAGCTGCTCCTCCAACATGCAAGAAATGACAAAGCATGGAATGTTCTGTGTTCACTATCTCCTGCTCCAACATCTCATCATTTTGCAGTAGTGCCTTGTCTTTTCAGCTCAGCATCCTGCCTCTGGACATCTCCTGAGACATGCCACGGTCACAATATGCTGAGCAGTATTTCTACCCAAGGACTGCTTCCCAAGCCACAGCCTGTTGCCAAGCTGATAGCCCTGGCAAGGGTGAAAGGAAGGCTCAGACACTTGTGGTGCTGTTTTACAAACAGGTGAGCACAGGGCACATATACAAAACCATGGTAAATATCTGCCGAGACCTCACCTCCAAGCTAATAGCTTCTGGCTCTGATGGGAATGTCTGCATTTTCTTCCACTGAGTGCCTTTTGACATATTAAAGACATGGCAGGAACTGAGCTCCCAGGGGATCCATTGCTCTTGTTTCTGTGGATGCTTGTATCCTTGGTCTATTTGAAGAAGATGATTCATTCAACTGCTTGAGCTTATGGCTCTGTGTGTCACTTCCCATTGTAAGAAGAAGGGTCTTGTTTGCGATCATGGGCTGGTTGGGGCTAATTTTGGGATAGATCTAGCATGGAAAAAATGCTTTATGCAGCAAGACAACAGCTGATTCTGTTTCTTTCATGCTGGATGCTGGTGTTTAGGGTCTCCAAGGCAGGAAGTTCTATCAAGCAACATCAAAGAGATGTTCCTCATCACATTCCAGCTGCCTTGACTGGCAACCTGCTCAGTCAAACACTTGAGGGGGACACAGGCATTCATTCTGCGTGGATGGTAGTTTATGAAATGATCCACCTGGAAATGGCAATGGATTTTTAAAAAGAAATATCTGTACCAGTGTTGTAAATGCACCAGACGCACTTGTAGCCATGGCACTCATAAGAACTGTTTCTGGGAAGGGGCCTGAGTTACTGATTTTGCAGGAAAAGTAAAGAAATTTTTCTCTGGATTTTCACTGCTGGGCACAGTATGAATCCACACTGGCAATGTCATCTTTCTGATGGGGTACATGGTGAACTATGGCAATGCAGGATACAGCTAAGCATTCTGGTTTGGGAAGGCTGATGTGAGAAGGGATCAGTATCAAAATCCCAGGCTTTTGCATTGTTGACCTAAGGAAAAGGCCCCTCTTAGTGGCCAGGAACCTCAGCAGATATCTCTGGGCTTTCCAGATGCAAAGATATAAGTGTATTGCTCCCAGAGGGAACATCTTCTCAGGGATGTTGGAGGAACTGAAGAGATTAAGAGAGATTTGGATATTGGGGCAATATCAAACATCCGTGGGTGTCAGCTCAGGTGATTGCTTCAGGGCTCTGCCCTGCCTGGATCCCAGAGCAGGGTGATAAACCAGCCCTGTTTGCTGGCTGCCATGGACTTGCCATCGGATGTTACAAGGACAAGACAACATCTCTTTGCAGGCTGAGTGAAGGCAGTCAGGAATTCCCTTCAGAAACCTTCAGGCCTCACCAGCACTGACTGGAGTCGAGGTGGAAGCTGCTAGGGACAGCTTTCTTTGGACATCTGCTTATCCAGAAAGACTGGAGTTTGGGGTCCAGTGGAGAGTAACTGAGAAGGAGCTAAAGGGAACATCTCCATCCACAGTGTGGGAAGGTAAGAGGTCTTCCTACAGGCAGAATCTGTCCAATAAAATGCTGCTTCAACTACTTTGAGAGTTGTGGTCCACTTTGAGAGAGGCATGGACCCTGCAAAGTGACACTTTGCAGCTGCCACCGCTGGAGCCACGCCTCAGCCCCTCACTACAGCTGGAACTGCACATCAGCCCCCCAGCTACAGCATGCTCAGGCTGGTTGCTTCAAATCACTCAGCTCAAATAGTGAAAAGGTCCCTAAAAAAAAAATTAATCTTGAATCCAAATAACCCTGTGCAGTCCAGAGTAGCACTTGGATTTAGGCATGTCCCTGGGCTGCTAGAGCCCACGTGGGCCATAGCCCTCTGTCCAGCACAGCCTGGCAGACTGCGGTCACAGCTGGACACATTAGTGACCCACACGCCAGGACGCATTTGCTGTAGTGTAAATCAGCTGTCATTTGTTCCTTGCTTATCAATGGAAAGGAAAACACTGCAGTGGAACAACTCCATGAAAGGGTAAGTCCTGGAGCCACATAACTGGTAGGAGCATGGGCTGCAGAGGGTATTGCATGATAAGAGGGCTCTCTCACTCCTCCTAAAATTTTGACAGTCACCAGAAGCTGGCAGCAGAGTTTCAACCCTACATGGGATGTTACAAAAAGATGAACCAACTGAAGAAGAAGAAATATGACTCTGATGGATGCCACAGATCCTTTCCGGAAGCAGGATCACAACACTTGACTCTGAATTCAGGGATGTGCATGCAAGCAGGGCCAAGCCAGCTTTCAGCCACCCCTTCATTTCCCCCTAAAGATCCCTAAGGAAATGTTATCCCACAGTTGGGGTACTGCATTGACATAATGTAGCTGTAATCCCCAGGTCTGACAGGGCAGGCAGCCATCAGTGGTGTTATCTCCCTTCTGCATGGAGGCCCCTTCCAGCGCGAGGCTTTCACTTGGCACGCAGCGCTAAACTCGGGATGTGAAAAGAGCAAAGCGTGTGGGAGCTGCTGATTTTGTCTCCTTGGTGGGACTGTTTCTTTTTAATAAAAAGATCAGATGTTGCGCTTCCTTGAAAACACGACAATCTATGGGAGAGTTCATTAGTTTAGGGAGAGTTGCAACACTGTGGAGCCTGGCTGAAAGTAAATGTTATTGCAAAGAGTTATCACTAAGGGGAGAGGAAAACAATGTCCTGAGGAAATAAACTCGACAGAGCAAATCACGGAGCAATATAAAGCTGTGGAGTACAGGCAGCAGAGCAGAATTCTTTCTCAGAATAAAAGCCCCCAGTCACCTGTTTTTAATGCCAATATTTGCTTTCTGCATGTTCAGTGAATTCATGGGATGCATCTGTTCAGAACTCTGTCTCTGATGGGAGTAACAAGTATCATGATTGCAGCTGGCTAAACTTATTTACTACTAGTACACAAAAATATCTTTGTAACCATCGTTAAATAGTGATAACACCAGCAAAACACCAGTAAGCATCAGTTTTAGTGTTGGTTGTTTGGGGGTTTTTGTTAGAAAATTGTGTCTTAATTTCAAGTTGCACAGAGCATTTAAAAAAGTACTTCTTTCCACAAAGCCTCCTATTAAATACAGTGAAGCAGCTTTGCTGATGACCAGCCTGTCACACAACTGAGCAAATCTGGAGGTGGAAGGGGAGAGGAAAAGCCAGTTTTCATAAATCTGGCATTGCTGTAAACTGCCACCCTTCTTAACCTTCAGTTAATCTAACTTACACCAAGGACTGGGACTGTAGCATCAGATCTGAAGACGTGTAAAGGTGAATTCAAAATAATCCATCGCTTTCCTTGCTGAGTCTCACGGCACTTGCAACATTGCAGAGGACTCCAGTCCTGCATTGTCAGGGTTTTTCTTGTGTTTTCCCCCTTTATTTTCTAACTGGAGAAATTGTTGCATCTTTGTTTTTATTTAGCCTGCACTGTAGGATGTTTCTCCTTCAGGCAGTGGGATCTTGTGCCTGCTCCCAACCCTGCTACCTACACCCAGCCAATGTGGGGCTCTTGTAGCCCCACAGAGTTTTTTGAGGGTGGTAATTTCTTCCTTGATGTTTTGGCTGTATTAAATGTATACTAGAGCAAAACATGGTGCTACTTGAGATGGATTGTCGTAACCAGCCCTGCAGCCCTTTGTCCTGGGGTGGGCAGTGCCCACTTCCACATGCTGCATAGCCTGGGAGGAGAGGTTTGCTTGGCTGCTCTGGCTCATCCTTGGACCTGCAAAGCTCCTTTCTGCAAACGCCTGTGAAGCGGAGGGTGACTCTTGCTTTGTCTTTTTCCTTCCCTTGTGCTCTCACCAGCTCAGGTTTGACCTGGTGCTCCTGAATTGTGCGTGCATTGGTGCTGGGGTGCAATCCCAGTACCTCCCCTGCCTGAGGAGCAGGCTGGCATTTTGGTGGCACTACAACCCCTGGTTTTAGCCCTGGTGACCTCAGAAATAAGAGGCCAACTTCTTGAACAAGCTGCCTGAGGAGCCTGGGATAAGTCAGAGATTTCTTGAGCAGATCAAAAGCCAGAGATGCTTTTCTGACAGCCCCAGAGCTCCCTGTCCTGATTTATGAATTCTATACGCTCTATATATTTAGCTGAGAGGCTCACTGGGGGAACAGTTTGTGCAAGCAGGAAAGAGAATGTGGCTTCAGAAAGCCACCAACTACCAGGAGAGAACCCCTCAAAAGCACTCTCTGTAGAGCCATCAACAATGGCAAAGGGAGACCAGAAGACTTGGCAAAAAATATGAGGATATTTTAGTGGACCAGCATTTTAACAGGAGACCAAGTTATGGGGAAGCAGACTCAAACTCCAGAACAGGGAGCTCTGGATTTGGGGCAGCAGATCTGCAACCTCACCTCATTTCAAAAATCTTTCTCTTTCTTTGGAGCCTCACCAGAGCCCAAGGGGTACAGCTTGCTCTCCCTCTGTAAGTGCTGTGTGCCTTGGCAGATTTGGATGTTAATATCCTCTTTTGGAGGTTGGATGCACAAAGACTGCCGGGCTCCTGGGGCTGTTCACAGCCCTGAGAGCTGTTGTCACACCAGTGACACTTAGCTCACATTCTTGAGGCTGTCTCTGCAGGTCAGAGCATTGTGGTGCTTTGCTGTCCCCTCTGTGAGATGAGATTATGCTCAGCCCCATGCTTGTTGGTCTGGATGTGAGCCCTGCTCCTGACAGATGGAGTACAGGGATAATTTCCCAATATTCATAGAAAACAGGGCAGGAAAACTCCTAATTCTTAATTTAAAGAAGAGTGTTTCCATGTGCAAAATACAGTAATCCTGATATCAAGTCTGTAGTTTCTGTACAGGTTATGGAGTTCCAAGCAGGTAGTCTTGCAGTTTTGAAAGCTTTGAGCAACAAACATCCACAACATCCCAAGCCTGAGTAATTACCCGCTGGAACAACTTTCCTGTGTTGTCCTCTAACACAAAAGTGCCCCATTTTAGCTTCCAGTGTATGCATCTTGTTTTATCGCTGTTCCATAGAAGAGGAAGCCCTCTGCGAGAAAACATTTTCCCAGGACCTGGCTGTAGATGGCCAGCTCTCCTCCTAGCTCTTTCCTGGCCAAACTAAAGACAGTGAAAGCCTTCAGCTCCCCACCCTGCATGACAGTTTTCCAATTCTGAATGATCCTTGTACTTTTTTGTTCCAGTCCAGGTAAGTCCAGGACTGCACCAGCTCTTGGTCCTGGATGGAGCCTCTGGTCACTTGTGTGAGGGTTTGTGTTAGCAGTGGTGAAACTACAGCTCCTGTCTGCACCTTCTGCTGAGAAAGCCATGTAAAAACACTGCCCTCCAGCAGGCACTGCCACAGAGGAGAAGTTTAAGGGTGGATATTTTGAAGGCTTGGTAGGGCTGTCTGCGAAGAATTGGGGAAATCCAGCAGCTGAACTTCAGCGGTCTGCCAGACTAGAGCCCTTTTTTCCATTGCACGTGAACTGAAATGATCAGATGTGCTGTGTGATGGCCATTCAATCATGTTGGGGATTAAAGGCATTGACAGGCAGCACGGAGCACAGGGTGGGGTCTCTGCTGCCCTGGGGTAAACGCTTGGAGCAGCAGCAAAGTCCCTACAGATGCTCAGCTGGAGTTATTCTGGGGTAACAGAGACACAGGCGGGGCCATGCTCTCTATGGCAAGTCTTAAATCTCAGTGCTAAGAGGAGCGACTTTACTGCTGTCCCCAAGCCAGCACTGTCACTCTTAAAAGAGAAGTTAGATGAGTGGTATGATTTGTTGCTTGAAGAACAGATGATTGTGCATATTCTGTCAATTTGGGGAACTAGCTCTTCCCTTCTCTTTAATGTCAATGCAAACTGGACTCCAGGGGTGCTTTTACTTTCTCAGAATGACTGTAGGGTCAATCTTACACTAAATGCAAGGGAAGTAGATGTAGTCCCAGAAAACATCTATCACTGATGAGCTGAATCACAGAGAGTAAACACTGGCTTATTTTTTTTACCCTGTACAGAGCAAATTTTGTCATCATATCATTCACATAACCTTTCAGATGAACTTAGTAATCATGATATGTTTTGGTTTGGCTTCTTTCAGATTAAAACCTTGCCTTTCAGAAAAAGGAAACCGTAAGTTAAATAACTCCAAAATTAGGTATTTCTGAAGGATAATTAGTGGTCTTCTTTCTTACCAAAAACAACCTAAGTCTGTGCTTTAAATAATAACTTGTAGTAATTCCTGCTCCAAATGTGATTAAGTTAGCAGGATGCTATCAATATAGCGTCCTACATTTCAAACCACACTTCAGGGTACTATCTACAAAAATGAATACTATAGATCTCTGTAACTTTTTGAAAAATCTACCAGATTCTATGTCCTAAATCTCTCCATCTGGTTCTCTCTGCTTCAACAGTTGCACCCATGTTTTTGTTTGCCTACACACAAATTCCTGACCGATCATTCTTTTATTTCCTTGTCTTGTAGATAGGGGGACCCATGTGAAGTGAATGCAGATACAGATCTCTGCCCCCAGTGATTTAATTTGGATGCAAAAATACTGGAGTTATAACCCTCCTCCTTCACCACTTTGAGCAAAAGGTGATTTTAGTTGCATTGAAATTTTTATAGCAAGGGCAACAGGTCTGTGTTTGTAAAAGTTCACTTTAAAAAGTAGTGTCCATGCAAATACATAAATATATGCTTTGTAGGGATATATGCATGTATACACACACACAGACTCTGTATATACAGAAAGACACATGCACATACTTAGGAGATATGTATATAACACTCACTTATATACAAATCCGTTCCCTGTTATGAAACAACCATCAAGATATAAACAAGAAAAAGTTAAACCATGGATGGGCACATTTTCAAGTGCTGCTGGAGGGTTTTATCTACAGTATAGAAGAAGTGCTATCAAAACTGAAACAGGGCACTTATTACAAAGAAATCTTTACGTAAGTGCTGGAAAGGCTTGCCGAATAACCAGATGTTGTTGCAAAGACACTTCTCCTCCCCCTCTCCCCACTTCTTTCCTTCTTTAATAGTTCGATTAATTCTGCGCATAAACCAGGGCTGATAAAAGTTCTAAGCTGAAAACTTCACCACATCTGGACACTGTCGAAGCCAGATCGTTCAGCGGTGCACTTCAGTTGCTTTTAATCTCCCTCAATAAAATAAAAACTTCCAACAAGTAATGCTGACCTATATATATTTTTGCACTGTAAACACTGACATCTGCAAGCTGCTCCAAGTGAGCACGCAGCACTTTCCACCAAGCAATCGCTCGCCCTTCGCCATAAGAGAAATACGCAGCTGATGCAGTTGTAGCAGAGTATTCTACTAAACTCTCTGCTATTTCCAATCCTCTGGCTAATTGCTGTCAGGGGAGAAATCAAAGATTAGCTGTTTTGCTGGAGGAAGGAAAAATAAACGACCTCTCTGAGTATGTTGCTTAACATTGCCTAACCAGAAACATTTTTCTACTCACACAAGGAGAGCAGCAGTAAGGAAAGCAGACCCGGTCTCCTCCAGTAACCCATTTCTGGATCCCACTGGCAACCAGAAGCCCGGCTTCACGGCGTTGACCAATTCATCGTCCCTCGGTGGAGCCAGTCTCCTGCGTTTCTGCTGTCAAGCCCGGAGCCCCTCTTTGCGAGGCTCCCGGCTCAGGCTTGCCGGGAAGGCGGATCCAGCCGCTAAAGCCCAGCTGTGCGTGGGGTCCGCCCAGGAACTGCAGTTTATGAACAAACTAAGCCCGACTCTCCTCTCGAAATATACAAATATGAGAGGGGGGAGCTGGGGGATGTCAGACTCTAAGAAAAAGAGTTTGATTTTTTTTTTTTTTACTGATGTCAATGCAGATCTTCTGGCTCCATACGGCCCAAGGATTTTTGAAGGGGACCTAAAGCCTGCTGCGTGCATCTAATCAAAAAGGCATGGGTACTCCTGCATGACTCTTTCATCTGAATAAAGCACGAAAGGTAATGCCTCGATATGCTGAGCTGCCATTAATTCACTACTTTCCCCCTCTACTTTAGAAATTGTCTTTTAAGTAAGCTTCAACGGGCTGTATTTTTAATAGGGATAATTAGAAGTTTTAGGGCAGCTTTTTCAGAAAGACCACATCAATGTGAGCTTAGCCTAAAATAGGTGCTTGCAACCCATTAAAGCAGCAGGATTTAAACATATATGTTTTCCTGAATCAGGGCCTAAAATAATAACACAGAGCACTTAAATATCTGCTTTCTCCCCGAGATCTCGAACTGCGCTACAAAGCTTTTAAGAAATATTATCCCACTTACAAATGGGAAACTGTGAAATGTAGCAGAATTCTGACTTGTCTTGATTGTTAACACAATCAATGGCAAAAGGAGGAGTAAAATCCTCAAACTCTTGCCCTATGATCTACCCCAATCCTTCTGTATTGAAGTGTGGCAGATAAAGAGATGTTGTTATTAAGGCTTTTTGCAGGCAGAAAAGTAAGATAATGTTTTAAAGTTACTGATAAATACATTGACTAATATGAATGCATACACTGTATGTCCAATTCAGTGAATCTCTAGCTTTTTATTTACCCATTTTTGGGTTCATTAATCAGTTCGAGGTGGATACATTGTGTACCTATGTATGCTTATATGTGTGTTCATTACAGTGAATGTTTTGCTCCTTTGGATTTGAAGGCCCTTTCTTTGTATCCATCTTTCTGATAATCTGCACCCACTTGTTTTGTAAACTATTTATATAAATTATTCTGTTAGGGAGTTGAATAATGGTGTCACTTTTCCATCCTTCTGTGTTTGAAAAGGAAAAAGGGGAGATGTGAGATATGGTACAGACACAGCTGATAAACTCTCTCTGCAGAGTTGCTTGGTCTGCTCTGACTTGCATCAGGGTGCCCAGATGCCAGTCACCTCAGCCTGTCCTCCGTGGGGAAATGCCTGCATGTCCCTGGCCCGAATTACCACAGATCAAATATGGCCTTTGAGAACTAAGGACAAGCAAGTGTTCAGCAAACTTCCAGAAAGATGTTATTTTCCAATAAACATATTGGAACCGCTCATATTGGAACTGCTGTGTGTGCGGTGGTTTCTTGGGGTGACCTGCCAACTCTCCTCTCTTGGATTCAAAGCATTTCAAAATGCCCATGGATTTCTCAGACTGCCAGTTGGATTTTCAGATGTGAACTCTTGTGTGTGTTACAAGACAACTGGATAAAGCTTGTGTTAGCAACATCACAGGTTATTCATGATCCATGGGAACCCTCTTTAAAATCAGGAAGAAACCCCTGCTGCCTATGAAATTTGGAGAGAAATAATGTCCCCAGCAGGAGCCCAGAGGGGCTTTAAACAATGGTGGACATTGACAAAACATGCTGTATGATTTGGAAGTGCAAGGGAAGCATGGGGTATTATTTTTTTAGCAGCAGAACCTGGGAAGGCAGCAGGAAGCCTGCACAATGTCACTGCAGCCAGGGACCCTGAGCTGCAGGATCTGCATTTTCCAAGATTCCAGGCAATCCCAAACAACTTCTGAGCCAAACTGAACCCTATAAAATGCTTTGTCCTGTCTGCAGAATAATCTTGTGGAGAGATTTGGGGCCAGATCTCATTGAAATGAAAGCAAAGGCAGTAGCTTCCCATGCAATGGCATCTTTACAAGGCAGCTGGATTTCTACAGGAAGCTCTGTAACAGGAAACTTTTAGGGATCAATGCATGTCCTGCTCTTCCTAAAGAGTTGTACTTATTTTTAGATGGTGTTAGACCTTCTACTTGGCAGAACAAGCTGCCATGACGACATGGGCAGGGTTTGCTTTCCTAAACTGGCCACTGGGCACTGCTTGCTGCTTTCTGTGCAGGGGGAACGTGCCTGGCTGTTCAGACCTTGTGTAAGATTGCACAGAACTAGATCTACCCTCCTGCAACCTGCATTTTTAGTTCACTGAGCTGAGGCTATTGCAAGCAAACCTCATCTGAAAAACAGGAGGGAAGTGAGGCCGGGATCTCATTTCTTTCCTAGTACTATGCCATGAGTCATCCCAGGTCAACTGGGGAGCCCCTCAGCCTGTGCCCCAATGACCTTGGCTTTTCTCTGACTTCTCTGACAGCTCTGTTCTGGAGAACCTGGTCATTTCTTAGACCTTATCCAAGGAAAAAATTCAAACTAAAAATCCACCAAAGTTACTTGGGGAAAAATGAGTAAGAGCTATGGGGTTTAGCCTAAAGTGCCTAAACTCACAGAGCTTTGCTTCCATGAAAGAACACAGTGACCTTTTGAGTAAGGCACTGGGGAGGAAGAAGAGATAAATGGTTATTTTTATTGTTGGCTTGTTTATTCCTTTTGGTGTAAATTCCCCTGCTCCTCTATTAGTGGTCTGGACAGCCTCATAACTCAAGACACACTGAAGGCTGGATTTAAGCTGAGGAACGTAAGGTCTCTGCAGGGTGATTTTTAAGTTGCATTGTGGGAGCAGTTTTCCCAAAGTTCTCATTTAGGAGCTGGAAGATATTTACTAGAGATGTAAAATAAAACTTTGGACACCTGAAACAATATAGCATATGTTTAAATGAAGTCTTCAAACAGCCTGGGTTTCCACTGTGGGAGGTAAAGCTCAGCAATCAAGCAATCAATTTGAAGGTCCCTAACATGGGCGCTAAATACCCCTGCACAGGGTAACATCATGATGGACATGCACCAGACCCAGGTGAGTCAAACCTCTGATTATTCCCAGGGGTAAAGATCATCTTCATGTGACAGGGAATGTGAAGGGGGAGAAGGGAACCATGTCACCATGCCCCAGGCATGCTAGTGCCAGGGCCAATGCTCCCGAGGTTCCCTGGACCTCCTCCGTGCTTTCTAGGCTCCAGAGATCCTAGCAGGAGCACTGGGTTTAAAATGACTAACTACAACAGAAGGTGTTGGGTTTACTTGTGCAATCAGGAGATATCCCCTTGGCCCTCTTGACTGCCTGCACATTACAGGACTGGAGTAACATCTATTGCACCTGCATTGCTCTTTTTTAATCTGTTTATATCAGTAGTGATGTCAGGATTCAGATGAGGTCCATGAGTGTCTTTGTTGTGAGGACAATTAGTTTTATATTTCGAAGTATTAAAAGACAGGTCTAAGGGAAATGACTCCCTGATAGGATCAAGACTTAACTTCTACTAGCGAGCACAAATCCATGAGTATGGATTTGTTTTTATGTTGTGTGCTCATATTGAACCACCCCCAAGTTGTCCTAGCAGTTAATTAGACTCCGGAAATGTCATCATTTCTGCATCTTGCAAGCACGACCTTGGTTTCACTGTGTCATCAGCAACAGTTTCCTGAGAAAGAAGTGTACCCTGCAGTGTGGATCCAATCCAGCCACTGTCTCCTCCCTGCATTCACAAGGAGCCTGGCTCCAGTCCTGGGAGTGTTGACTAAATTCAAACATCATTGCCTGGTAGAACTGAGGGTACCCATCACTCTCTGGGTAAAGTTCTCATTACCTTGCCCTGTCTCATTTTCACAGGGTTTTGATGTTTGAGCTCTTGGACGTGTCGCTATGGCTTGTGGCCCCTGCTACCACCTCAGGAAAAATACCATGATGACCTCTGGCATTTTCCATTCTCTTGCTGCAGCTGTCCCGGCAGTGGTGTGGTAACCTTTGATGATCTGATGGCATGAGTGCAATCAAAGCCAGCACTACGGCACACAGCCATACCTCCTTTGGGCACAGCTGGCCTTGTCTGCATTGCCACAACCTCTTCTCCCTAGCCCTGCCAAATTCCCTGTGCTCCAGACGCTCAGCTAATGTTTGTTTCGGTAGCCACACGGGATTATTGCATTTTCTAGGAGATGCCTGACTTTTATTGGAGCTTTTGTATAGTCCAGATACACTGGCCTAACTTTTAACTTCCCCCAGACTGTGTGTAACAGGTTCCTTGACCAAAGCTGCATCAAGATTAAGTAAAGGTCTATCCATCTTTGCCATTTACAATGTTGCTGAGTTGGCTTGTTGTTTTTTCTCTTCAATTCTGTCCCAAATCATCTGGCTTTCTTCCTTTGAAGTTTTCTCATTGCTCACTTTGAGCTGCTTTTAAAGCCACTTTCAATACGTTTTAATTCACACTGTTGATGTGTTTGTACAGATTCTTTCAAAAATGTGGATTAGTTTTGGTTTTCTAGGTTGTATTCATGCATCCAGAGATGATGTTGCTGAAATGGATGGAAACCAATTTCTGCAGATAGAAACCACGGCTACCAGTCTCAGACTGGGTGGAATTGAGTGATTTTCCCCACCCCAAAAGCCACCCATAAGTCTTTTCACTCTTTCTCTGGAAAATTAACAACATGCTGATTCTCCCACTCTGTAGTGATCATTTTACACAGATATATAGATGGTAGACATATGTCTATGAGGAGCCTGAACTCACCTACTTTTCCTCCTGCACTCTTCCATGCTGAAGCAGCTACACATGCATTTTACTAACAATCCCTTAACAATCATTCCTCTTCTGTGTTTTCTTAGGGATTCTAAGCAAGCACTGTTTTTTGCTGCATCCCTCATACCAAGGACATCACATGGAGACATATGCCAGTGTCTTCAGTGAGGATCAGTCTTTGAAGACCAAAAGAACAACCTGGCATCACTTTGGCTGCTGGGCACCTCTGGAGAGCAAACACCTTCATTTCTGGAGGAATTAGCCTGTAGAGGGAAGTGGGAGCAGTTTGACAACCTGACTCATGATCTTTGTATTATTTTTACTGGTAATGAAACTATGATAGGATCCAGGAGCCTGAACCATGGATCAGGAATGTGCTTTTGAAGAGAAACTCCTGGCCTTCCTGCTTTGGCTTGTGTTACAAGGCAGTCTTAAGTTTTTTTAACACTGGGTTGTTTTGTTTTTTTTTTTTTTTTTCCAATAGCAGCTAAACTGCAAGGTTTGAAGTGTGGCCAAGGCCAATCCTTGGGAGTGGGATAAAGGCACTCTAAAAATTATCAGCTAAAATATGTGTGGTGTGGATGGTAGGTCCCCAGCTCCAGGGTGTTGCTCCATGAATCTACTCTGTCCTGAATCTCCCTGCTTTCGAGCACCAGCACAGCCAGATCCTGCACAGGATACGCAGTCAGCAGCAATATTGGCTGGTTTAGCCTCTCTTCCTGAGGTTACTGAAAGGCTGCGGGTGTTGCAGGATAGATGCAAAGCAGAGCCACTGCTTTAGGTGTTTTCATTCTAGTTCTCAGTAGCATGATGGTTGTTGTTGGTGGTTTTTTTATCTTTTAAATGTAATTACTTCTAAGAAGTTGAAGGATGAGGAATTCTAAATGAAGATACTGATAAATAATGTGACAAAGGGGAAAATATTTGAAATATTTCCCATTAATTCAACATATTTTTTTAAAGGTGTGTTACTTGCTAGAACAACACAGGCTGTCAAAAGATCCAATAAGAACACATAATATTACAAAAAACAGCAGGCAAACAGTTTATAAAGTAATACGCCTTGCTTAGCTTTCTTCCATCAAAGCAGTTTATCCAGTGTAACAGTAGGATTAAAACAAATAGATTTAGAGAATAAAAAAGATGGAGTTCCCTGTTTTCCAGAGGTTATAATGAGTCAGGGCAGCTTCTACTGAAGAGACTTGTAGGAAAAAAGTTGAGTAGAATTTGCCTTCTTAAAGTTGAAGAACAAGGGACATGCTACCTAGTGAAGATGCTGAAGAGCAGGAGAGTGTCCTGGTTAGACTGACCTGCAGGAAACTGGACTCACATCCTGACAAGGGAGGGTCCAGGGAGACCCTGGCTGCAAGAATGGTTGTGCCTAGCTAGGGGGAAATGCTACTGCTTATTTTGACCAAAGTAGCACAAGTCCAGAAAGTTCTCCTGAGAGCGGCACTATGCTCTGAGAAATACTGTTATCCCACTTTGCAGGCTGAGGTAGGGAAATGTGCCTCAGGAAGAGCTCTTTGCTGGACACTTTGATGCCTATTGAAGATCTCTCCATTGCACACTGGTTTTTTCAAGACATCTCACTCTCCTCTAAACTCTCCAGGCTATAATGTACGTGAAGGCTACCCAGGCTCCCAGTCATCTTGATTTGGGCACTTCTAGCACTACCCTCATCCTATATATGTAATGTTTTAACTTTTCACCACATCTTTTAGTAGTATGAAGAATATTCAGAGGTGAAAATAGTTTTTGAAATCATAGAATGTTAGACCTACAGTATATTACTGTACTTTATTGATAATGTTGTTTCCATAATAAAAATATTTAGTACAAAGTATGATATCCTGCATGAGTTTCACATAAATATTTCCATTATACCACTGATATGGATCAGAAAAATTTCAGTATGCACATGCTGCAAATGCAAGTGTAATTGATACAAGGTATGTATCTTAATGTACATCTTGAGTAAACATAAGAAAACCATAGCTTAATGAAAAACAGACTGTGTCTTACAATGTGCAATCGTGCTTTTACATCTAAACTGGACCTTGGGTTTAGAAAACAAACCTTAAATCAGTCCTTTTCAGAGGACGAATCACAGTTCACATACTTGTAAAAAACTTTTGTTTTGGGAAAGCCTTTTGTGGAAAAGCTTGGGAAACTCCATCCAGCTACAGTGGTGGAAGGGTGGGAAAGGACAGATTGAGGTATCAGTTCAAACAATCTGAGGAAAAAGTTGAATAAACATTGAAGACAACAGAATAGAAACCAGACGCCAAATATTAATTCATGGGGTCTTCAAAGGGGATTTTGAGATTTATTTTAATTGTTGTTGAAAGAAAAAGATTAATTTTTGGATGAAAAATGTATGCAAATTCATCTCTGGTCAACACTAAAAAACCCCCATTTCCTATACAAAGCAGAAAAAAGCAAAGCAAAGAAACCCATAGTATCAACTTTGTAATCCTCTGAGGTGGCCTTTAACCTGGGTTTGAAAAGAGTAGGAAAAGAAAAAAAGCAACATGAGAATAATAAAGAATGTAGTGCCTGAATCAAAAGACATGAATCTGGTGCAAAAATGGGAAATCCCAAGGGTTGCTGTGCTATGTAAACCAGGGAGAAACGGCATTGTTCCTGAGTGTCCAAAATGGTATTCGGAGAATGAGGAACAAATAGGAACAAGCTCTTTGTCCAGTTTGCCAGTCCCCCAGAGACTGTGTAGGCACCATGGGATCATGAGGGAATAAACCCAATAGTGAAGGTGTACATATATATGTAGCTACAGTGCGTGATGTTCTGTAGGGGCTGCAGGGTGGACTTGCTGAATGTGTCTCTAAAAAGACAGACAAGGAATGACAGAAATGCACAGGAAGGTTGGTTACTGCTCAATGAGAAGAGTTGGGATGGCTGGGGCTTTTATTAAATAATGTCAGAGACTTTCCCAGAGCTGAACTTGGCAGATTTTACCTACTCCAATCCCTCCTGAAGATGCATGGCAGAGCGGGACGTCCTTGGGTGTTGCCCAGCAGAAGTGGCGGGCAGGAGAACGCACTTCTGGATGTTGAGCCAGTGTTGGGAGGGAGCTGATGGAAAAGGTTGGGCAGCCAGGAGGGTAAGGCAAAGGGAACACAGCACGACTGAGTCCTTCACTACGAGTAAAGGCGTGAGTGGCGAAATAATGGGTTGGTGGGCTTTAAAAAAATAACCCGAACTGCCTAATGTTAGCAAACATCCTGTGTGAAAGTTAATGGCTGCTGAAAAGAGACTCAATGAAGGAAAGTGACAAATCCTGCTATAGACAAAAGACGAGAAAATACCTGAAATATTTCCCATTAATATGGAATGTAGTTTTTGTGTAAGGTGTGTTATTTGCTTTAACAACACAGGCTGTCAAAAAAGACCAAGCAGGAAAGGTGCGCGAAGCATGGTACTAGGAACTCCTCGGTGACCTGAGAACTAAGAGGAGAACAACAACACAAACAAATCTTAGAAATAAACATTTACAGCTATAAGAGTGCGGGTGAGGGGCCGGGGGAAGCTTTGTCCCATACAGGGGCAGGAGGCTCAAGGCTGCAGGTGGGAGAGCGGAGCACAGCGAGGGGTGTCCGTGCCGAGGGGCACGAACGAGCCCCTTTTGGGCACCGGGGCGGGCAGGACGCCGGCAGCACCCCCGGATCGAGCCTGTCCATGGGCACAGGCGGCGGCGGAGGGTGGCGAGGGCCACGGCCGGGCCCGGCGGGGTCGCCTCACCTCGCTCCCCCGCAGCCCCTCGGCCGCGGACACACCCCGGCCCGGCCCGGCTCTAGGACCGGCCATGGNCGGGGAGGGCGGCGGGGCTCGGGGAGGCCGGGGCCGGGCACTCGCCCAGCGCTGCCCGCCGCGGCGGGAAGGGGCTACAGGTGGGACGAGCCTTTCCCCCGCTGCCTGGGGCTGAGCCCTGCTCGGTGGAGCGCGGAGCAGAGCTGTGCAGCCCGACCCTCTGAGCCGCGGGGCTCTCTTTGCA
>VZTX01019608.1:124785-180703 GCA_013400915.1 Pardalotus punctatus | reverse complement strand
CCTTAATTTCACAAGTGACTCCCCCTCCCTGCTCAGTGCAGCTCTGCTTTTCTATGGTGGGCGTGTGGTCCTTACTGATTTCTGGCGGCCAATGTGTAAAAGATAACGATCCTCTGAGAGATTAAATGAAAAACGTCTTGGTCCGGATATATTCTGTTTCCTTTGAAAGGGAATAGGTGGCTACATGTGTCCCGGGTGTCCAGAGGAGGAATTCGCTGGTAGTTGGGAAGTGTTTGGATAGAAAGTACTGGGGTTAGTTTGTTTGGCTTTTTTAAAAAAGGTTACTTTGTTACCTGTAAAGAAAAATATTTCTCGTTTCTGTATCCTCCTGAGTCAGGGTGGATTTTGGTACCTGAAGTTGTCAGTTTGTTGACTTTTCTGTTTTCCCCCTGAAGCAGGTTTCCAGTTTTCACTTGCAAATGTGATAGAGAACATAGGTATAAAGCGAAGCCCTGTCAAAGCCTTTATCCCACAGAGACCTGTCTTATTTGAACAAATGGGGTGTGGGAGAAGGGGAGGCAGGGTTAGTAGCCTTTGCCTTGTGTGGTTAATGTTACATGAATCTTTATTTTCCTCTTTTAAAAAGATGGAAGACTGTTTGGCAAAGAAAATGGAAATCACGGTTTCAGAAGCTGAAAAACGGACTGGGAGGAATGCCATGAACATACAAGAAACATACACTGCTTACCTCATTGAGACTAGGTGGGTGATGAGAGCTTCCTCTCAAGAGTATGAGGATGTACCATTCTAAGCAGATTTTCCCTCCTTCCACCCCTAAAAATAATCAGGTACAGTTGATGAGAGGATTTAGCTGTTTTGTGCTTTGTTATGTGATTATCAACCCACTCTGGAGGATCTTTTCCTGTGAAAATTTGGCAGCTGGTCTCCAGTTCAGTACTAGTGCTGGTGTTGTGTAACTGCATACTGTAATTCTTCATTTGGAGCTAGGTGAAAAAATGCATGTTGGAAAGTTGTTGCATTAATATGGTGTCAGCAACAGCTTGGTTATTTCTTAGACATAGGTTGGACAAATCTGTACACATATTTGTGAGACTGTATGTGAGAGAGGTCTAAGAGTAGTTAGGCTTGCTTGAGATGACAAGAAAGAGAAGTCTCATGACTTATGTCATGTGGGCAAAATTTACTGCTCAGCTTATATTTGAAGTGTTGTGCTTGATCTGATTACCACATATTCCTTGTAGATGGATTAGAGTTTGTTAACTATTTCCTTTCTTCATACTATCTTGAGCTCTCAATCTTCTCGTGTTAACAAGATTATTATTACTAGTATGATAAACATTCTCTGTACCACAAACACAAAATTTCAAGTATTGAGTAGTGAGCAAAGCTTTAAAATCTCTTCTAACTTATTTTTACTTCCCAGACAGTCACAGATGACTCCTGTTATGCAGGATCACATTACTCAGCTGTAGCAAGAATTTCAAAATTAGACTTTATTAGGAGTTTTGTTTCTGTCTTCTTTATATTACTTATTTTAACCTTTGGGCCTTGCCTTTGGACTGATCTGCTGGACAAATAAAACTTCCTGAAACAAAGCAGTTGCATTTTGCAAAGGTTCTGAAGAGTTCAGGTTGTGATACTGTCACATAAACCTTCTATCTGCTAGTTATCTTAGCATGTTTAACTGATGGACACACCAGTCACACTGACTGCAGGCCTGCTGGGATAAGTTTGCTATATTTTTGCTAAACTTACAGAACAAAATCCAAAATAGACCTATATTTTACAAATATTGTAGCTCTTTGACAGTTGCTCAGATGCTTAAAAATACTTTTACAGTGTATTGATGTTAAAGATCACACCTTCTCATGTAAGTAGTGTTATTTTTATTGAAATGATATTTCTGAAATAGAAGAAAATTGGAATCACTGGGGTCTAACTGATGTGAAGTGTTCTCTGGGGGCAGCTTTATGCAGCCCCAAAACATGCTGACTGCATCTCCTTTTCCAGTCATCCTTGCATTAGTTTAGAGTTGCTCCCACTGGTCTTTCCCAGTTGTTCTTTCGCAGTGGCAAAACTGTACTTTGCTGGCCAGATTGCGTTCTTTCATTAAGATTTATTTTACTCTGTGGTCAGCAAATACCAAGACCAATTACATGTTTGTCACAGAGCTTTTGAAAATGTGGGCTTGTCACATCTCTAATAAAATAGGTTCTCTATTCCTTTTGCTGAGAAGGCAAAATTTCTTGCATAAATATAATTGGTGGCTATTAAATGTGCTTCCTGCTGAGCCTGTAGCTGTAGGTGGGCTTCACAGTAATTTGTCTGTGGGTAATAAGATATTTTGTAGCTGAAGAATAAAACTGTGTATAGTAATATAAAAGGAAGACCACTTAATAATAGTTGCATTATGTTTATGTGAACCGGGGTTCCACCATTACTGCTATCTAGGATTTAATTTCAGTTTGAATTGAGGAATTCTGTCTGGGGGAATAAGAGACATGCAATGGATGCAATTACAACCATGGTATATTTGTTACAGAACAGGAGCTGAATGCTTAAACCTTTAACACATAAGTTTCACTGGTGCTGGTGAAAATGTTTTCAAAATGCAAGTGATGGTGTTACTTTTTAAAATGAAAAGATTTATTACTATGCTCACATTTTTGGGTGACTTTTGTTGATTTTTAAAAAAATGTAATATTGTACCTTGATGTCAATATATTTTTTTGAGACAAAACAAACTCCATTGCTGGAGACTGCAGAGCCTCAGCAAATTCCAAGGGTTGTGCTTCCTGAAAGCATCTTCATCTTGCTTTACACCTTTCTGCGTTAGCTATTTCGATTTTTGTGGTGAGCTATTTCCATTCAATCAGTCATGACGTCAGTTTGTTTCACAGCTTCTGTTAAACTATACAGTTATTTAAAAATAAATCAATTTTTATATTCTCCCTGTGAGAACAGAGGTCACTTCCACCTCTTTGTGGGAAATGGCATTAAGGCGAGTACAAATTCTTAAGATGTGTAGCTAAATATTCCTTCTTGAGATATGCTCAGCACATCTCTTGCTTTCTATATGGGAAGTAACAAATATCCAAGACCTTACTTAAATCCAGACTTGCCTGTTAGAATTCTAGGCAGCTGTGACTTATATCAGAGTCTGCACAAAACTACAAGAACTCGGGTAGAATAAACCCCTGAATCTGACTCCTGGCCATGTACCTGTTATTTTTCATGACAGGGCTGAAAGTCAGTCAGAGTGCAGAGCACCTTTGAAGTGCTTTGTGGTATTGCACTTTTAATTATAGGACATACAGGGAATGCCTTTTTTTTTTTCTGGTCTCTTCTAAAATAAACAATTTCTTCCATAGTAGTAGGACACTTCCATTCAGTTCATTCTGCTTTCCTTCCTGCTGCCTTTAAGATCCCTAGCCTGGTATTCCTGCTCCAACAATATGATGACTGGAGCGTATTTTTTTGGTTTTGTTTTAAATGTGGTTTTAGGAAAAAGTAGCACAAGTTTGTGCAGCCTGTATCTGACCGCTTAATAGCAGGATCCCTGGTTTCCAGCCCTACTAGCCTTCACTTCCTCTTGCAGTATTTTGACAAGGAGGCTCAGTTTATTTCCTTTTTACTCCCTCAGTATGGCTGTAAAGTTAATAGTTTTATTTCTGTTTTCAGTATTTGGAAAGTTTTCCAATAGTTAAATTGTGATATGAGTGATACCTGCTTCTCTGTTAAGATCTTGGAACTGCCCATCCAAAGTGTGAGAACTTCTAGAGAAAGTTTCTGTGAGAGAAATGAACTTGGAAATCAGTAACTGGCCAGGCCACAGTTTAGTGATAGCAGTGCTGCATCATGGGATTTCAGTTTTTCCTCTGTTCCGTTTTGTTTAGTACCCTTCTCAAAGTTTCCTGTTTCACAGTGGTCTAGGTGAAAAGCCCAGGCATGGGTTTCCTGGGAAGAGGCAGAGGGATGCTGTCTTCTGATAAAACAGCAAAGGGCAGATTTTGGTCACTGGGAGTCAGGAAGACTTGTCAAAAGTACTCCAAAGGAGGTATGAGGGAAAAAGTCTAAATTCAGCATGAGCTTTAAACAGGGAAGAGTTGAGAGGTGAAAGAAGGCAGAGGAGTTGAGAACTTAGTTTACTGTTGGTTTTTACTTGATTGATACTATGAATCGTTAATCTGCCTAACAAATGTATGTTTTAGTTAAATACAGTAAACTGGGTGACAGTGTAAAAAAACCCAAAGAGTCACCTGGCTGTGAAAAATATTCTGGCAAGAGAAGTGCTTCCTTGTCATACAGCTTGCCAGGTAGAAGAGCAGTTATTAGACATGAGCTGTCTGAAAGGCCTGAATACAGAGACTATTTCAAAATAGCTGGTGGAAAAAGTTGCCCATCCATCTAAAATGGTGTTCCTCTGGGCAGGGAGTGAACCTTGCCCACTATAGGGAGTGGAAGTGTCACTTCTCATGCACTGGAAGGTCAAAGGCTGAAAGTTACTGCTTCTGCATTGAAGAGGTGATTGCTTTTACAAGGAAATAAACCTGTGTGTTTCCTTCTTGTCTGATTTAGTACTTCGCAGCCATTTGTCTTTTTATTGCATTCAGAATTGTTTAATGGTTCATTTAAGATAATTAGTTTTAAATGGGAAGTGAGAAGAGGTTAATTAGATGGACTGAAGTTTTCACATTGACACTCTGAATTAAGGCAAATAAATGAGACATGGAGTAATGTAATCTTCAAATTGGTTATGATAACATCAGTTATAAATGTAAAAGCTTAAGGTTTCAATTTTGTCTTTTTAATTTTTTCACGCAGGTTGGGTTGTTCAATGAATAACTTGCATTGTTAAAAGTGCACTTAAAGGGGAAACATATGGTTTTCCTGCCTGAAGACTGTACAAGTATTATATTGTGTTTTTAGAACCAAAACAAATTGAGAAGTTTGACTGAATGTCAACAAGTGATTATAATCTTAATTGAAACTGGTCTGCAATACTTGCATTTAATGGGGGAGTTCATAACGTGGTCTAAAAAAATTAGATGGTAGTGAAGGTATTAAATGTAATGAGTACCTTTGTGGATTTCTACTTCCTTTCTGAAATGGTGTTCCTGGGGAGAAATGCTCTTGTAATTGGTGATATTTTATGACCTCATATGTAACCAGGTGGAGATATTTTTGGTGTGATTGAAAAAAAAAAAAGATTTCTCTCATCTTGATTGCCTGTCCCAAATCCATCCGTGCAGTTTCAAACCCTTATTACCTCATTTAAAAGGCCGTGGTGCTGACACAGGCTGCACTGAGGGCTGTACAGGGCTTTCCCACCACAGCTTTGCAAAGAGCTTTGCTGCTCCCCTCCTTTACCCAGCTCTTCAGCATTGTGTGCTATAGAGAGCACAATCTGAAGGCTTTACTGTAAGCCTGGGTGTAAGGGGGAAACTGAAAATATTAATAATTTCAAAATGTGTCTTAAATGTGTTCAAATCAATTAATTAAAGCAGCATGGCTTCTTTGTTAGGTGCTACATAGGTGCCCTCCTGATGAAGATAAAAGCAACTGTAAAAGGCAGTGTTTGCACTTCTGAGGCAGTGAGAATAAATACATGTTAGAATAAAGGAAACAAGTATGATCTGAGATGAGAATAATGTCAGGCTGCGTAACAGACTACAGTGAGGAGTTGTATCAGATGCTGTCTAGTTAAGGAAGGATAAACTACACAGGCAGGTTTGACCTTCAAGATCCTCTGGTACTAATTTAATCTTTTTCTTCAGGGTATAGTGTGATGTTTTGTGTCCCTCATAAGGGTTGTAAAGCTTGATTAACTTAGACTGAAGGAAGCCTAGCTGTTGTCCCCACATCTGCTTTGTCAGAATAAATTGACAGTAGGCTTTAGAGCTAGTAAACTTCCTTAGTGTCTTCAGTGTGGGCAGGGAAGATGAAGTGAGTGGTATGAACTGGTCTGGCAGTCTTCTTCCTTCCTCGTGGAGTTCTTGAGGCCCTGTGTGGGCATAAAACTTCAAGTAAATAGGTAGTGGTTAGTGCTGATGTAGAACTAGGTGTCTCTGTAAAGGTGTGGTCCTTTACTGCTGAAGTGCTATGCTCCCAAATGACCTTTTAAAATTGTTGATTAATATTTGGTTTTCTGCTTAATGTGTGTGGACGGAGATGTTACTACTGTGTTTTTTAAAAATAACTGGTGGGTTCTTGTTAATTCTAATAAATACAAAGCTGATAAGCAGGCATGTTGAGAAAATTTTTTTGCACTGTTAAGGCCTAGACGTGGTCTTTGCTGTTCCTACTTTCTAATTAACTCTGCAAAACAGTTACAGAGCATTATGAGCATAGTTTAGCGTGGACCATTCTCCTGTCAGAAGGCTGGCACAGCAGCACAGAGGCGTCCCCCTGGGATGTGACTGGGTTCTCAGGGCAGTCCTGACCTGTGTTTCTCTTGTCTCCCTATTTACATTTGCTTGTGCAGCGTGTTCTCAGCCAGGGTCTGCATAATACTATCATGTATTGATGGTGGCAGTCTTGCTTAAAGATTGATGATAACCTATGTAGAAGTAGTGCTCTTGAAACCCATGGTGTAAGTCAGTGCAGCTGGTTGGTAGGCTGCTGAAGCTAAAGATAAAAAGGATCTGTAATTTTTAAGTACTTTTGTGTGAGCGTCTTGAATGGCCAGATTGTTTACCAAACCCTGCTGGGAGTTTCTCCTCTAGGAATGTAATGTTTGTGCCTTCGGCTTTCAACTAAACAATTAATCTTTTGAGGCCTAGTAGCTCAATTCTTTATCTATTCAAATTTACCTCTTACTCATCAATAGTTCAATCACTAGATACCTATTTTGAGCTGAAGTGTTCTTGAAATATTTAAATGGTGCAGCAGTTAGTGTGGGGAGGAATGCTGCACAGCCTGCTGGTCCAGGCTAGGCTGAGCTTACCATCTTCAGAACTCTGTATTTGCAGGTGCAGCTTCATTGAATTAAAATACTCTAATAGGGAAGAATTCTGTGGGGATGTTGGCAGTGAATACTGGCTGTCAGCAGTGTGCTCACCTTTGTCTCTTGAGTCACTCTCAAATAGTTTTAATCTGCAGCAGTTTGTGTTGAATGCTATGAATTCATCCTTCTTTCTTTTTTGTTGTGAAGTTTCTTTTTCCCTACAAATTCAGTCACCTGAAATAAATGTTCTTTCCCCAAGGCACAGGTAGATACATAAAAATTGTTCCACCTTACTAAGTTAAAAAAACCAGCTTTTGCATTCTTCTGTATGACATTATTTCCATGTTAAGATGTAACTAAAACAAAGTGTATAGCAAGGCTGTTCCTCTCTAATGAGAGTTCACAAATAGAGGTTTAAGTTTATCAAATAATTGGGGCTGCTTTGGAGTGGGATTGTTTGTTTTTCAATGGGATCATTAGAAATCAGACTTTGTAGGTTAAGAATAGCTTAAAAAATAAATTATTTGTGTGCTACTTAGATGTTTTAAAATTTCAGAAAGTTCGTATGAATTAAAGCACTGTAATACCTAATTTTTGCTAGAAGAAATAATGTAGCACTCTATTCTACTAAGTATGGTATGAGTAACTACTTGTAGACCATTACTTGCTGTGCCCAGTTCTGAGTTCTCCAGCACCAGAAGGATGTGGTGAAGCAAGTCCAGTGAAGGGCCATGAGGATGATTATGGGCTTGGATTGTCTGACCTTCAGGGAGAGGCTGGGAGAGAGATGGGGTTGTTCAGCCTCTGCAAGAGACTGCTGATTTTAGGAGTTGTGGCTCAATACCTGCTAAGGAGGTAAAGAAGATGGAGTCAGACTTCTTCCATGATGCAGAGAGAGGGCAAAAGACAGTGGCCACAAACTCAAACAGGGGAAATCCCATTTAAAAGTAAGAAAACCTCTTTATTGTGAGGTTTGTTAAACATGGGAATGGGTTGCTCAGCGTGGTGATAGTCTGTGTCCTTGGAGATACTCAAAGCCCAGCTGGATGTGGCTCAGAACATCCTGCTTTGAGGAAGGGAATTGGATCACAGACATGCAGAGGTCCCTTCCAAACTCAACAGTCAGTACTGTTCCATGTAGGTTTATGCCAGTGCTTTGTGTACTAATTAGTCTCTTAAATGAAGAACTAAAGTAGATATAGACATCACTGTTTTCTGTTAAGTGCTTTGTGTGAATTCTCTCTGTGTTTATTCTGGCATATGCTAACTGCCAAGAACTGTTACTACCCAATGCTTATTTTATGATATTGCAAAGTATTTCTGTTGCTTTGAATATCTTGTATGAAAAGTTATTTTTCTCAAGTTTTGGTATTACTTTCCAATCCTACCATATTCAATGATTCCTCCTTTTATAGTAACAGAAAATCCTTTATTACCTTGCTAGGTCATGTTGGTTTTAAGTCTTCAACGAATTTTTCAGACACATCAATTTTGTACCTGCTTGCTCTAGCTAGTTTGTTAGATTTTTAGTCCTTAAATATAAAAGTATGTCACTTTGAACAAAAAAAAGAGAAGTGGAAGTACTTTGAAATTTGCTCTTTTTCCAAAAATACCCTTAAAAATATCTTAATATTTTAAAGTTATATTTGAAACGGTATCAACTATTGTATGCAAGAATTTTTATCCTCTGAAGTAAAGACTTTCCCACTAAATAGTAAATTTCTTTTTACAGTACTTTGTATCCTTCAGGTACTCATGAAATTTTACTGACTTTGAACCTAAAGCTGTTCTAAGGGAAATAGGGCTATTTCTGTAATGATGTGGATTAAATCACATGTGTGACTCTACTTGATTGTGACCTACCTGTTTGTTTTTGATATGTAAGTGCATTGACTTTTCTTGTGTTCCTAAAAAATTTGAGTGCTGGCAGGCAGAAATTATAAGTATTTTTAAATTAAGTATTGTCTCGGGTTAGAGACAAATTTTCTAGGTGGAAAGTGCTCTGAATAAACGCCTCCCCCAAAGCAAAGGTTTCCAACACCCCCTTCCCCCACCACAATAGAATTTCTTGGATGAAAGTGATAAAAAACGGTTTATTTAACAAAACACACAGGGTGCCCTGTAAGGCACAAGGGAAGGGGAAAGGGGAAAAGGAAATATTAAACTTGAGCAAACAGCTGATGAACTTCAGTGTCCTTTTCCTCAGGCATAGCTTCCCCTCTCCAGGAGTCCCCTGGGCGGGGGGGTCAGATGGAGTTGCTCCGGTGGCTCCCTGGAGGATCCTTGTCTACTGTCCTACTGTCCTCCAGGGCTTCTCGGGTTCTCGGGTGAGAAAGCAAGTTGAGGAAAACAAAAGTCCTGAAAAGGAGATGATGAAAAAGCAATCCCAGGGAAAAAAATCTAGCGGCAGCCACAGCAGCAGCAGCAGCCAGAGAGCAGTGTCCCTTCCTCCTCCTCCTCGGCCAGCCGAGAAGCCTGGGGGACAGTTTCAAAACAACTGCCCGCCGGGCAGAGCTGCTCCTGGCTGCTGAAATGCAGTTAAAGCTACAGGACCACATTTCTGGGCATACACAAACGATAGGGAATACAGGATAATCATACCATCACCCCAAGACAAGTATGTAGACATGAAATTAATTAACATTGCTTTAGGTTATGGGCAAGTCATGCAGTAATCACTACTATTCTTGGGGCCTTTGCTGTAATTGCACTGAGGTTTGAGGGAGTAGGTGATAGCTCACTAATGCTTAAATCTGCTGCTTTATCTTTCAGAGCTGTTGAGTCCCAGAGCGAGGGACAGTGTGCCCCTGTGGACTCCCTGTGGCGACGTTACAGTGAATTTGAGTTGCTGAGGAATTATTTGTCAGTTACCTACCCACATATTGTTGTGCCACCTTTGCCAGAAAAAAGGGTAAGGAAACTGAGGCTGCAGTTTGCTTTGTCTTGTTTGGTTTTTTTTATTTACTGTTGGCACTCTTCTGTTTAACTAGGCTGACTTTGTTTGGCATAAGCTATCAGCAGATAATATGGATCCAGATTTTGTGGAAAGAAGAAGAATTGGTTTGGAAAACTTCTTGTTACGTGTGGCTTCACATCCTGTTCTTTGCCAAGACAGAATCTTTTATGCATTTTTAATGCAGGTATAGTAAAGTTATTTCTAAATACATTATTTAGTGATGATTTGTTTAAGATAATGTCCTTTTGATTTTCTCCCTTTCTATTGACCCATAGCTTATTCTATGTCAGGAGGAAGGATAGACAGTGTGAATAAACTTGAGGTGGAAAAGGCTTGTCCAGCTAAAAGCTTAACAGCACACAGCAGTTGTACAGTTGCCCTTCTAATGTACCTTATGACTTCTTTTCAGTCAAATTTTAATGCTCCTAAGAGAATTTCCACAAATACATTGTCACAAAAATTGTGGTCCAATTGTCAGCTTAAGCATTGCATTCTGCAGCATTCAACTTTAGGAGATGTTGTATGGTTGTTTTTCCTGTGCTTTTATGAGAGATTCCCAAATACTGGACTGAGCAGTTATGTTTGCCACAGTACAGTATGTGGGTGAACCAACGTATGGGACCTGAAAACAGTGGAAAACCAGCCAGTACACCTGAGCCAGGTGATGGCATGTGCACTGCAAGCTGTTGTTGTCACCCGTATGTTCTCTGCTCTTTGTCTTGAGCTGCCAAGGTCCTTGGAGATGCTGGTAATTTCATAGACAAAAGATGATAGCTACTCTTCTTTAGACAAAGCAGTGTGGCTCCTGCCCCCAGCCGATAGATTGATATAATTGAATAGTGAAGAGGGGTTTGGGGAGAGATTAGTATGTAAGCACAACATAATGATTGGTTATTCTTAACCAAGATTCTTGAAGAGATGTGGGAAGGGTAACTGAGGCAGAAGCCAGGCATACGGGAGAAGCTCCTTTGATGTAGGCTCTCATAAGGGCTTGCATAAGCTGGAGCACTCTTAAATCACACTAACTGAACATTCTTCTCCTGTATTTTTAGGAAGGTGGATGGAAAGAAATGGTGAATGAGACTGGATTTCAGTTGAAGGTAATTACTGTAATTCTTTGTCTCATGACTGCTGTGACACAGGCATATTCCAGCAAACATGTTTTAGTTTATTTAAGAAAGGCTGTTTGCTGTAAGAATGAGTTAAAGGCATTACTTTATGAATACTTGTTATTACATAAAACAGTGATGCTCGTGGCATGTGGTAGGCAGGATTGCAGTTAAGTTCTCTAGCAGGCTTGTTATGTGCCTGTGTAATTCTGCTGGTAATGTAGAAGTATGATCCTTATAAGCTTTAAAAGTAATGAACTTGAGCCCATAGCGGTGGGTTTTTGTATTTTCAGTTTAGTTTAGCATTTTTAAAGGTGGATGTCAGATTAGTCTGGTAAGAGGTGCAAGGTGTCACGAAAAGGTAAGCAAAGAGGTCTGAATTGAAGGACTTCTTTGCAAGGAGCGATTGGTGAAAGGAACTAAGACAGACGGATTTGGTGCCCCTTAACTGTTTAACAGAATGTGTCTTGAAGTAATACTATCCCCATTGACATCAGTGAGTTCATGGCTGGGTAAACTGGTGGAAGACTTGCAGGAATAAATGATCAAAGGTCGTGTGTCTGTACAGGTCAAGAATCTGAGAAGCTGATAGATTGCTGGTCTGTGTCTGGAAGAATTACTATTGGGGACAAATACTGAGCTTTTTGTTTCATTGTAATGTGATCTGCTCTCATGAAATCACAACTGAAAACTAGGTGGATTATGAAGAATTATTCTAAATAGTGAGAGCTAAAGAAAATCCCTGGTGCTCTTATCCTTAGTGTCCAAGGGACTTTGATACTGACACTTACTGTTGATAACTTAAGTTGGCAATAATTCTCTTCCATCGCAGTAGGGTTTGCATGCTACTATTATTCATAATGCAAACAATGTAAAGCTCTGAAGCTGCATACACTCAGGAGTTCAGAAAGTTTGTATGGCAGGGTGTGTTCAGGAGAGCACACCGTGATTTGTTTATGGAAGAAAACTCACAGCAAAGCACTGAGAATATTTGCCTCCCTGAAACCGCATTGTAGATTAAATGAGAGATGAACAAGTCTTGTTTTCCTTCTAGATTTTATTGTGTATGTTTTCCCTTTTACAGTTCCAGTTTCCTTAGGAAAGAAAAATAACTTTTTCAAAAGCCTGGTAAAGAGAATCTTTCCTTTATTCTACATCTGAAGTATAAACCCTCAAGATTTAGCACTACACTGGAAAGGAAAACCTCTTTTCAGTGTATGTTTTAGACTGGAATCAGACCATTTGTTTACGTTGCTGCTGCCTCTGCTGCATTTGAGCAGGATGTGTCTTTTGTCTGAGAGGGTTTGAGCCCTCTAACTAAACTTTTAAATTAGGTATTAATGCAGTGTAGTGTGTTATAGCTGAATGTTAATGTTGGAGACCTTGTTTATTCTGCCAGCTGTGTCATTTAATCATGCCTTTCCTCCCTCCCACCCCCAGCACTTAATTTTACATTTAAGAGACTTGTCACTTGGGATTTTAACCCTTCCTGTAGGAAAGAGAAAATCCCCCTCTCTCTTTAGTTTACATAAATGATTATAGGATCATAGTAGGCATTAACTGTCTGAAAACTCCTCAACTGTACCTCATTTGATGAGTGGTTCATCTCTAAAATGCTTGTGTGTATTAGTTTTAAGTCAGTTTTAAGACTGGACAGATGTTTTTCTAGAAGCCTAACCCCTGGTGTACATGCTCTAAAGTGGTGTGTGAGAGTTACTGTGCTGCAATTGGCAAGAAGGAAATAGCCCTACTGAGATGGTTGAGCGTTGGCAGAATTGTGCTTCCTGCCTGACAGTGCTTGTATGAACTTACTGAACTCTTCCTTCAGAGCACTACATGTGCCTGTGACAAAAGACAAAAACTTGCCCTGTAACTGTAGGGTAGGAAGTGCTTCTTTCCAAGTGTAAAGCTGTTGTATGTGCATGCTGCCCCAACAGGTTCTTTGGTGCCTTCTCTTTTGAACATAAATACGGTGTTTGGTGAAATAGCTGCCTAGAGGGAAGGACTCTGATAATGTCAGTGTGTCTAGGTGATGTTTGTCCTGTGAGAGAATGTGTGAGGAGTTACCTGCAGGTGTGTGTGAACAACCCAGAAGGTAACAGGCTTGTGTATTGATTTGATGGGGTATAGCAGTGGAGATTCAAGACTATACAAGCCTCAAAGTGCTCTGAATAAGGCTGGGACTTTGAGTTCCTGCAGTGTTTTGTGTTCCTTATGCTATCTGGGACATGCTTCCCCATGTTGCCTTGTCTTCCCTTTGCAAGATATTCTTAGAGAAGTGTGCACACAGTGGTGACAATGAACCTGCTTTCTCCCAATGTCAGTCTTCGTCTGGAGGGTTTGTCCCCTTACCTTTTGGTTTGTGGATTATGTTTTGTTTTGGTGGTTTGGTCATTGGAAAAACGGCTAAAGTTAACCTGACTGCCAAGTCCACCACTAAACCATGTCCCTGAGTGCCACACCAACATATCTTTTAAACACATCTACACTTCTGTGGGCAGCCTGATCCTGTGTTTGACAATACTTTTGATAAAGAAATTTTTCTAAACATCCAGTCTGAACTTCCCCTGGGGCAACTTGAGGCCAGTTCCTCTTGTCCTATTGCTTGTTATGTGGGAGAAGAGACCAACCTGCACCTCATTACAACCTCCTTTCAGGTAATTGTGGAGAGCGATAAGGTCTCCCCTGAGCCTCCTTTCCTCCGGGCTACATATGGGGTATCTTCTGCTCAGCTCAAATGCAGTGGGAGGTGAAACAGTCTCAAACTGTGGCTGTCTTTTCTCTAGAGGCTATTGCAAGAGCCCTCAAGGAAGGACTCTGTTCTTGTTTTGGAAAAACACTCTGTTCCTTTCACTGACAAATTCAAAATAGTTCTTCAAGCTCTGAGTTTTCTGATATATTCTTGTGTCATATACCAGTACTAACAAGTACTGCTGAAGTAACTTACTGCTTGCAGCTGTGGCACAGCCTGTTAGCTTAAAGGAGTACACTATAGTAAATCTATACACCTTGCAAGGTGTGCTGATTTATTTTCCTTTTACTGAAGAGAGGGATGTTTTGATCAAAAGTAAACTCCAGCCATTTAGCCACTATTGGTGTTTTTCTTTAGTATTGATGAGCCCTGAGTGAGCAGTGTGTAAAATGCATTATAGAAATGAAGAGCTGTAGTTATGTGGACCTCTGTGGATGAGGCTGGGATCTCTCCTCTCTGTTGGTATCTTATTAGGAGTAAATGCCCATTGCACAGTTTAATATTCAATAAACTGGAAAAAAAATACCCCCATTCCCTTAGAAACGTTCAATACTACTGTGGCAGTAATTGTTGGTAAACCAACATCTCAAAAACTAAAGCAATCAATTACCTTTTTAATTAGTTATTGAACTTAATTCTGTGGAGATTTATATATGCTCTACTATAGAGAAGAACATTGCATAAAAAATGGCTCTATTCTGATATACAAATTACATATTTTCTGTAAAGCAAGTCATAAAATAAGAGAACACCATATATAAGATTTTGATTTCACTGGGGAACTGTTCCTGGTAATAAAGAGCATATAGAGGTCACTCTACCACTGGTTTTATTTGGTTTGAAAAATATAAAATAGCTTGTCCATATGGTCTTAAGTTACCTAATTGCTTCATCTAGAAAGAATGTGGGGTTGTGTATCTTAACTCCATGATTTGTGCAGCATTTTAAGAAGGGACTATTTTTGTGGGACTTGGATTATACCAGCTTTATTTTGGTGGTTACTGTTTACATCATATTCACAAAAATAGCTTAGTTTTTTGACTTTTTAATAAAAATATCTGACATTCAGGGCAGCTGGTGTCAACTTGTTCAGTGTTTGAAGATTTAAATATGCCAGGAAGGCAGGAATTTTTTCTAATGGTACAGCCAGAAGGCTGTGATTTTTTTTGTCACTGAAATTTAATTGCATTAAATTAACAAAGCTTTTTTTTCCCCTTTTTCAGGCAGATTCCAGATTAAAAGCTCTTAATGCAACATTCAGAGTGAAAAACCCAGACAAGTAAGATTGCACATCCTTCTTCCCTCTCTTTCCCTTTTTCAGTTACAGCTATGATTTCAGGTGGCAGAAAATTCTATCTCTTTAGTATAAATTCAGAAAAGAAAAATTGTCTTTCTGCACTTCAAATATTAATGGATGCCCAGTGGAGAGGTAGTGTGAAAAGATTTGATAAACACTGCTTCCAGAAGCAGGAAGCATTCAGAAAAATTCCATCACTTTATGTGAAACAAGTATTTCATTTTAGCTAGACTAAAATGAAGGGACAAAAAATGCCAAAACCAGACTCAGAAAAATAATCTCTTAATATTTGCTTTCAAGAAATCTTTCCAAGCATGAACAGAATACAGATTGATAGTAGGTCTTTCCAAAAGTCTGCTAGTGTACAGTTCTGGATGCACACACCCTGGTGTTGCAGTTCTTAGTTCTCTCCAAGCTGCCAATTTTCACAGATGCTTTTGGAAGTCCAGAGGTCAGTTCAGCTCTGTTGCAGTTTACAGAGCTCTGGGACAGGCACTAGAGCAATCTGCTGGATGGAAAAACTGCTCAGAATTGTCAGTGTATGTAGTGGGAGGTTGATCACACCCTTGGTGATGTGGAAGGGTGGAATGGTAGGTTCTACTTCTCAGTAGTTAGAAGCATCAGCATGTGGTCATGGGGCAAAGAGCTGTTGCTCTTTGCCATCCATAGGCCATGGAGACTCGTGCAAAGTGCCCTTCTGGGTGCCCCTGCTGTCCAGCAGTGGCAATAAGAGATGGTCTTTGGGGAGGGCCCCTGTGCCTGACTGCATTCTGTTGCCTGTTTCCTTTGTACTTCCATAGAATCTGTAGGTATTGGGTTAAGGATGTTAGAGGATATGTACCTTTCTGAACCTCTTCATAGACTTACCTGTGAATTGGTCCAGTCCCTCCTTTTTTTGTTGTGCTTGTTTTTACAGCCTTCTGTGGCAGCAAGGAAGCTTTTAGGCAGGGTTTAATATAAAGGGTAACATTCATGAACAGGATTGGTAGACAGCAAGTCTCTGAATCTGCAGGTGAAAATGACCCCTTGTTTGAATGCTTCATCCTCAGTCATCTCCCTCTGTGGCCAGTAGGGGTTACCTTTTCCTCCTCTCAGCAGGGAAACTGCCAGAAGTCTGACTGTAGGCACAGGTGGGCAAGACTGTTTAAGGAGCATCCTTATTATCTTTTGAGGTAACAATGTTTCAGAAGGCAAAGCTGTTGTGAGAAGTGGCTTGTTAAAAAGCAGGAAAAAGAGTTAATACAGGGCAAACATCAGAAAAAGGCTTGTAACAAAAGCGGTCCTTGAGTGTGTGTGTCTCAGAGTCTTTACAGCACTTGAGAGGTGGCACATGTTTTCTGTTGTAATCTGCCAGCTACGTAACTTCCAAATTGACCTTGGGGATACAAGTTGTCTAATAAATACCTGATGAGCAGAAGTTGTTTGTTTGCCTTTTGCTGTAGCATGTGTGGCTCTAAGAGGAGGGACAGTGCCTTGTTCTGCCCAGCACACTCGCACTTGGGCTGCCTGGAACGTGATGCCTGGCTCCTCTGCTTTATCTTTGGCGCTTTTGTGTGGCTGGATGCTGAAGGGGTTCAGCAGGCTCGCCTTGCTGAAACAAAAGGTCTGACTGCTGTGTGGAGTGTAGGCTCTCAGGTTCCTGGGCCAGGAGAGGTTCAGGTGATGAATAGCTGCAGCTCCCAGTTGGGATTGCCTTGTGGTTCTGTGGAGCTGCACCTTCAGCTTGGCAACGTGAGGAGTTTTATGCAGCTCAAACAAGGCTGCCCTTCGAGGTCAAATGTAGACTGGAAACTAAACTTCTCCTGTGGGAAGCAGTTTATAGTTTCAGTGGTGGAATTAAATGGTGATAAAAATATGGTATTCTGGTACTTGGAGATAAATTTGTATCTGCTGCAGACCTCTCTGATTTGGCCTCATGGCACCCATCCTTTCTTTCTATTTCTGGGCTTTAATCAAAACCATAGCTTTTGGATTTTGGTGAAAGATTTCTTTAGAAAACACTAAATCCTTTCCTAAGGCAAACTTTTTCTTTAAAGTAGCTCTCTGAGTTTTTTTGTCTGGTTATTCAGATAAGTGGCTTGTTTTTTACTGAACAGTTCTGTTCTTGTATCTCCCTTCACAAAACAGGAGAAAGGCACTGCCCTCCCTGATGCAGGGAGGAGTACTGCTGTGTAAAATGCACAAAGTTAAATAACTGACATTGAAATGCTGTCCACTGTTAAGGAAATTTTCTTCTTTGCCAGTATCATAAAAGATATTTTTAAGAGATCTGCTGCTGTTCCTACACCAGTGTGACCCAATCAGTTCTTCATTTGTGTTTCAAGTTCTATTTAATAGCTCAGTTAAGTATCTAGACTGTTGGTAATGTTGCAGAACCAGTAAAACCAAGTGAAAAGTGCTAGTTAAAAAAAAGCCTCAGTTACTGAGTGCCAAAACTATGTCTTGTTTCACACTTTTACTGTTAGGATACACTGAAAAGTAAACATCCCCTTTGTGTGCCTCACTGAGCTCTGTTTGGAAATTACTTTATAATTATGTAATTTTTTTTTTTGCATGAGCAATGAGTAGGACTTTACCAAATACTTGAGAAATAAACTTTTGATCTGCAACACCACCAGTGTCTTAGATAAAAGTTTTTCCTTAGGACTGTATTTGTAAAATTTTCAGCCTTCACAGAAGACTGGGAAAAAAATAGCAGCACTTTGGTTTATGCTTTTATGAGACAAAAAAAACCCAACCAAACAAAACAGCTTGGTTTTGAAGTAGTAATTTTTAAAAATTATGGTTTTAGATTGAGGAGAAATTGGTGTGGGAGAAGATGTATTGCTGCTGGATGCCAGGATACTGAAAGTCCTCCTAGGTTCCTGACTCTTGCCTTCAGGGAGTACAGCATTCCTAAAAGACTTCTTGTGGCAAAACAGGATAAATAAAACTTTCCATTATAAATTTCTGAAGTGGAAAGGGGAGTCTTCCTGAGCTGGAGACATGCTTTTTAATCTTTTGTTTTTAGTTCAATTATTTCAAGTATCTTCACTGTACGTGTCTGCAGCTGTCTGACATGAAGCCCTGGTGCATATTTTATAAAGTGTAAACTGAAAAGATTGCTCTCTAAATCCCACTGTGCAGATCAGTGACTACATTTATTTTTCCCATACAGTTCCTCTGCTAACTTCTAAATCTTTTTATGTACTTTAACCCTGTGTGTGTCATAATACTATAAAAAATGCTTCTTGAAAATCAAAAATATTAGAAGTCATAATAAAGCTTCTACTTCCTGAATGTAAGGATGAGAATATTTTAGGGGAAGACTTCCTGGCAGGGGAGGAAGAGGTGTTAAATGAAAAACCCTGGAATTTCATACTTGGTCACCCAAAACAAGTGACCCGACTCATTTCAGTAAGACCTCTTGGGTACAAGCTATTCTGAAATACAAAGCCTGACTGTGTGCCTGTGGTGGGAGGAGGGATGAAGTTTTTTTTTCATTCTTGAACATCAACCTGGAACACTAATCTTAGTCTCCCATTCCTTAATTCTACTTGCATTCTTCTGTGTTTATTTTCAGATCATTGTTTAGTAATTTAAGTAAAGCTGTTTCTGGCTTCCCATCTGGATGAAATAAATACTTTCTTGTGTACCAAAGTAGGTCATGAGCTAGACTTGTGTGTTGTAGGGAGGGTTTGTGTGCACACAAGAGGCTGTTGCTGTGGTTTAATTGGTTACCTGTCACTAGCAAAGCTGTGGCAAACGATTCACCTTTGTTATTAACAAGAGCTAAAGGTATCAGTTTAAACTGCCTGCAAAGCCTAACTGAGCAGGCTGATAAAAAGCCACTTCTTCAGAAGTGACAAGCCAGCAGTGCACATGTCACTTCTGATGGCTTCCCTGTCTGGTACCTTGTTGAGATGTAGTGATTTGATGGCTTTCAGCCATACATGGCTCCTGAGCAGGTACAAGTCTCAGTAGGATTTCATCTGTAATGTTACAGTTACTGTGCAGATTAGCCTTAGAGGAATTGTAATTGTGAATGCTTCCTTGAGCTCCTGAAAAGCTGTGGCCAAAACTGGATAGAGGCAGCTTGAAAGTAAAGTGTCTTTTTCAGGTCAGAAATGTAAACATACTTTTATTAAGAATCATGCTTCAGCAGATTTATGCTTTGTATTTATTTGAAGCTTTCCTATTCACTAACCCTTGCTTTTATAAATCCCATTAAAAAACCCCAAACAACAAACCAGTGATGTAATAACTTCAGCTAACTGCTTTTGTTTCATAAAATTTAATCTCTTAATTCGATCTGAGCCTTCAACATTTGCATATAAAAAATAGCAGTCATGCAAATGTTGGGATGTTTGTTCACTTTAGGGAAATTAAACTCGGCAGTCACTTCTTTAGGAGTCTTCAGCTAATTCCACTCCAACACAATCCAGGCTCCGTCTTGCTGGCTGCAGGGCTGTGGCTCTATTGTGCATGCTGTGAAAGCTTGCTTTCATGATGGCTAATGATGTACTATCTGTTTCCTGCTCCCAGGAGATTTACTGAGCTAAAACACTACAGCGATGAACTGCAGTCTGTCATATCACACCTTCTACGAGTCAGAGCTGTAAGTATTTCCCATGTGTGTCGTGACAAATAGTATGATTTATTTATAAGGCAGTATTTCTTGTTTAGTCAAGAGAAGTAGTATATGTGTTCTAGAATAAGGGCAGACTTGCCTGAGGGAGTCTGTCTCTGGAGTGTGGAGCAGGACACAGCTAGAGGTGAGGGCACTGACTTTGTACAGATCTGGGAGAGGGAAGGAGTTCCAGATACGATGGTTGAGTTTGACAGTGCATGTTGCTAATCTGCCCTGTCCTGTGATGGTCACGTATCACAGGGAGGTGTTATAAAGAGGATTGAGGTGTCTGCCTCTCCCTACTCAGCAGATGAGTTGCCTTTGCTGGATGTTTGGTTTGGGAAGGGCCTCAAAACACAGTTTTCTGGTCAGACATGTAATACATTGTTTACCTGAGCTTGTAGTATGAGTCCTTTATGCTTCCCAGTATGTTTTCTTTTTCTGGCTCGTTCTTTGATCTGCAATGAATAATAGTCTTTCTAATGATGAGACCAATTATGTCATGCATTAAGATACTCTATGGGTTGAGAATGGAAGGTTGTTATTTTTTTAAGACAAAAAGGAAATAGGAAATTACAATTCCAGTAATTGAGAGCATGATATGTCTTTTTAGTGCGTTCAACAGGGATTTGATTTTTGATGGACCTGTGCAGCAGAGAGGACAGTAATGGATTGCCCTGTTAAGCTCAGGTTCTTGAGAGAATTAATCACTCTCAAGAGTGGTGTTCTACAGACAGTCCTGTTTTCTCAGGGTTGTGTGTGTGAGATCTGTTGGGCAATTTGTTTATGTTTCCTTTTTACTGCTGCTGTGACAGACATAATAATAACAATGGTAGCTCTTGCAGAACTTCAGTCTCATTCGTTGGCACATCACGATTTCAAGGGCATTATCTGGATTACAACTCACACTTCAGAGTGTACACGTGTCTTTTCTTCTGAGGTTTTGCCAGCATTGTAGTGCTGGCTGCAGCAGGTACTGGCACTCCAAGCAGCTGAAATGACCTCAAGCAATGAGTTCTGCAATGGATAGCTCATTTCCTTTCCCTCTGTTCACTGAGCTGGGTGGAAAAATCAAGTCACTTGTTAGAATTTTACTGAAGGTTTCCCTACAGTCTTGATGTTAAGATGGACTTCTGGCTTGCCATCTATAAATTAAATAAACAAGTATGCGCAAAAATTTGGCATTATTCAGGTAAAGAATGCCTTATATTTGGTTATCAAAAACTGAAGGGAACTTGATTATGGTCTTCACAGACATATCCTATCAATGAGCACTTCCAAAGAGAGATTTGAAATGCTACTTTTCAATATAGACTTGATTGTGACTTCAGTCTTCTAGGACTTAATGCTATTGATTTTTTTTTCTTTTTTTTTCTTTTTTTTTTTTCCCCAGTAGTGGCTTAGATTAGATTTAGGCCTAATCTTGTTTACGTGTGTAAGAACATTAGGGCCTTAGCCTGCAGTATGTATGTGAGTTTTCACAAAGCAATTGTGCTTAATATTGATGACCAAAACCTGTCTCTAAAATATTTTAGAGGGTAGCAGACCGGCTTTATGGTGTCTATAAGGTCCATGGCAACTATGGAAGAGTATTCAGGTAAGAGTTCATCCAGTTTTTAATACATACGTAAAGAGTTATGGGGAGAGAGAAGGGAATTTCTTGGTGATGTTATGCTTTTGAAAAAGAATATCTGAAACATTTCATTGTCTATCTTGAAAAAACTCTGTATGGCAGTGCTAATGAGATTTCTGTGCTGCAAGCAGAGATCTCCAGATCTGCTGAGCTTAGTCTCTAGTGGAAGACTTCAGCTTTTTGCCTTATGTGCCAGACCTTTGGGCCTTTTGCTGCTGCATTGGCATTTTGTTTCTTCAGAAAGTAGCTCAGTGTTCTTCATGAAGTTATCTCTGAAAAACTTCTAGGTCCTTTTAATGGATAAAAATCAACAATTAGATCTATCTAATTTAAGTAGCTTTTAGAAGTGAATTTGCCAATCATTTAAAAAAAAATTTATATGAGAGAATTGCATGCTCAAGTTTTCCATCTCACTAGAGAATTAAAGAATCTAAACTTCTGGTTAAGGGAAACCTCCTGCTTCTATACACTGTTCAAGTGCTAAATTTAATTCTCTGGGTTAATGGATTGCAGATGTCTTTCTCATTGGGGGTTTTAAAATGAAATTAGGTGTAGTTCTGTAATAACACAAAGACAAACAAATGTCAACATCAGCAGAGTGGAATGTTTATGAAAAAATGAAGGACAGAATAGATGCATTACACATAAATTATGTGAAATATAAGGGTAACCTCTCCTTTTTTCCTTGTAAAAAGCGTTGTGGGTATAATTCTTGTAGCTAAGAACTCTCATAAGGTTTTTCAAAGCTGAGAACACAAGTAAAATGGCAGTGTATATACCAGGATGTCCAGAACAAGTCTCTTGCTATGTTTATCATACTTCTGTTTCTTTCTTTACCTAAGTAATCTCTGTAATGTAAATAGGTAGTTGCAGTAATGAGATAATTGCAAGTTGATTTTTAAAAAATGAGTAGAACTAAACAGCAGTCTACTGTGAAAACAGAAAGCTACATACATTAAATGGTTTCAGAAAAAGTAAAATGCTCACAAAAGTCAAATGCCACCCTTTGGTTTTTGGAATGGGAGGCTTCTATCTGATATTCTGGGAGTCTGGAAAGCTTAGTTTCTTCTTGGTGAGACCAAAATCTGTTTCAGAAAATTCAGTATTGTTGTTGTCCCTCATCCCATTTATATTAAATGCTAGGTGGTTGGTTTTGTTTGTTTGTTTTTGTTTTAGATTGAGTTTCACCTATTTAAAGAAGACTATGCTCAAAACCCATCCCAAACTAAGTATATTTGTGATGAGGAGTTTAGGGATAATTGTTTAACAGAGTGCCGTAAGTAACTTTGCCACATTGTCAGTGCTGCTCCTTAGAGAAGGAAAACAGTTTGACCAAATCTAACTTTGAGGCCGTTTCCATTCAGGTGTCACCTGGAAAGAAACTATATACAGGATGCAGCTTATTAACTTCCCTTACCCTTCATGTGTGATGTTGTTTCTCGTTTGTTTTTCCTACAGTGAGTGGAGTGCAATAGAAAAGGAGATGGGGGATGGGTTGCAGAGTGCTGGCCACCACATGGATGTGTAAGTACTGACTGAATATCTGATAGTTTGATGTAAGCCAGATGTGGAACTCTCCCTCTTTCCTCTCTTTTCCCTCAACCCCAAAGTACATATGAGTACCAAGAAAGGTGGGGGTGCACTGTTTTTAGGTTTACAGTGTTCCTGTGACTTGGATGCAGGCACAGTTTTAGCATCCATATACTGTATTAAGTAGCTCAAAAAGCCTCAGGAGAACCAGAGGGGTTTCTTTTTTTATTATTATTTTGAAATTGTAGAAGTGTTTGGAATCCTTCCAGTTTTTCTTTTAAGCTACTATGCCAGAAACTGGTGGAATACAACTTTAATGTACTGCAGACCTGATGAGATCCATTTGGTTTTGATAGCAGCATTTTGTACCATGCGGTAGACGGCACACAGATTTGGACTTAATTACAGGGAGTTAAGAAATTTAATTAATCGGCACCAAAACTCCAGTGGATTCCTGAAACAAACACTGACTGGATATAATAAAGTAAAGAATCCTTTCTCTTTGCATCTTTAGAGTCATTTGGCAGAGTATGCAAAGCACAGCCTTCAAAGTAAGAGTCTAGCACTTGAGAGTGCTCACAGAAGTGGTATTCTAGGCTTATGACTTCTGCTTTTCAGGTAGTCATATATAGCAAGTGAAACAGTGTTTCTTACCATTCTGATCCCTCCTCTATAACCCCACACAACAGATAAGTAACAACTCCAGCAAGAGATGGAAGGTGTTTAACACTTCATGCAATATTTTTACTGATAAAGTGTAATTTGTGTAGAAATAAAATTCTCAGGTTTGGTTTACAGTACAGGTTTTCATATGTTCTACTGCCTGATTGTTATTGTTGTTGTCAAGTTAACAAGTTGTCAATTGTTACTGGCCCTGTCAAGTGGAAGGTTTTGAAGAGCCATACCCTCAGCTTCTTCAGAATAATTCTGGTTTTATCAAATCTTTAAGAATTTGACTCCACTGAATAATTTATTCACGTTTCTGTGTTTTGGCTAATGGGGTGGTTTCCATTCAAGAAACGCTGTAGTACTTTCTAGGCAAAGGGCTCTGGTGAGAAAAAAGTAATGGAGAATGCATTCTGCTTTCAGGAGAAAAATAATTGAAGTAGGGAAGGAATAAAATGTTATGCACCTACTGCAGTAGGCAGAAATTTAAGAGCTTATGAAACCTTGGTATAATATATGGAGTTAAGGAATCACAGGTAGATTTTCAGTGGTTCAGATACACCACACCAAGATGTCGAACACCTAGAAATGCATAACTAATTGAAAGAAGTTTGTCTCACTTCTCAATGAGGAGCCTGAACCCGCTCACACATTTGAAATATTTAATATGTGTCTGTAACACAGGGCCAAAGATCCAGAGTAATGGCAGTGGGTAACTGCTATTCTGGGTAATTTTAATCTCTGCATGAAGTCTGAGGTAGCTTTCATTGTCTGTCATCTCCTCTGCTCTGGCACTCTTCTGCAACAGTAATCCCTTAGTGATGACAATCAAGCAAGAAGCAGCAGTTGTGAGATTCCGGAACTCATTCAGTGACCCATGTGGTCTCCTACCAATAAGGTTCATATCTGTGATCTCTTTAAATTATAACTTAACAGTTCAGTTACCATTCCCATAACATCAGGCAGGAATTTATCACAACAGAAAGCTACTTCTAGAAGGTTGCCTAATATAGATGTTAAACTTCAAAACTAGTTTAATTCTTCTCTATCTGCCCCATATGCCGTAGTCTTTACTAGATGTTCATTTACACTTTTGAGTTGTTATTGTTTAGTATGATCTAAAACTGGCTTAATGTTTGGAGAAGACATCCCAAAGCTTCTCTGGGTGTGGGCTGTATTACAAGATGAGGCTTGCTAAAGTGACAGAGTATGCTGAGAAAGTTGGAGTGAGTGGCTCTAACTAGCATTTAAAAGATGAAAGAAAAAAATGCCAGACCTTTGACTTCACTCCTTTATCCTATTAATGAGTGACCCTTTATCTCGGTATCAACTAGACTGTCATTATATATTGAACCAGTCTAAACTAATACAAGGGTTTAGTTGACAGCTTACAGGAAGAGTGAGAACGTCAGGTACCTTTAGAACTTGCTGTAATGTTTCTCCTTAACACTTTCCCTAGTTTGCCTAAGTTTAGGCAGTCAGAAATGTAGCTTGTCTAACTACTTTCTTTTTTTTCCCCAAATCAAACTCATTATAAAAACCTGTGTGTGTAAGGTAGGATTTTGTCTGGTGGGATTTTTTGGTTGTTTGTTTTTGGAGTTTTTTTCTGAGAGTTGATCTGCCACAGACGAGCTCTAGCACTGCTCTAAACTTAGATCTTACTTGAAAATGAAATGTGGTCCATCTGCTGCCCTGAGAAATCTAACCACTATACTAAAATTATTGCACTGCAGAACTTAAAAATAGGGTAAGCCATTTATGACCTGTGTGGCTGCAGGTTTTTTTAAGAACAAGTGCATTTTTCAACAGTTTTGACTTATTCCTTACTTTGACTCATAATGTGAATTCTTGTTCTCCCTGTTCTTTTATCCCATCTAATTAAACTGGTCTGCTATTGCTGACCACTTTATATCTTATTCATTGCCAAGAGCCTTGGTAGGGCTTTTCCTGGTTGTGCCAATGTCTTTGATTTCACAGAGCATCAAAATAACTCATCATACTTGCAAACTTCCCGAATTCATGTTGCCAGTTCCCTTGCAGCTTGAGACTCTGCCACTTCTTTCATAAAGCCAGTTACTGGAGAGGCACGGGGAGAAAAGGGAAAATTGGAAAGATTTTGCAAAAACTTGAAAGCCAAGAGGTGCTATAATTAGAATTTGGGTCATGTTTTGCTGGTTGCTAGAGAAGAATGGACATATGCTCACTTCAGAGAGCCTGCAGATGTGTGAGAGATTGCCACATAGCTGAGAATCCAGACTGAGTTAGCAGAATAGATGAAGGTATTTGTGTGGGATCTCATTCATCCTGATTATCTCCAGTGGCACGTGCCCTGAGTGCCGAGCTAAAGAGGAATCTGATTTCTGTTGCTGTGCCAAGTGAGAAGTGCAATTACCTCTTAGCTGTAGGCCTGTCCTTGCAAATCTGTCCAAGACAGTCACCTTGGTTAGCAAGAACATACTAAATACTGTCAAATAAGAAGTATAAACTAGAAAAATAAAGTCAAAATAAATGTCAAAACTTTTTGACATTTGTGGGAGACATCAGCCTAAATAACAAAACTTTTACTGAATGCAAGAGCTGCAGATTTGGTCCAAGCCCTTGTACTTCAGATTTCTCCCTAAAAGGAGGGTTAAACTTCTTGTTGCTCTGAATTAATATGCCTGTTTTACACAGCAGTCAAAGCTATAGACTTTGAAGGAGCTGAAGGGACTTAATGTTGTGGTGTTCAGGGCACCACTGTGAGTTATCTTGTACTCAGGCTGAATAATGGGCCATAAAAGCAGCCTCTTTGCTTTTCAGAAGGTGTGATATTCACATTCCTGGGTCTTAATTCTTTAAGACTTGAAAGATATCTTTTGCACTGTGTCTTCTTTTTTTCTTGGTGCTGCTTATTGACAGTCCACTGAAGAAAAGGAATAAATTGGGTTTTTTTCCTGTTAGAAAAACTGCTTCATCTTTAGCAGAAAACTTATGATAGGTTTTGCATTCGTCAAAAGATTCATTGTAGTAACAACCAAAGAAGCAGGCCCACAGGAATGTTGACAGTAGCTATTCAGAATTTAATTAAAAACAAAGAAAAAAAAACCTTTTTGGAAGTGCCCTTTGCTGTTTGTCACAGGTGTTTCTGTCAAGCAGGTGTCCTCCCTTGTTACTGCATGTGTATCCTTAAAGGTTAAATTAAACAGCTTTACATTTAACTGTCTATTTTTCACTAGATATGCAGCTTCTATTGATGACATACTGGAAGAAGAGGAACACTATGCAGATCAGCTGAAGGAATATCTTTTCTATGCAGAAGCACTGCGGTATGTGCAGAAGTCTAAAGTTCAAAAGGAAGCTGTAGTCCTTTTCTCTAATGTGATGTTGATGGTTAATTTAGTCTGGTATCCTCTTGTGTTCTCTGAGAATGGGAAATTCCAATGTTGTGGCATCTCCATGGTCTTGTCTCTTATTCTGCTAACTTATATTTGATTGCCATGTGAGTGGCAATACAAATTAGAGCTGATCTGGTCAGTAGTGAAGAGAAAGAAATGTTAAAATCTGTATACTATGAGAGAAAATGTTGTTTATTCCTCTGGTTCCACTATTCCTTTGGCTTCTGGTGTATTAGTGCCCATATGTGCTGAAAACTTCAGCTTTCAAATGAGATAGGCCAAACAAAGCTGCTACAGCCGTGACAAATTCCAGGAACTTTCAAAGTGCCCAATATAACTTTCATCTGCAGCAATGTTGTGCATCTAAATACCAACTTTTTGTTTTATGTTAGTCTTTATTAGTCACCTCTTACAAGTGTGGACACAAAAGCAAATCGCTTTATGCCGCAAGACTGTGCCTAAAGCTGTTGTGCTTTCCATGGTCTGGCTCTGAACTTCTTGGAGAGAGCCAGTAGAGAATTGGGTTGGAGAGTGTGAGGGCTGCTGTGTGGGAGCCTGCAGCACTGGTAACCTCTCCTGGGAGACAAATGTGCATCTGGCTGTGGAGTGCGGATGTAGCATCATCAGCCCACACAGGACTGGGACTTACTGCAGGTGGTCAGAGGAAGATCTTCTTTTCCAGATGAAAGGCACTGTATGAGTCTAGAAGCAGTTTTTTTGTTTCATTCTTTAAAAAAGAAAATGTGATGAATTTTATGATTGACTGATAGATTGCTGCTGGGACCGGTACCATCTCCAGGCACCTTTTGTCAAAGCTGTGATTTTTCTGTAATGTATTTTGAATTAAACTATTTTACAGTGGTGTCCTTAAGGTGGTAGTAGGGCTTGTATTACTGAGTTTATCTTGGAATGAGTCTAAAAAGAGGAGCAGAATGCTGCTGTACTAAGGACTTTATTTATACTTTGATCCAAGCTTTCTTAACTATGGCATTTGCAGAGTTATGCAATCTGTGATAAGGCTGTTGAATTTGGGCAAGATAAATAACTGGAGGTGCTTCCTGTCAAAAACAAACAAAACATGATGCCATTTGTAAAGTTTAAATGGAGGGAAACGTAGCAAAACAAAGTATTACATGACAGATCTTTCATTACTTACTTTTCAGGGCAGTTTGCAGGAAGCATGAACTAATGCAGTATGATCTGGAAATGGCTGCACAGGACTTAACATCTAAGAAACAGCAGTGTGAGGAGCTGGCAACAGGAGTGAGTCTTTTTCCACTTTCTTCTCCAAGATGCCTCTTTTTGAATTTATTTTTTACTTGAGCCAAGTTACTTAGAATGATATTTAAATGGCACCAGCATGCTGGTTGCTGCTTTTTGAGAAGTGGTATCATATGAGCTGGAGGCATGTGAGGTTTAAAGTAACTTGGTTCTTGGTGACATAAGCTGTTTGTGCCAAAATTCTTTTATTGAATACTGAGCAAGTAAAGGGTTGCAGTAAATGTGACTGGAGCAGAATAACACAAGATAACTCTATCCTAAAGATCAAAATGTTGGGAATTCTGAAGGTCTTCCTTTGCCTTTTGAACAGTGGGTGTTACTGATACATTGTGTTAGTCCATTATACATGGGAGATAACGTTACCTAAAATATTATCTGAAAATGGTAACTGACAGTTTTTTAGAATTTTTAATGTTGCTCTTGGATCTATTGATATTCTTTATGGAATGCCTTTATGCTTTTTGTTTCTCTTAGTTTCCTTCCTACTTCTGTAGGAAGGCTGCTCTGAAACTTCATCCTTGTCAGCCTTGAAGCATCTGAACATCAAATTACCTCTTCCCCACTTTGCTTAGTCTTACCTGAGTCACCAGAGCTACTTACCAATTAATAAAATGGAAGTTAAAGCAAAAAATCAGCCCAATAATAAGCACAAAGGGCAATAAAAGTCAACTGATGTGGGTGGTTGCATTCAGGAATCCCAAACCTAGAGTGTCCTTTTTTTTTGTAGACTGTGAGGACCTTCTCCCTGAAGGGGATGACCAGCAAGCTCTTTGGGCAGGAAACCCCTGAGCAGAGGGAAGCCAAGATAAAGGTTCTAGAAGAGCAGATACAGGAAGGAGAAGAGCAGCTGAAGTCTAAGAATCTGGAGGGCAGGTAAATGGGCTTGACTGTTTCAAAGAAAACACAGGGCTTGTCTTAGCAAAAGTCCTTGACTGGATGCTCTTGAAGGTGTTTGCATTTTATAAGTGTTTTTAATATATTCTTGGTGTTTATGAGCTGTCTATAAAAGCTCCTGTCAGCTGCAAGTTGTGAAATAAAGTGCAGTACATGCAGTTAGCTTCTGGTCTCAGTGTATGGCTTATGTAAAACCTGATGACTTTCCCAGTTACTGAGCCCACTCTAATGGCTGACTTGCATGCTTTTATGTTCCACTAGTAATATATTTAGCAGGTGGGCTTGGAGGTCTGCAGCTGAATAGGCTGAGACTCAAAAGCTGATTTGCTTCAAATGCAGTATTTAGTTTGGTTTATGTGTAAGGGTCCTGAGCCTGTATGCAACTTCTCATATGGGGGACATCTTACTCCTGTTTGAAAGAGATTAGAAGGTCTGGTGAGTTGTGTTTGAGTTACTGCTTCTTGGTGCTCTAATGAAATTTTCTTCAGGTATGCAAAAAAGAAAAATAGGAACTAACGTTCTTAAAGCAGTATGATTTTGTCAAAGCGTGTCTGTCATCTAACACAAGGGGTAAATGTGGTATCTCCTGATATGTTAGCATTAGAGCTGGAAAGATAAGACTAGTTCATGAATAGTTCAAAACAACAAGACAGTAAATGCAATATCTTAATAATTTTGGCAGATGTATTGGAGATGGGCTTTTGTAGCTCTGGAATCAATTTTCAAGTGAATTCAAGTCCAGCACAAATGAAAGTATGAATTACAGATATCTGCCTCCATTTTAGTTAAGGAGGCCTAACTACACATCACCAAACCAACAAAATTAATTTCTGAAGTGAATTGTGCAAGTTAAATTTGCATTGTACATGTTTATTGTACTTGACTGTCTCACATCCTGACAACAAGTGAGTTTTCACACTGAAGAGAGATGAAGATTCTGACTTGACAATTGAAAAAGGAACACGCAGTATTCTGTGCTGAATGTTGGCACAAAGATAATTAGTTACCCCAACAGAATCTGAAGGAAAACAGTATATTCTGATTTATGCTAGTTCTATGGCCGTGATGCTTCCTGGGGAAAAAACACCAAACCAAACAAACATCCTAATGTATCCTGTGAAACTGATTCTCTAACTAAAAAACCTTAAAAAGAAAGTGGAGAATTAAGTAGTGGTGCCACTTGTAAAATGAGGACACTGAGGGATGCATAATAATTGCAGGACATGATTTACTGAAAGATGGAGCACTTTGTCATACACAGCTTCTCTGCTGAGTGTCCAGAGCTGAGGGTGGAATGTGGAAAACACTTACTAGCAGAAATAATTGTTTTTTATTTCAGAGACTTTGTGAAAAGTGCCTGGGCTGACATTGAACGGTTTAAAGAGCAGAAGAATCATGATTTGAAGGAGGCACTTATAAGCTATGCTGTTATGCAGATTAGCATGTGCAAAAAGGTACGTGTGGCTTGGGAAGGGCTGGGGAGTGTATTTGTCCTATCAGCAGGGGAGCAGGTGCAGACAGTCAGTAACTGGGAACACGGCAGTCACAGAAGATTGGAAGTCACTAGCATAAAACCTCCAACATATTCTGTCCTACTTGAACTCAGTGATATGTTAATGTTGAAATATATTTATATATATATGTATATATAAAATAGACAGTGTGGTTCAATTTCAGTGTGGTCTCTTCATTATTCTTCTATGAAGTTTATGGAACTTCTTTGTAGAGTCTTCTGTAGAAGAACTTCATGGATGAGGTTTGCAAATAGAGTATATTCCCACTATTGATTTTTAACTGTTCTTTTAAAAGGGAATTCAGGTTTGGACAAATGCAAAGGAATGCTTCAGCAAGATGTGACTACCTGGAAATGAATTCCTCCTCCAAGTGCCAGAGAACGGAAGCACAGTGTATAACACCAATGTTATATTGCTACATGACTTACATACAAATCATGAAATAAATGTAATTGTTAATAAAGGATGAAAAGGACATGTTGTTAAATGTTTAGCCCTGACTGCCACTTCTGTGGCATGTTTTATATGTGGTAGCAAATAATGCAGGGGTAAAAGAGTTACTGAAAACTACAGCTCTGTATTGGGACAAAGGTATTGGGAAAGTTATCCCAGAAAGTATGAACTAAACTGTTCTGAGACTTGTGAAACACCATGCTCTGTAATGTGTAGATCACTTCCAGATGCCCTTCTTTCCAACCCTTGCTGTTTAGAATTTTTAATGCTCAAGGGTGCTTTGGTTTTATAATGGGGCACACAGTTGTGTTCTTGAGGTCTACACCATAAGAGGACAAACAATGAAATATGGTAATGCCTAGAGTTCATATTTAAATGCCTTTGCATGTCCATAGAGAAATATGTTTTTCCAGAGTTCAGGTTAAGCAGTCTCAAACTCCTGAGATGTTTGAAACTCTCTACAGTAGAGGTGTTGTACAGTGGTTTGATAACAATATTCTGCATTTACTAGTTCCCACTTCAGTTTTGATACGGGCATTGATTTCCTACTAAACTTCTTCCTGCAAGTAAAGGAGACTGGTGATCCAGCTGAGCAGAAAAACCAAAGTCAAAGCTGGTAAGAAGCAGATGCAACTTCTCTTTGGTTGTTTGGAACCTGTTTACACTTGGTGTGAATCTGGCCTGTGGCACCTTGTAACTGAAGTGGTTTGGTTCTTAAACAAATAGTTCTTAATGAAGGTGCTGAAATAATAAACCTGGTGCAGCTTCTGTCATACTTCAGAGCGGTGATGTGCAGAACCCACAATGAAGCAAGGTGTCTGCTGGGCCCTTGTAATGATGTTCCAGTGTGTGTGAGTGTGTGTATATGTGTGTATGTACATACACACCTGTATAACATGATTTGCAGTTACAGTGTTTGCATTAAATGTTTCCAATTATGAAAAGCTCTTGCCGCTGTCTAATACTGGGCTTTTTTTACATCCTTACTGAAAGTTCTGAAGTCTTGTGGAATTTGTCAGACTTGATTGCTAGTCCTGAAGGAAGCTTTGTAATAATCTGTTGAAAAGTGTATTTAATTATTTTGGATTATAACACTACTCAGATTTTTTTTTTTTTTTTAAGAGATACTCCAGAAAGTCCTTAAATGTTCTTTTGATAAAACTATCTAAATGTATTTACTGGTATGTCTCATGTTAGTTTTGTCTCTTCAACGTTTCTTTTCTATGAAACCGTTCTAAAGAATGCATAGGTCTGGTGCACACTACAGCTTAAAACTCTGAAGTAAAATGCAGGTACTCTGATAACTTGTGTTGGCTTTTTCAAAGCATATGACAGTGACATGCCTGGCTGAGAGATGATGTTGGGCACAAAGGGGTCTCTTCCTTTAACATCTACAAAGAGAAATGTTGTTCCATTCCGAAGTTGCAGTATCCAGTTCTGATACAGGCTGAAGGACTCTTACATTCCAAACCAAGAAGTTGCACACTTGATGTATTCAGTAAACCTTCTAAAGGAGTGGTGCCTTAATACAATACCGTGAGGCACTCAGAGTAGGTATTTTTCATGCACTTTGATTTTTGGTAGATCTTTCTGGTGCCTCCTTCCACATGTCACTTGCTGTACAGCTCATTAAATGTATTAGTATGCCTTTTTTTCCTTGCTAGTTGTACTAAATTTAAGAAGGGAACAAAACAGTTCTTGTAAGTTTTGTGCCAAATAAGATAAATAAAATTGCTCTTTGATATTTTTGTTATGTTGTTTCTTTGGTAAAAAAACTCTGTTTTTCCTATTCTGAAAATTGCTGTTTGATTTTTTGAAAATGGTTCTTGTGCATCTTAGCTCTCAACTGGCCTCCAAATTTGGGTTTAAAATTTGGTGAATGGTGCACAGCTTCCTCTTTAGGTGAGGAACATACTGCTAAGGCCAAAATTAGATACTTGCTACAAGTCAGCTGTCTGAATTTCATGTGTGTCTCCATCTAGTTAAGATGCTTTTGAAAACTGTTTGCATTATTTGACACAAATTATGTGAAAGGCAAATTAAGGGTGATTTGCAATAACTAGTTTCTTTTAACTTCTGTGTTTCCAGGAAAGGATTGCATGTGGTCTGTGTACTTGGTGATCATAGCACCAGTGAAGGTTTCTTCTCCTCTTTTAGCTTTTCAGCTTTTTGAGGTGAAACCAGCCAGTTAATGGCTGTTTCCGTGTGGGTAACAGAGCCCACTTGACAGATGTGCACTTGCAAAGTGTGCATTTTTCCAGTTATGGTATGGATTTAACTCCTGTAACTTGTTCTACTTTGCCAGTTATCCAGTAAATATCAAAAATTGGTGGGAGGCCTTGAGAATTACAACAGGTAGGAAGAACATTTTGACTTAATCTTGACAAAATGCTTGTATATGAAATTGTTTACCTGCCTGGATCATTTGATCTGCTGATCATGTCACTTGTCCCAGGAAGCTTTGCTGGGTGGATTATCACTGCTCATGCTATCTCTGACCTCCCCCATTACTAGCTGGACCTTCTCTTGTCGGTTCATTTTAGATGCTACTGTTGTCTGTTCCTGAAATATAGCAGGGGTGAGGGAGCCAACTGAAATGGAAAGATAGAGTGGTTTTAAGAACTCTTTTTTTTAATGTATTATTTCAGTATCTGGCACGTCAGCCCAAGCAGCATTAACCTGGCAGCTGTGTGCAGGGACTACCTTGGCAGGCACAGAGCAAATCTTGGAGCTCGAGCCACGCTGAGGATCTTGCCTTGTGCAGGTGAGCCAGAGGAAAGTGTTGGCTGTGGCCAAACACAAAGCAGAACCAGCAGAGCGAGGCTGCAGTCCCAGAGCAACTGGCTGGGCTGGGAGCACTGCAGCTCAGAGTATCTTCCTGTATCACTCTCCCTACCACTGAAATTCCTTTGTTCATCTTGGTTCAAGAGCCCAAAACCACTTTCTAATGTTGCCTAAAGGATTACAGGGCAGGAAGCTGTCTTAATTCCCCATGCTTGTCACACAATGGTAGGGGCAGGGCTCTAATCCATGTTTCCTTGTGCCTCCTGTCCTGCCCATCCCTGCTGCCTCTGTCTTGTATTTGCCCACGGAGCTCTGTGGGGAGGCACAATGTGTAATGAAAATCCCCACACAGAGCTGCTCTAGAAATAACGCAGAGGAGGAAGAAAATGGAATGGGAGCTGGGAAACTTGGAGCACAGGCCTTAGAGTGAAATCCAAGTACAAAATACTTGTATGTCACCAGTAAAAGCAGTTGCCTTTGTAAGCAGTCGCTTTGCTGCTGCCATGAGTCCATATCTGCTCCTGCCTGGCAGGTTCCCACCTATTAACCCAGCAGAACTGTGTTTCCTAGGACAGGAGCATCTCCCTAAGGATGTCACTCATGATCCCTTGATCTTGAAACCCTTGGTAGTGCAGGATAGAAACCGGTGTGAGCTGCTTCCCTCTATGGGCAGCCCCTGGGGCGGGCAGGATGGTCGCTGCAGCCATGAGCAGAGAGATGTCTCTCTTGAGGGACAGAGGCTTGGTTGTGCCCCCAGCTGAAACAGGGGAGTCACCTGTGTCCCCTCCACAATAGCATTGCCATGGGTACCTTGGGCAGTCTGGAGAGCCTCAAGTTCCTGCGTAAGCAAAGAATTGTGACGCTCTGGCTGCTGTGTTCTGATGCTTCCTGGTGTGATAGTGTTATTAAAAGGGTTTTGTGATTGTGACTTCTGAAGGGTCAAATGCAGAGGAGAAAATTTTGGTTTGGTTATTTTTTTTTTCTGGCTGCCTTTTGGTTGCTTTTGAATAGCTTACTTAGACTGACCTTCCTAATGCTGTGTTTTCTTCAAAAAGAATCTTTTTGCTCTGACTCATTGTAGAACATATCTAAATCATGAAACAAAGACAAGTTGGAAAGGATTTAGGGTGGTTTTGGAGGAAAACAGATTCAGGCAGTGGAAATACAGCGTATTTAGAGGTATGGAGAGATGGTGCCATGCTCAGACAGGTAAGGACGGGGTTAAGCTGCTCGTGAGGGCAGACAGGTTTTGAGGAGAGATACATAAGAGGGTGAGGAGGCAGGGAAGGAGGACAGCAGAGATGGGGTGGGTGGTGGAACTGGAGAGAAGAACAGATGGAAAGCTTCTGTACCTGCAAGCTGGGCTGTGCTGGAGAAGGGAAAAGTACCATTGTGTGGACCTTGTCTTGGAGAAGTCAAAAAAGTGAGGAAGATGGAAGCAGTAGGTAAGGAATTTCAGGAGCTGTCAAAGGCAGCTATGTAATACAATGGTAGTATAATGATAGTATCTGACTGAAACTTGTAACTGGTCTTGAAGCTGAGTTCAGCACTGATAATGGTGTAACATAGCTCAGAAGGAGACATTGAATTTTGTCTATTATTTTGTATCTATATTTAATATGGTAGTTTTGGCCTTTCTGAATAAATAAATAAAACAGGAGAAGAAGCTTTAGTCTTCAAAAACCCAGCATAAACTCTGTGGGCACCCCAATCCTACAAACACTGGCTTAATCAGCCATGGGATCGGGCCCTGCTCTCTGATGTAGCTCCAAAAGAGGCTTCCCCAACATCCCAGGGACTACAATTAATAAATGGCTTCTTGATCTGCAGCAAACCTGTTCTGATATCTGTATATATCTGTGGCATGTGATAGCACCAATTATATTCTCTTCAGAAAGCAGCTTCAAGTGGCCGCAGAAGATAAAAAGTGACATTGTGGTGAGGCTCCCCGGGATGCAAAGGTGGAAAATGATGTAGTCGGAGGGAAAAGGCAACCCCGACCGCCCTCTGGTGGGTCTCCAGCAGGAGCTCGCAGGGCCCGGGATCCGGGATCCCGCTGCCGGAGGGAGGTGAGGGCCACCTTCTCCCTCCTGCCCTGCAGAAGTACGAGAGCCGTGCAACAGCCATGGTGTAATGGAAGCCTAAATACAAAGGGATGGGTAATCTGGAGCAGTTTTCCATGCAGGATTTAGCGCTGAGTTCATGTCCTGCTGTAGGTTGCTGTTAATAATTCAGTGTATTACACTCTGATTTGCACTTTGGTTGCCTTTCGCACTCCACAAACACTGCCGTGAGTTGGACTCTGAGGTTTCCAAGCTAGCCGTATTTTTTTAAAGTTATTTTTAATAAATGCTTGGATTTGGTGCCAGCTGCGTGGTCAGAAGGCGTGGTCAGAAGGAATGATCTGTGGCTACTTGAGCAAGCTGGAGTCCTGTGTATGAGATGGCAGTCACCCTGCCTCAGTGCTGCTTTGAATGAGGTTTTTCTGAAGTGTGTGCTCTCTGGTGACAGAGAGGCCAGACCTCATGATGGTTGTTCCTGGTGCCAAAAGGACAGACTTTATTTCCAGTCTCATTTGTTTTGATTAGGTCCTAAGTGAAGTGCTGGTGGCTTCTGCCTGCTCACCTCTGATGGCCCTGCAGATACTGGACACACAGAGGGCAGCAAGGAACAGCCATGGGCTCCTTGTGCTGCAGCAAGATCCCTCCCAGGCCACAGGACACAGCTGTACATCCCCCTCATCCAGCACCTGCCAACCTGGAGTGCGCATTGCAAAAGCCATGGCCACGTTCCCACTCCTGTGTGACATTCCGTGCACTCCTCCATGGATTGTGTTAGCCACCAAGGTCATCCTGCTCATTTCAAGCTATCTCTGGTGCTCCCACTGTTGTCTACTGTGGCTCTTCCCCCAGCCTGACCACACTGGGGCTGCCTGGAGCCATGCAGGGCCTCCCACTGACCTGCTCCTTGCTTCCATCAGGTGACTCATCACTGCTTCCCAGCAGCACAGCTTCCTCTTCTTCCAGTGGCTCCCTAATCCTTTCCACCTCCATCTCAGCCGTGGTCTCAGTAATGCTCTTACTGCTCAGGCTGTCAGTAAAGACTCTGTGCTGGTCAGAGCCAAAGGGAGAACACAGCAGGACCCTGCTTCCCCAAAGAGTTCCCATTTCCAGTTATATCCTGAAGCCTTTGAACAGATTTTAGTTTATTTTAAGGAATGCTAGGCTGGCTTTCTGATTCAGAGCAGGACTGGCCCAACTGGAGTGAGGAGAGCTGCAATGTGGTGGATTGCTGCATTAATACTATTGCTCCATCAAGGAAACAGTAATCTCTTAAAATGAGAATTAATTTGACAAGATTTGTTTTTCATGAACATGTTGATTGGCATTAATCTCTTTTAGCTCTGTATCAGCTATTCTTTTCCCAGGGATTAGTTTCAGACTGACAGGCCTATAGTAATTCAGTCTCTGTAGTTACATACTTTTATAAACAGACAAAATTTCAACCTTCTTTTAGACTTGTGGAATTTCTCCTGAAATTCAAGACTTGTTGAAAATCAGCGTCCATGGTTCAGAGATCTCTTTTGTTGGGACTTCCATAAGCTTGAGAAAAAACGACGTGGATCTGGAGATACAGGCATTAATTTAAGCAACTGATGTCTAGTGCTGCACTCTGGGTGTGACTCGGGAGAAAATATCACCTTGTGATGGAGCTAAGGCACAGCTGTGGTTGATGAAGAGCACGCACAGAATGTGATTTGGGTTTAGCATCCACCTAAACGAAGTGAAAAACATATCCTTGTGTAGTTTAACACATTATAACTCTATGCTGTTGCTGAAGTTTGACCAAACTCTCTGACATGTTGGAATGAAAGTGAGGAATTAACCTTTGAACCATGTGAAGTGTCAGGAATATTCACAGATGGACTGGGCTCGTTTGTGGACTAGGAGTAATCAAAGTATATATGAACTGGATAGCCAAACCATTAGAGGAGATCAGGAATCCTCCTTTCAAAAAATAATTCTCAGTGTTAAAACCTCCCAAAGTACATCTTTCTTCCTTATAGACAATTGATCCTTCCTAACCTCTAGCTTCTCTTTATGGTTGGCTTTAGCATTCTTCCCCTCTATGTAATACTTTACCTGATATTTGTCCTGTAAGCCAGGATAGGAATTTGAACATGTGTTGCCCTTTTCAATCTCAGGCCACTTACTTAAAATATCCAGAAATAATTGCTGGTGATCATTCACTTTCTGTTTAAACTCCTTCTCCCTGCTGATGTAGTTACTGCTATTTTTAGCTTTAAAATGCTAAATACATAGTGCTTAGCTGGGCTTTTCTGTTTCCTACCAACAAATATAATGATTTCTATTACAAGGCAATTTAGTGTTTGCTGGGTTTCATGTTACTTTTAAATTTGAAAGAATTTCCATTTTTTCTCTCATGTTGGCATTCACTATGGAACTTCCTGGGCTGGAGTTAAATGAAGGTGACAATGATAAGTAAAATAAAGTGATGTTTGCCAGCAAATGCGTGAGTAGCAGCACAGATGCCTCCATGCTGGCCCTTGGCAGATGGTCCTGGAGAATTATTGACTCGATCCAGGCGAAGATTCTCCTTTCTCCCTACGCCTAGTTACTGGAGCAGGATGGCTTTTGCACTGTGATGCTGGAGATTCCCAGCAAAGACACAGGGGATTGGGGAGCTGTGTCTAATGGAGATGCTCCTGGAGGGTCACAGGGCAGCAGGTTCTGATTTGGGGGTGCTGACAGGATCTCTCTGTTTTCAGGGGAGCAGAAAGTAGTGAGCAAATAACCTCTGTGTTACAACATCCCTCTCTGAGTAGGCAGATAAGGATGTAGAGGGGAAATTAGCTGTTAATAGGAGAAGGGTTGGAGATAAGCACAGGGAAGAAACCAGAGCTCTGCAAACCCAGCTGGAGGTTTGGGTAAGGTTGAGTTTGGTAAACACATGTTCAGCTGGTGGAAGAGTATGTTTATAAATTTGGCCTCCAGGACTGACTGTCACATGAATCTGCCATGGCCAGGAGATGGCTCAGCTCAGCAGCTCAGTTGGGGTTACTTTTTCCATCTGAGGAACAGCATGTGGGATGCAAGAGCCCTGAGCTTAAGCAACAGGGCTGAGAGTTGGTGCCTCAGGTTAGAGTGGTCTGTGTGGGGTGAGGTGGCAGTTTTTGGTGTCCTGGGCAGACTGAGCTGCCTGAGCAGGTAGACAGGGCTGTTGGTTCAAAAGTAGTTCCTGATATCTTTGCCAGAGGGTGAACCTTCCTTCCCTCTCTTTTCACTTACCTTTCCATTGGTGTTGATGCTTCAGAATGTGAATCTTTCCACCAGGTGTTGGTAACACCCTTGTGCTAAGTTTGTGCCTGTAAACGTGTCGTAACTGCTGATTTTACGTGTTACCCACTCTGTGGCATTGTGCAGGCAGCTGGTCCATTTCCTTCATTGCTTTTGTTCAGAACACTCCAGCTCCATAGCTATTCCCCTTCTGCCTCCCTTCATGCTGGTTCAATCCCTTCAGACTTAATTGATCTGCCTGAGCCTGATGCTCAGAAAATTGGGGTGGCTCCTACTGTGGCTACCCACAGTACACAGCCCTCCCACTGGAAGAAGCTGCCACAAAACCTTAATCTCTCACTTAAAATGCTGTTGTACCCATGATTTCTTCCTGTTCTTCCTAACCATTGGTTAAGGATGGAAAGGGTCTCTATAAATATTGCTGAGATATCTGTTTCTTTGTTTTGTGCAGAGTCCTCTGAGTCCTCACCAACACTTGCAGTCTCCTGGGATGTACATTGGCAGGGATGGCACTGCTGCTTTACAGCAGTGGCCCCATAATTAGCTGTCCCTGGAAATGTAAGCTTGATTACATTTTATATATTGGCTCTAGAGGGGCAGGATCTGTGTCCCTTGAAGGACGTTCTTCTGCTATCCAGAAAGATGTGTTTTTTTGCAGTGACGGAAGAGCTCTCAGGCATCATGGATTGCCTTTCAGGGTGGGTTGAGCACCGACTGTAGTGCTTCTTCTCTCACTATTTTTCTTCCTGTCCTATCCTCTTCTGTCTCCAGCCAACAGTGTTTTGCCCTTTTGTTTCTAAAAACTGCAGAGACTCTTGCTTAGCTTTGATATGAACCATGTCCCCAGCAGTCACTTTTCCTTTTCTCCCCATCTGCTTTACAGAGTGAGTGGCAAGTCCTCTCTGGCTGGGTAGTCCAAGAGTTCTTCAACTGCTGCATCAACGCTTGTCTTCCAAAGCACGGATTTTCTTGTAGCAAGATGATCAGCATTCACTTTTGAGGCACCTGTCCTGCTGCAGGACAGTGATGTGGAACACTGCAGCAGGCAAAAGGTTCAGTTTCCCTGCTGGTATATCCTTTTCATGTCTCACAGCTGTCCCTGAACAGGGACATTTCTGGTTCCGATGAATGGAAAAGCAAACTGTTGCGTGTCTGTATGGGAACTCTAAATTCAGTTATTAGATTACCATAATCTGTGGAAAGAAGGGAAAATAAAGCACAAACTGTGAAATAGCCTCTTCTTGCAGACTGCGCGATGGTTGTAGTCCCTTGGGTCAACACACACCCAAGATGTTCCTTCACCTCCAGGTATTTGAAGAGGTTACTATTTGGAAGGATAGGCTGCTCTGATGAGTGTAAAAGTTCAGTCTGACTCACGTCCCAGAAGACAGGATCTGGAGTAATTTCAGTGTAGCATCCCTGGCTGCTGGGTGTGAGAGAGAGTCGGTCACATCCCAAGGTAGGTGTGTCAGGCAGGTTGAAGGAATTGTTCCTTGGAGATCCCTCTCTGTCTGCCTTGACTGCACAGGGAGTTGCAGAGAGATAATTAGATTTAAGATGTAGTCTACACTAAATAAGGAACAGAAGCTATAGTGGATTGCTGTGGTTTTGCTTTTTTGCTTTGGCCTCTTTTTGTTGGTAAAAATTAGAAACTGGGAATTTTACAGAGCCTTCTTGGATTTGGTCCAGAAACACCAGATTTGCTGATCTCTAGGAAAGGGAACCCCTGTCTTATAGGTGTTGTTTTTCCTGTCTGCTTAAAAAAAATAGTTTGCGGGTCCGTGTCCCTCCGGCACCTGGGTTTATGTGCTTGGAGCAACAGGACACTAATCCCAGAGGAACCAGGTGCTGACTGGAGAGCTGGGTGTTGTTTGCCTCTCGGGATGGTTGTGGGCTGGCAGAGAAGAGCCAGGTGGTGCTCTCTGGGCTCCCTGTGCGCAGACCCGCCGCTAATCTGCAGACGAATGTGTTTCAACAGGAAAAAGAAATCCTGTCCGTACCTGCGCTCGCTTGCTCCTGCCGGAGCCAAATCGCAGCGCTGGCTCGCAGGCTCCCGGCAGCGCCCAAGCAGCGTCACTCCTTGGGTCGGAGGCTCTTGTGCAAGCCCGGAGCAGCCGGGGGGGTCCGTGTGAAGGCTGCAGGGTGCAGCGACAGCCCGTGCGTGCTTTTGCAATGCGATCTCCGCTCACGCGTCCGTCAGCGCTCCCGTACCTGCCCCGTCGCGTCCGCGCCGCTCTTGGCTCGGCGCTGCTCTCCAGCCCTCCTCGCAAACCGGCAATCCGCGGCGGCCCCGCTGCTTGTTTGTCCCCCGGGTGTTTGCAGGCACATTTGTGAGTCCTGCCAAAACTCGGCATTTTGGCACAAATGCTCGTTGACGTCACGGTCACGCGCGCCCGCCGCTCCCGCGGTGGGGGAGCCCCGGCGCAGCTTTGGGGACCACGCGTGGCAGCGGGAGCGCGCGCGCGGCAAACCCGCGCTGTGCCTCGCTCTGACAAGGGCCTCTTGATCCGGTGGGGTTCGGCAGGGAAACCCAAATCTAGACCAGAAAAAGGAAAAAAAAAAAAAACCGAAAAGAGAGAGAGAAAGATTTAAGGCATTATTTTCAGTTTCTGTGTTTCTTCTTCTTTGGCTTTCCTTTCTTACTCAGCCTTTGGCTTTTCTTTGCAAATCAGGCCACTTGTCCTGAATTTTGGGAATGGAAATAACTCTGGATGCCCCAGCCCCCTGAGTGGCAGTTATGGGATAAGTGTTTGCAAATGACAGCTGGTACACTGCACTTGGCGTGGTGGGGGACGCAGGGGAGGAGAAGACACTTCTGCTGTTTGCCAGCTCTCTCAGGGAAGGGATGCTTGCTAGACAGACTGGTTTGTGACATAAATGTAAAACAACAGCAAAGAAGAAACCCAAAAAAGCCATCTAAAACCCAAGAAAAGCCACTTGCTGTTGGCCTTGCCTTGCAAGCTGATATACTGTCTTTGTTCTAATGATGAAAACAAAATCTTCAACTCAAGTATTTCCTACTGGACAGTGTCAGTGAGAGAAACTATTTCCATTTCTGGACCTGGGAAGTTGAAATCAGAGAAATAACTTCTTTGTTTATGGCTTACCTGTCAGAGAAGAGGCAGATTTTGGCTATCATGCTTCTACCCTCATCCAAACTTTCTCAATATTTGGAGCAGACTGATCTGAGTTTTTTATCATACGTGGCTCCAGATACAAAGCTTTGTTCTAGCTCCTCTGAGACTCTTTGGATTTCCCATTTAGCTGGGCACCATCTCTGACAGGATCTTCAGGAGCAGAGCCTGGACTTGTACCTCCTATTTAGAAAAAAAACAAACAAAACACCCCAGGGCAGAGTGTGCACTCAAGGTGCTCCACTCTCCTGCAGCCTCTTCTGTGCTGACTTTCTCCAGCTGAGTGGGAGATGCTTTTTCCCTTCTTCTTCTTGCATAAACTCAGCTACTGTCAAGCCCTCATTTTCTTTGCTTTGGGATTGTTATTTTCCTCCTTATTTGATAATTTATCTCCTTGTTCTTTGTGACATGGTCTTTTGTTCATCCTTAATATTTCAGTCTTTTTTTAGAGCAGTTTAAGGAGTCAAACTGTGGGTGAGTCTGTGCCATCCTGGCCATGGCACCAGTGATTTGGATGCAGCCATAAATCCTGAGACTTGGAAGGAACTCATCTACTGACAGCAACGCACCCGTGGGTCTGCTTGATGCAAATGATTTGTGATGTATCTCTGGGCTACGCTGCCAAGATGTAGGTTAGGGGCAGATGAACTGGAAATCACTGCAGAAAGACGAGGACACGGTAGTGAGCCACCTCCATCCTCTGCTTTGGGTGTCTACAGCACAAGGCAGGAAAAGAAGAAAGATGGATTCAACTGCCAGCAATTGACAAAATGAAGGGCTAGTAGGGCTGTGGCAAAGGCTGTGCCTAGTTGCTGGGGATCTTGGTGCTCAGGGGTGAGGCAGATGGGCATGAGTTGTACCAGTGGTGGCTGTGCTGCCTGCGGAGCTGCACATTCCCAGGGCTGTGTCCCCTCCGCTCATCTCCTGGACAGGACATTGGCAGCCTCTGCACTCTTTCAGTCATGTCTGAGTAATTTATGGCCACAAGTTGGTGCTAATATGAGATTCACTGGGACTTGCTGGTGTCTTTAAACACTATTTTAAGAGGGGCTCAGACTTGTGACCCTCTGCACTGCAAACAAAATTAGGTTTTGCTAAGTTTCCAGGAAGGGTCGTTCTTCACAGGTGCTGCTGCTCCGTGGGTACCTTCCCATGGGGAATGCACTGGAGCATTCCTCAGGGCTGGGGAGATGCAAACCTGCCTGTTCTTGCAGAAGTTATGGGAGGAGGAAGGGGAAATGGAGAGACAAACCACCTGGTGCAGTGGGCACCGTGGCCTGGCTGCTTTAGGGAATAAACTGAAGGCAAGTTCCCTCTGTGTACCATGGTCCCCTAAACTTGCATTTCATACCAATTTAGTGCCTGTTGCCTGCTGATGTGAATTTGGAGGGAAAAACCTGTTGTGGGATGCTTCTTTAGCTTGTGCAATGGAGCATGTGACTAGCTTGCAATTAATGAGATGGCAGATAAGGCTCCTTTGGGCTGAGATCACCCATATTTAGTTCTGTGTGTGGGTTGCTCTGCTCTGTGACTGCCCTGCTGCTGATGGCAGCTACTCATAACCTCTTCCTCCCAGTGCTCTCCAGCAGTTTAAACAGTGCTCTTCAGTAGCAGATATGCAGATAATTCCCAGGGTAAAGTGTATGATTGATTGGAAAACGCACCAGCTGCCGTGGCAGCCTCCGTTTCCTGTGAGTGTGGTCAAGTGCAACCCATGGCTCTGGAGGCTTCTCCTTCCCTCACCTATCTATGGCTCTCCGGCTGTTTGCTGCAGCTCTCTTCATCCTCTGGAGAGCAGGGACTGTCACCATCCCTGGCTGGGAGAATGTTGTGCATGACTGGGGCTGTAGCACAGCTGCTTGATGGAGCTGGACATCTCCAAAGAGGCACATGCTAGCTGGTCACCATTTTGTTTTTCCTTAGTTCCTCTGCTTTTCTTACTGCCTCATTCCCTGCAAAATCCCATGTGCTTTGCTCCTCCAGGTAACAGCTCTAGGCTTCATGCTCTCTGTCAAAAATCCTTCATTTCACACCACAGAGCAGGTGCTGCAGGTACGGTCTGGTGTCTCCAGCACCTTGTTTGTTGTGTCCTTGCTATTTGTATTCTTTGGTCATTGCAAAGCCAGGGAATCTTGGAAGTGGTCTAGAACAAAAGCTACAGGGTAGTGTGCTTACTGGTGTGACAGCAGGCACTATCTTGTCCTACCTTTTTCAACTTGGAAAAGTTTCTAAGGGAAGAAATCTGGGTTTCTGGTAGCTTTAGGTGGGCTATTGAGATTTCTTATTCACACTCTGATGCAAATTACTTTGAGATCTACTGAGAGGAGAAGGGAACAATTTATCTAAGGTGAATCACAAAAACTTGATAAATCCTTTAGGTGTAGTAGTCTCTGTTGCTGCTGGTTTGCTGCTACAGACTTTAGGTCTGAAAAAGCTTCCACCATGCAAAGGTTTTTTCCTGGACACTGAATACATGACCCTCACTAGAAACTATGCAAACACACAGGGACAGCCTGACCATGCAAGGTGGTGCTTTTACCAGCAGCTGCTGGTCGGGGTCAGGCACATCACAGAAAAGGATCACAACAGCTCCCCGCACTCCCTCTCTCCTCCCCACATTCCTGAGCTGCGGTGATTTAAGGTTAAATTCCCTCATTTGTTTGCAGCTATAAAAAAAAATAGACGTCTTCCAGAGAATGGTGAGATGATGTGCAAATTCAGCAACAAGAGATAGAGAATGTTGTATTCCCATTGGTGGTTTTGTCTTCACACATTTTAACAGACTTGAGGATGGACACACATCTCACGCTTTTGATGGCTGTGTCCACCACAGGCAGGTCTTCTGTTCCAGCAGGAGCTCTTGGGTGGTACCACAATACCAATTAACTAGGAATAATTTGAAGTATTAAAATATTTGACAGGTTCAACTGTGAACAATTTCCAACAGTGAACATAATCTGTGCTTTTTTGCCCTGTGTTTTAGAGGGCTATACACCCTGAGCTGCTACCTTGTAGGAATTTTGACCTGATGTAACTGCGAGCAGCTGGTCTTTGTCATTGGCTTCAGGATACTGCTCCTTCAAGGGCAACTGAAGTTATTGTACCTTTGCCTTTTTCTATTTTAGCTTCAAAGGACATGTCCCTGTATTATTATGAAAATCATCTTTCACTAGACTAAACTTTGAAGCTGCAATATTAACCATTTTATATGCCTATGATCAGTGTTTCTGTGGTGGAGACACAGCAACATCCTCTTTCTGTTCTAACCCAGCCTGTTTGCTATTTTTGCATGTGATATTTTGATGCTGTCTCACCTTATGCTAAACCCCAATCTTCTGCTTATTTTCTTGATTTGTGATTCAGTTAGCTTTTGTATCATGAACATATCTTACTTCAATAACACATTCTATGGTGTTTTGAGCTTGCTTTGTGGGTTTTTTCACTCTCTCACAAATTATTTTATTTGTCTACTTTGGCACTAAATAAGACTTGGTTTTCTTCCTTTTTAAGGACATTGACTTACTGATTTCTATATGAAAATTTCACCAGCATTAAGACTACTTGTTAGTATGCACAGCTACAGTAGAAGATGTTTTATTTTTTGACAGCTCCAGCTTCGTTAACTTCTCTGTAAACTGTGGAGAGAAAGCTGCCATTTTAGTACATAAGTGGGCTGTACTACAAACAGACACATTTCCCAAGCAGGAGCCAATCCGCAGAATATTGCCACGTTGCATGCAATTAGAAATGAGAGATTGGCTATCATATCTTTAATTAAATATGCTAAGTGAATTGATCAAAAAATGGCCAAGCTGACAAAATGAAAGCATCCTTGATCTACATCTAAATATACATTTTTCAAAGGAAGTTGTAGCCTTTTATCATGCCTTCATATTCCAATAGCTGGCATTGATTTCAGCTTGTCAGCTTGAATCTACTGGTGTTGATAAGGAGTCTTTAATAATATGATGATTTTTTTTAAAGTAAAGTTATTTTTTCCTCCAGAGGTATATGGATTTGGGGTCACCTTGTTGGGTTAGCCCTTTTGTATTCAGTGAGTTACCCAGAATCTCCCACTCCTGCTTATTTATTTAGTTTTATGATTTTGTCAAGGTTATCAGCTAGTTATTTTATCAGGCTCTATTTCCTCTGTGCCTCTGGCTTCTGAAAATTGAGATTTAACTTTGTCTGGCAGTTAGGATATACTGCACAACCACTTGCACCTCTGCAAACCTTGTCAGCTCACCAGAGGGGTTGTGGGGAAGGGAAGATGCCTCTTTTTTTGAGACAGTGCTTTGATCCAGAAGAATATCCAGTACGTTACCTTGCAACCCACTGTCACCATTTGTCCTCTCCAGTTATGTGCTTTCATCCCCCACCAGCTCCTCGTCCACCTGCCCTTTGAAGCACTGATGGGATATTTTCTTCCACCTTTTACCACACCTTCTCTCAGACTGGCCAAGACTCTCTCCTTAAACCCAGGGACCAATTTTTCTTCATCTGCTTGTCTGGCTTGGTGTGCATACATCCACCCAGCAAACAAGGGCAGTTTACAAAGAAATATGGTTTTACTTACTACAAGCCATTTAAAACCATTTATTTGACTTTTAAATTACCCTCAGCATTGAACTCTCATCTGCTTTGCAGATGGAAAACAGCTCTTACCAAACAGCCTTTGTTGTCTGGGATATCCAGAGCCCACAGTCAAACCCTTCTGACGTTCTTCTGACCACTTTCATTTTACATTGTCCCCAAGGCTTAGCCAAGATCCCTGGATTTCCCAAGCAGGTGTTAATTGCTGTTCTGGAGCTTTCTGAGCTGGCACTACATGGACCAACCTCCTGACCAACTGCAGGCTCTCTGAATCTGCCGGGGCATGAAGTGTGAGGGTGTGCTCTCCTTCCACAGGGTCTCGCTGGCAGGATGCAGGTGGTCCTCCTTATTCCTCACCAAAACCTTCTAAAGGCTTATGTCAGGGTGAAAGGGGCTTCACAAGTGCCACACCAGGTGTGATGTTCTAGGAGACCAGGACAGACGATGTTTTTCCATCAAGCTCGTTGGAAGCCGTGTACAGTTTGAAAACAGCATCAGTGCTGTTAGCTGAAAACAGGCTGGTTTTGCCACATCACTGGCTTTAATGTTAAAAAACAACTGCTGCCACTTTTGAGGTCATCTATGGAGAGGTCATATCATGTGCAGCATCCCTTTCTTATCAAAGTGGACCCACAGAGAAAAGCTGAGGAGGGACCTCTCTCCTGGTGTAAAATAGCACGATGTATCAGCATTACAAAGGTCACATTTTCCTTAATGCCTACACACAGCACCACATTCCTTCCCAGAAATTCGTCTCCTGATGTTTGCTTTGTGTTTTAAACAAATTTCTGGCAAAATTTCTGGTATATCCCTGGGATTTCTTATGTCTCTGGGTGTCTTTAAACAGATCCCCCTCCAAGTTTAGGTCTTCACAAGCACCAGCTGACATATATAGATAATTGCAAATTTAATTGTTGGAGTTATTCAGTAATAAATAGGTTTGTTAAGTTAACTTTGGGTAAGATTTAGCACTGAAGACCTTTGCCCTTCTGTTTTTAGGTAGTCAGTGCTGTCACGGGGGCTGGAGATCCTTTGTCACTGTTTGCTCGTTATTGGATAAACCAGACACACAGAGACACCCCCTTAACACACACACTGAGTTCTCTTAAGATGACAAGAAGGCCACGACTTTACAAAGTCTGTTCAAGTTACTGCTTTGGGGCAAAACAGTGTTTTTGGCTCAAGACCTGGTATATCTAATACACAGAGTGCTTGGAACAGACTTTTCCTCTGTTCTTTCAGTGATGAGCAGGCATGGCCAGCCAGTCCCAGCCTACTGGGATAAACAGCATTCTCTTAAAAACAAGCAGTCCTTCTCTTTGACCCCTTTGCTGTTTTTAAAAAGAGCAATATCTGAAACTTCAGGTTTTTGGCTGCTTTCCCCCATTGCACACCCATTCTGTGACGGTGTGGTACAACCACAGGGTATAGTGCAAAGGCCTGATGTCAGGCAAAAGGAAACAGACTTCTTTATAGCCTTGAATGTGCCTTAGGTACCCACATTGGCAAGCCATTTTCCTTCAGAATCTTTTTGGGTTTAGCACCAATGCTTTGGATGTGCCATAGCAGAGAAGTTCCCCATTTTAATCTCTTCTTGTATACATTCTTGGTTGATTTTCTTTCCATATATGAGACATTACTTAATGTACTTTTATTCTGTCTCCCTTGCTTTTCTCTGAAGATAATAATCCAAATCTTTTCAATCTTTTGTGAATTGCCATACCCTTGATCCTACTTGTTGCTGTTTGAATCCTCTGAAATTCCCAGTCTCTGAGATGGCTGGAGATGGCTGGACCACAGCAGTCTGCTTGAAGTAGTACCACAGATCTATGTCAAGATATTATATCTTTTTATTGTTCTTCAGCCTATTTTATCTGCTTACTTACTTTATCTGCACACAGAAAACAAAGCTGGGTGGCAGCTGGTGGCAAAGGCTATGATCTAGGATACTTCTTAAAGCATTCCTGGTATATTTGCATAAACTGTTCTTAAAGACCTCTATTGACTCCATAGCCCCACAGACCATCCCAGTGGTTTGTGACCTTTGCCATTAGAAAAACAGAAAAATACCTAACCTAAAGGTAAAAATTTATATCTTACATACCTCCCAAGGGCGAGGAAACCAGATTTTTCCACTTGTCTGTGTGATGTCCTTTTACATGTTTGAAGATCCTCATCATGTTTTCCCTTTAGCATTCCCCTTGGGAACATGTGCCTTTTGGTCAGGTTTTCTGGATCTCTTGTCATTCCTATTGACCTTTCCAACTGGCCATATCTTTCCTGCCCAGCTGAACTCTCAGCTCTGCTGTGTAGACTGAATGGAAGTGATTCCCTTGTGTCTTACCAGGTTTAAGCCAGGTCATCCCTAACAGTGTGATGTGCACATCAGCTGATGTCCAGCTTGTGAACAGCTGCACTGCCCTACTAAACCACCTTCTTTAATATTGCTGTCCTGTAGCTCAGCCACACATTCAGGTCTTTTCTCCATCCTTAGTGAGCAGAACTCCATCCTCTTTCAGACCTGGACCTGGACCAACTCGTGCTTGGTTCAATTTGAGAATTTACCTATCCTCATCTTCCTGTTGAATAGTCTGGTACAAATCCTGATCAACTCCATTCAATGCATCCCTGTATTTTGAAAGAAAATTCAGTCACAACTGCATTCAAGTAGCATTTAATTCACTTGCTTTGACCTTAGAGAGATTTCATCCAGTTCACTTGTCATTTTATTAGAAAGGCACATGAGAAAATAACTTATCAACAGCTTGGCTGTTTGTCATTTGTCATGGATCTTAGAATTTTGCCTTTTCTCCTAAATTCAGAATTTCATGCAGATACAATGAACTTTTTTGGCCATTATGGTGTCCATTCATCTGGCTTTTTTGGAGGCCTCTGAGGTTTTGTTTAGTCCCCACTGGAGCCTGATTAACTTAATTAATTTATGGCAGCCCAGTCAGTTCATCTTCTAACAGTTATGCATATGTAATTTGGGGAATGGTTAGTAGCCTGTCTTGTTCCAACATTTCCTTATTCTGATGCAATTTTTGAGCATAGTACCAGAGGAAACCAGTAATGGGAGAGCAACACTATGATTTTTATTAGGGTTTTTATGCAAAACCTGAAACTCTTTCTTTTTCTGAGCAGTTAGCTTACAGAGTTCTAATTCCAGCCTTTTAAAATCTCTTCCTGGTCTTCATTTGTGCCCTTCTCATTTCCTTCCTTCACTGCCAACTGAAATTAGAGATTTTCCTTTTACTGACTTTCACAGATTCAGATTTCTATACTCTGTTGACTTTCCAAGTGGCTCAAATAATGTATGGGAGCATCCCATTTGGCATAATGGCTTGATCCTTGTAATCCTGGGAATGTACAACCTCTTGGGCTTAAAGACATAGAATCATAGAGTGGTTTGGGTTGGAAGGGACCTTAAAGGTCATTTAGTTTCAAGACCCCTGCCTATATATCTATATCTATATCTCTATCTATATCTCTGTCTAGATCTATATACTTATATATCTATATACCTAAAAAGCTTAAGTATATGTTTTCCTGTTTGAACTTTTGGCCGGTAAGTACCAATCTCCCATCGTTTCCATTGCATCAGAGCCTGGTGTCCTGCCTGCTCTGCACATCTTGAGTCTTGCTTTTAATCAGGCCAATGTTAGACTTGTAAAGAGGTGTGAATCTGAATTTAAAATGCTGTACCCGTCCTGCACTAACTCTCAGTGCATGCAAGGTGGTGTGATGCAGCCTACAACACGAAAATGTAAACTAAGAGAACTGACACAAAGTAGGTATGAAGCAGCTGCTTACTCATCACTGAGTAACCTCCCAACCTGGACAAGCCTTCAGTTAATGGTTTAGCTAATGCTGTCTTTCAAATGAGATCCACTATAATATTTCAAATTAAAGAACTCAGCTGTAGTGGGACAGACACATGGGAAAGATTAAGATGAATTAAGTAAAGGTGTGACATTAAATTGCAACAGTTAAAGCCCACCAAATCCCTGTGTGGATGTTCTCTTTTTTACAGATAAAATATCCCTCACTTCCTTTACATTTATTTCTGAAAGGCTTAATCCTGAAGTGTTCACACTGGGGTTTAAGGCCCTCTTGCTTTCCTACCTGCAGTTAATTCAACTTAAGTGTCTTAGGTAGGCTGCCAATCTAAGTTGAGTGGATGGTTTTCTGCTCTACTTATAACTTGTGTTTTAAGGCAGAGAAATTGGTCCTTTAAGTTCTGTCTTGTGTCATTTGAAAATTTGTGTTAGGCAAGTACTACATTATCATCATTTTTGTTGCTTTTTCTGTCTATTAGACATCTCAGCATGGGACATTAAACATCCTCTCTTCTTTTAGTCTGGAGATTTATAATGCTAATTTTACAGGAATGCCATGTGGGACCAAGCCAGACATATTACAGATATCTGAGTGTCTCGTATCTACACAAACCCTCCCTGACTGATGCTACCTTGCTATCTTTCTTTTTTTCAGACACATATATCTCACATCAAACTTTTAAATTTTTCTGGGATTTTTGTGCTGTCTTGAGCCCAAAGTTTAAAGCACTTCAGGCTGCTGCATTATTGTGAAATAAATAACTGAGTCAAGTCAGGTATGTTTGTGACATTAGAAACTAATTTGATATGAAGATTTCTTCAGGGCTCAGGTGGAAGTGGAACGGTGCTCTCCTGGAAAGAGTTTTGGGAACAGAAAAGATTCTGGGAATAAGGGAAAGAGCTGGGTGACTCGCATGCACCCTCTAACCAATATTGACCTTAATTAATTATTTTTGTTTGCAAACATCAGATACACAGGTGTTTTGAGACATTGCATACCACCCCATTTCCCTGCACTACTAATGTCAGGTTGAGCACACTGTGCACTCTGTAGCATTGTGATTGATTCCTGATCTGCCAGCAATATAGGGCAAGGCAGACTATTGAGCCAGGCTTATGTGGGATCATGAATTGAAAGCTTGCTATAAAAAACATTAAATAATTAAAACAGAAATTCCACCAGGGATGCTGAAATGAAGAGGAGCAATTTACAGACAACGTGAGTAGATGCTCAGACAATGGACTCATTACATTTCTGCATTGAATATGTGTGCTAGTTAAAGCCCTGGTGAAATATTCCAATTGAAAAAATGGATGGAAGGTGATTTTCTAGCTTTCAGTAGCAACTGTTCCCTGATTAAATTCACTGTTGAAACGTCAGGCATTCACCAAGGCATTTCTGAAGCAGCATGCATTGTATCACTGGCACATACTGGTACCAAGAAGGGCTACAGTGACCTTCATGGACAAGGAAGGAGGGGAGGAGGGAAACTGAAGAATATTGGGAGTGGGGTGGGGAGAGCACTTCTGTAATCTCTGAAAGTCAAGGTACTCTCATCTTCCACTGAATTCATTAACTTCAACTGTTTGATGATTCCACAAGTACAGAAAAGGTGGGTTTAGTATTGCTTGGGAAGATGAATTGTGTATTTCCACACCCTAACACCTCATGCTTTCTCTTGGCTTTACCTTGGATTTGAGCTTTCTGTTTGCAAATACCTCCTTTTGAGAACATAAATGTTTTTCAAGCAGTGTTCTCCATATGTAAACTACTGACATGAACTCTTCACTGATCATCTTCAGTCTGTTTTTTCAAGACTTAGCATCATTATAAAATACTCAGTAAAAATATTGATTGCTGAAGTGCAGATTGTTTTTCACATTTCCTTTGGCCTGATCCTGTAACCACACACAGACATAAATAGTCCACCAGATTTTTATTTTTTTACTTTAGAGAAGCCAGCTGTACGTGTTGGAAGGAATGAGACTATTAACTGAGAGTTGTGGCATCTGCAGGGGGAAGGGAAGAAGGTGGACACACTGTATCCTTGTTTTACATGACAAAGGACACAGAAGCGGCAGGAAACTTCAGCCTGGACAGAGTCGGTAGGACAGGTCACATCACTGGACTCTGTTGATCACTCCTAAAGGCACAGATAAAAGGTTATGTGGATATGGGTGGGTGAAAAAAAGCTACACGATGCTTGTTGATTTACCTGTCTGTGGTCTAAATGACTGAGCAGTAGGCCTGCACTAACAGTATATTCAAACAAACATAAAAGCTTTTTGAAAAACTGGAAGGGGATTTATAAAGAGTTACAAGGATGAAGTAAGACCTAGAGGATAGAGATAAAAATACAGATATACAGTCCTTAAACCTGATAACTAAAAAGAATAATTAGAAGACTGGGCTTGATGAATGCAGACAAATATGAAGGCATAAATTTAAGAGCTAGGCTATGAGGCCATCTCAAAAATCTACATAACTGGTGAACTTCTCTCTCAAATTCCCAGACTGGATCTTTCCAGATCAACTGCTGCTTCAGTGGAAGTTACTGGCTTGACACATAGATTTCTGAATGAAATCCTTCAGCTTGTCAGGCAGAAGGTCAAATGTGATGGTTTTGCTTGATGTGTGCAGCATTGTTTGCTTGATGTGGCTTCAACTTCTGAAGCCACTTCCTGTTTAAGACCTTTTACAACATATATATATATATATATGTATATATATATACATATATATATGTATGTATATATATTCTCCAGTGATTCCCCAAAGCCACTTTTTAATACATAAACTACTTGTGCATCCTAATTTTTTTGTTTCTAGATTTATACAGAAAAGGGAAGAAAAAAAAAAAGGAAGGAGGGTGAAGGGCTTTTTATTTTCCATTATTAAGTTCTCTTAAAACTGAAATGTACTGTGCTCCATACTGCATACCCATTGCCTTTTAGAGAGTTTCTCATGGGTGGGCAACTTTTGGAATTCAGAAGGGAGAGGAAAACTATATTAAAGATTATTAATTATTTTACCTAGGGAAAAGCAGAGTTTGTCTGCTATTTACAGAACAGTGTAAAGAAAAAAAATATAGGTCAAAATGCAAATGCTCCTTTGAGCTTCTCAAGCTGCTGAGTTTATATATTTCTTTTCTATTTTGTTGTGTCAAAACAGTAATATTAATAAATAAACAGCACAGTATTAAATATGTGTGCAAACACTAATATGAACATCAGTGCCACAGTTGGGTGATTTGGTGAGGAACTGCCATAATTTGAAAATACCTGAGGGACCTCTACCCTGCTGCGGGGGGCCTTCCAGATGAACAAAGCACAGTAAGATTCTCACTGAACTTGACAATTTACAGGTGCTTAATTCCTCTTAAAACAACACAAAAAACTGCACCCTTAACCCCAGCTGGCATTTGAAAATTGGAACATGTCTTGATGAAGGTAATGGAAGAATGATAAGAGAGTAATGAACAGCACTCAAATATGCTGAGTCTTACTTTTTTGCATTACATACAAGGCAGTCTTTCTTCTTCATATTACACTGTTAATTGCCAAACAAATTTTTTTGAAAAGCAGGTTCCAATTGATGTGTCCTTAGAGAAAGACTTGTGCTCACCCTGCAGAAAGCTTTAATTCCTCAGTGTATTTTAAAATAAGGTTTTAGTGCTGAGCTTTCCGACTCAGACTTAATGCAATTCAAAAGAATTTTTTTTTTTTTTTGACAGGGAAAAATGAGTAGAGTCACCAAATTAATTGTCTTTGGAGGAAAAAAAAATCAAAGCTGAATAAATGTATGTCTTCCCTCAGTTTCTAAAACTCTGTTTTTGGAAATCAAAAAGTTTCCCATTTTATTCAAAAAGCAGGTTAATGACACTTCTTGTATTTGTGTAAAACTGTGGAGGACTGCATGGAATGTAGCTACATTTTATTAACTTCTTCCTCTGTTAATAGAGATTGAGTACTTGACACCATAATTTTAAAATGTATATATTGCATAAAGTCAGGGCAAACCTTCATCAGGGTCCTGGTGTCATTAATACTCTCTTCTTAATGCAATTTATTGCACTGTAACTTGATGGCACAACCTCTGACCTGCGTCAGGGTGCAGAACCTTGTTAATGCACCTTGCTGAAGGAACTCGAAACCCTACATTCAGCTGACTCACCGGGCAGATGCGTCTCACTTCTAACAGGACCTGAACGAAGGGCATAAGCCTCGTCATGGAGACAGGGTGATCCTGTAGGACAGCCTGGGAATAACTAAGCTTGTAGCAAAAAGCTTTGGGCTGCTGCTGATTGAATGACTCACAGAGCTAAGCCCAGCGAAGCTGGTAAATTTTACCCAACAGAGCTTATGCAGATCTTGGCTTCAATCCAGCAGAGCACTTAAGCACATGCTTAATTATACGCAAATGACATAGAGCAATCGAGGTACGCACGTGTTTAAGCGCGTTGCTGGGCGAAAGACTTTATTTAGAGAAATGTGGAAAAGTTGGTAACCCCTGAAAGCGGAGAAGTTGAGAGGTGCAAGTGACACCGTGCCACAGCGCAGGCTGCAGAGGTGCAGACAATTGGGGTGGAGAGCTATTCCAAGGAACACGCAGGCTTTAAGATTTGGCCTCTAGCAACTCTCCAAATAGTTTACTGTGTGGGGTCACGGAGAACATCATGATCATAGAGATTACATTGCAGAAAACTCATCTCAGGACTTTCAGATGGATTTGGAGGCCTTGAGAGTCCTACGGACACCACCTCTGTAATGGCACTGGCAGTCTGCAGCGGGGCCTCACCCCAGAGATGCGTCAGGAGTGGGGAACCAGACCAGGCTTTACTTCTTTATATTGAGGGTGGCCGAGCACTGGAACAGCTGCCCAGGGAGGTCGTGGAATCTCCCTCTTTGGAGACATTCCAAACCCACCTGGACGCCTTCCTGTATCACCTGCTCCAGGTGACCCTGCCTGGTCAGGGGGGTGGGACGGGACGATCTCCAGACGTCCCTTCCAACCACAACAATTCTGTGATACTTCAGCCTCCTCCCTGACACAGACCGCGCCCGCTCCGGCCTTCTCTCCTCCGGGAGGCCCCGCTGGCCATTAGGGCGCTGGGACGACACCGGGGGGCACAGGCGGCCACCCCCGGCCGAGGCCGATGCCCGAAGGGTCTCTCCCGCCCCGCCTCCGCTCGGGGCCGGCGCGGGCAGCGCTCCCACGGCCGCGGCGGCCTCCTGACCCGCGCGTAACCCGGCACCGCCCGCCCCGGCAGCAGCC
>VZTX01019608.1:76443-119184 GCA_013400915.1 Pardalotus punctatus | reverse complement strand
TTTTTTTTTTTTTTAGTATGTAAGCATTATTACAGTCACAATTTCCAGATTCAGTGGATGATTTCAGAGTGTCTCAAATAGGAGTACTCTGAAGCAAATTATCGTCTCCTGAGGCATGATTCTCCTCTGGTTTTGACCACATACACACAGTGGTTTCTATCTTAGGTCACTGTTACATGTCAGTCTCTATCAAACAAATTACTTGTGAGATGGATGACAATTGTCAAGCTTTTAAGTTGGGTCATTTATAGCACTGAGCAGTTCTTGATACAACAGTAACTATATACATAAATTTAAGAAATGTTCTCTTTTGTGTCTGTAAAGTTTCTTTTAACAAAGAAGTTTTTCATGATAGATTGGTAAACTCAACCAACTCCCTCTGTGCTAGAGTAATCTTACGCTGCTTACTTTGAAGAAAATTTTTGTGTTGACCACTGAAGATCAACTGCAGAGGGAGGTGGTCAGTCCTCAGGGTACCAACATGTGATACAATTATTTTACCACAATCACTTGCAGATTTTCCAGACATGCCTGTGATATATTGGTTTTCAACTTATGTTTTGATCTTATAACTGGTTTTCTTGAAAGTAAAGTTTAGTGTGAAGGTACCCTATGTGAATATTGCTTTAACAATACCAAATAAAAATGAATCTTTCATATGGGAGAGACTGCTATCATCCCTCAAGGAGGAAAGCTTTATTAGGCTGTAGTTCTCAGGAGCTGCCTCTGTCACTGGTGAACCTGACAGTTATATTTTATGATGAATTTTTTTCTGAGTCGGCAAAAAGATGTCAAAGTTATGTGATTGTGTTCTGAGGATCAGGAAAGCTTGTATTGTTATGGGGTATAAGGAACTAAGGGAAAGCTACTTGGCTTTAATGTTGTTTTTTCCTGGTAGAGATTAGAAGTTGTCTTTTTAAATGACTCATGGAAAAGAATTTTTATGTATTTGAAATGTGTTTTTTTATGATCACCAATGATGAAATTAAGTTACTGAGAGGGGGAATAAAATAGTGTTTAGAGAAGAGGAGCATGCAGAGGATGATCATCCAGTTGTCACAGTATTTTGCTGGAATATATGGAGTAGGTGGCAATTTGTAGACAAAACCAGTGGGCTTGTTGTCTGAATCTGACAGTTAAAAGTAGATCATGCAAACCAGGCATGTTCAGCTGGTGCCTGTTAGGAATCTGTACTCAGTGTTACATACACTATTTTGGATCAAATGTAATGCAGCTTTAAGTGTGAGTTTACTGTCACTTTTCAAGGAACAGCAATATGAAAGGACAAACTGACAGAAAATCTAATCTCTCAATTCTGTGCATGACCTTGCAGTTTACTGTCTAGTGTGCCTTTGTATCATCCCTGGATTACATTCCTTGTAGGTCACAGGACAGGCAGGGGGCTTTCCGCAGTTGTGGTGGCGATGAGAGTGTGGCTGCTTATGCAGAAAGAATGGAATGTGTCGCAGTTACATCTTATGTACCTAAAACTTGCTGTAACACTGGGCAACTCTTAATTTCCCACGTTTGTTTGAACACAAGTTCAGCAGAGAAGTCTTGGCTCTGGTGCTTCCATCTTGGCTACCTGGCCAGGTAGTGATAGGACAAGAGGGAATGAACTGAAACAGAGTAGATTTAGAGTAGATATTAGGAAGAAATTCTTGACTGTGAGGGTCGTGAGACACTGGAAAAGGTTGCCCAGAGAAGCTGTGGATGCCCCATCCCTGGCAGAGTTCAAGGCCAGGCTGGATGGGGCCCTGAGCAACCTGCTCTAGTGAAAGGGGGCCCTGAGCACCCATGGCAGGGGGATTGGAACTGGGTGATCTTTAAGGTCCCTTCCAACCCAACCCAACCCAACCCCACCCCAACCCACCCCGACCCAAGCCAAGCCATTCTAGGATTCTGTTATGAATTGTTGCCCTGTTACCTCTGGGACACATCTGTGCATTGAGGGAACCTGCATGGGTGCAGCTGCAATCAGCACGTTCAGGGCCTCAGAACTTGAGACTCTTAACACGGTTGGATGAGGAAACAGTATTTGGAAAGCAGTTCATAAAGGTAGAACATGCTGAATTTTTCCTTCATCAGAATCCTGTGAGAATATTTTCTGACTTCAGAGATTGGTTTCCTGCTTGCTCAGTAATATGGGTTGTATTGAATGTATTTTACTAAGACTTGGCTTCATCATGAAGTTATTTGACTATGGGTTCTCAGAAATTTCAGACCTGTTTGGAATGGTAGCCCTTAATTATTGGTCTGTGAGTTAATGGCATCAAGAACCTTCAAGATTTTTGTTCCTAATAATTACAGAAGTTGTTATAAACACATACAATATCTTTTGATCATTCCGAATTCCTGTTTTAGTGTATTCTAGGACTTAATTAGTGAGAATTAGCTGCAGGGCACCAAAGTCATTGAGGTAGAATCCAATTTCCACAACCTTTTTATTCAAGAGGGCACAATCCTGAGAAGTCTGAGTTTTATTTTTTGGATTATTTTCAGTGTTAGTTAATGGGCCAGGATATTTGTGTTATTATTGCTCTTATAAAATAGTTTGTAGACATCTCATGTTTTGGCTTGCCTCAATCTGAAAATGGACTCAAGTGCCTGAAAATTGTTTGAGAAATTTAAAACTGTAATGAGGAAAAATCACCTTGGGGTATGTGGTAGAAGTCAGCAGGAGTCCTTGTTCATACCATTTGTGAAGTATCAGGGGAAAGAGTTACCTGGAAGTTCTTGCTGAGGTTGTGGATAGTCTTTTGAAGAGGATATGCTGCAGAAGCACACTGGATTTAGTACTTGGTTTGCCTTTTTTTTTTTTTTTTCCTTCTTTTTAAGTGAGGATCATCCAGATTAAAAAAAGGCTGATTTACAATTCTGGAATTTTTTGTAAGTAGGATAGGAATAGTTCTNGATAGTCTTTTGAAGAGGATATGCTGCAGAAGCACACTGGATTTAGTTCTTGGTTTGCCTTTTTTTTTTTTTTTTCTTCTTTTTAAGTGAGGATCATCCAGATTAAAAAAAGGCTGATTTACAATTCTGGAATTTTATGTAAGTAGGATAGGAATAGTTCTTAGTTGATTTAATCTGACCACAAGTGTTGGTTAGCAGTAGGGAGGTGGTGGATTTGTTGCGACAATGTGGAAAAAAAATCCTAACTGAGACAAGTATACTCTTAAGAAAATCTTTTTTGTTGTCTTCGCAGATTTACATGTCTCTAACATGCTCGTGTTCTAAGAGGGGTTTTGAGAAAGTGACCTAGTTGCTCACTTCCATGATTTTAAAGTTTATTTCTACTCCATCCCCCTCTGGCTGATTTCATACTGTCTTTAAATAATCAAAACACATGTCAGTTTATGTGCTGACTCTTCTGTTTATTCTTGATGAAGGTGCTTGATACTGTTTTCTGATGCTGTTGTAACAGAGTGCTGGTTAGGTCACAACAATCCCTGATTCCTCTGGTGAAAATTGCTCCTTGTAGCCCAGTTTAAACTGCTTGAATATTTGAAGAATAGTGATAGATTTTCTTATTCTGGTTCCCTGTTAGTCAGTGCACTCTCTAATGTAGCATCACAACATCCTCTGCTCCTTGTTTTTTATCCTGGATTAAAGGAAAGAAAGGGCTACCACCAGGGTATATATGCTTCTAATGATACCTAAATCATTGTAATTTCACTGGTTTTATATACAGCTGCCATCTCAGAAGGGTCCAAACGCCTTTTGGAAATGTCTTGTGCATTGTTACAAGTAACTGCCACCTGCGATTCTTTTTCTTTCCTCAGGACTGTATTATATGGGCTGATTTTTTCCACTGACTGTGTTACACGTGTGCTGCCTTGTGTTTATGTTAGCAAAAGTGAAGTAGATATTTATGTGCTTGAAGTAGATTATTTTCTATGTTTAACATTAAGTTTTGTAATTTTTAGTTGCCAGGTGTATTACTCTTTTGGGATAAGTAGGTCTCTGAAAGGCCTTTATTTTGTCTGTAGGTAGTATGGACCTATAGGGTTTGAGGAGAGGAGCAGTGAGTAGACATCTATATCTTTGAGCTTTAGGAAGGGCTCTTTCAGATCTTTTGGCCCAAACTTTTGGCCCCATCTTTTCAGGTGGGTCTGAAAGATGGCTACTGATGGTAGTACTGTGGTATTTGAAAAACGGTATAGAAAGCTTCTTTTACTAGTCTTTTACTGAAGAGGTATTCATTCTGTCATGTTTCAGATTAACTGGATTATTTGAGGTTACTGTTCCATGTGTAGATGAAGGGTATGTTTGAAACACAGCTGAAATGAAATAAATATCCATTGAAAATGAAGTTACACTGAGGTATGACACTGCCTCCTCTGCAGAAGGATGAGATGAGAAAATGTTCCTTGCCAGGTGGCAAGTTAATCTACAGGGAGCCAACCATATTTTGTAGAATTTGTTTTACAGAGATGTTACACAGAATGTAGTCTTACCCTGAATGAGTTTGCTGTTATTGGTCTGGGGAAAAAGTGCCTACTTGTGTGCATGGTGATGTGCTAAAGTTGAAATTGGAACTTTGGAGAATGGTTTCTGTATTCTAAAATACTTGCATTGCTTTCACAACCCGTGTTGAAATAACGTTTTCAAATGCTGAAGTAAGATCTAGAAATATCACCTGTGCTCTGTATGATCAGTATTGTCGTTATTCATGGCCTTCTCACGTATGGTTTAGAATAGTGTTGGTTTTTTCCTGTAAGTTTTCCTCATGCTGTCATGTATGTAAATGAAGAATGTCTTTCAGAATCTCTAAGATGGTGTTTGCAGCTAACTTCCAGGTTTTTTGAGCAAAACCTTCTTGGTTATACTTCTGTTAGCTTATTATCCAATGTTATTTAATCTATGTGGATGTATTAAGTAATTGTCTTGAATTTTTCTGTAATTACTGTTTCTCTTTAGTACATGTAGATGGCCTTTTAGAAAACAATGAAGCTGAAGTAAAGCTATTACAAGAAAAGCATGCTTTTAAAAGAGCAATTTTAGGTGTAAGTCAAGCATGCAAGCCTTAAAATTGCAGCATTGAGCTTTACCTATGCCACTTAATTTTACCATCCTCATTGTATTATTAATATATTGTACCTTAATATTCTACCTTAGTATTTCAGGATACATGAACATACCCCAAAGCCCCTACTTTTTTGAAAGTGCATGAATTGAATAAGCAGCTGCTCTGTACTTTGCTTTCTTCTTGTTGCATAACGTGTGTTCTCTTGCTGTGCTCTGCTTAATCCTGCTCTCAAGGCAGAATGAATATATTTCTTTGTGAAATTTCTGTAATGGTTATCAGTAGGCTTGTGAGGCCCTCATAGATAGTGTCTACTGCTCACTTCACACCTGAATCATAGGTGGGTCATTGCACCTGATTTAGAGACAAGAAGTGGAAAGACGGGACAGGGAATGATTTGCCAAGATAACAGAATTGCCCCAAAAGCAGTGGCAGAGCCGCAAAAAGAAGCCCAATCTCTCATAGTCCTGTTACATCAGGGTGGTAAATAGTGCTTCTCCTTTCAAAGTCTTACTGTCGTGCTTACCTTCTCGTCACGGCACTCCCACATTGGTTTGCCCCGTTCCCCTACTGATTCTGCACCAAAGTGGCTGCTCCGTGTTGGCTGGAAACCTGCTGGTTGGTTGGGTTTTCTGCTCAGTGATTAGGTCCTGGGAGAGGCCAGACCCCTCTTGCCCCCTTTCCCCAGCAGTTCCCTCAGTCATTGGTGCAGGTTTACCTTTCCACCTGAGCTATGCTGCCTCCTCCCTCCGGGGCTGTGCTGGCTGCAGGAGCAGGAGCACCATAAACTGATTAGTTCACCCTTGTGACCTATATTGAATATTGCTTGTTATTACAAGTATTTTACTATGCCTCAGGGAGAGGAAATGGATGTTTCTTATTTTATGGCTGGAGAATTGGTGCCTGTGAGCAAGATGAAAATTTGTGTTTGGTGTGGATGTCCATTGAGCTCTTGAAGAGCTTTTTTTAAAATTAGAATAGCAGCGTTGCATTCATCTTTGTGTTTTTAAAGTATTGCTATAAGTGATGTAACTGCAGCCTTGAGTACTCAGCATTTTGGGTAAATCTGGCCCAAATGTGTCGGAATAAGCAGCCAGAAAATGTGCCAAATATAGTTATTGATCACCTATTCTTAAAAAATTTTGGTAGGAAGGGCTTGATCCTATTTTGCAAGGTAGTGTTCAACTGCCTAAATGGTAATGGCTTTCTTTTCATGCACTCTGTGACTCATATATGTTTTGGCACTTGTAACAAACAGAGCAAGGATATTATAATCTGTCTGACTAGTTTCACATGTTTTTATGGAGCATTCCATCCGGTGTGCTGTGGAAAACCACACATAGATATATATACACGCACACATGCACAAACATTTATGATATTTGTATTTTAAAAAAGTGCAGTACCAGTATTTGTGCTTGGGATTGTCCTGTCTCACTTGCAGGATCTCACAGTCAGCATTGTTGAGGCTTCACCAAAGAGAAGGAGTATATGCACACACATATATAGACCTTTGCCACTTGGGCCAATTTGAGAGCAGCAGCAGGTTGTCAACTTCTGTAAAGCAGCACTAGCGTAGTGCTTGTGATGAGCAGAGATGCTTCACAGATACTTGCAGATGGTAAAGAAGTTGTGAAGCCCAGGGAATTTAAGGGCTTGTAAAAAAAAAGTTGTATTTTTAAAAATCTGAGCATCGGAGTAGGCACCAAAGATAGGGTAGACTATCAGGGTTAGGAGGAGGGATCAAGATTGCCCCTTTCAGTGACCTTTAGCTGTTAGATTGGCTCAGCTTTGTGATAAAAGTGTTGTCAAAATCAAATGAAAAACTATTTGATACACTATCTGAAATATTTTTATAAGGTTTCAGCTTGAGGCATGCATGAGATAGATGAAATTTCACAAAATTTTCACCAGTTGGACAGAAATTGTAAAACACAACTTAGAAGATGCTGGGTAGCCTTGGTTATGTGTAGTGCTTGTTTTCCTGAATATAAATGTCATCAGAAGTCACCAGAGTGAGCACTTTTGAGTGTCCAAGTTTCATGGTGCAAAGACAGAAATCCTGCATTGTTCTTTTGAGGTTAACTACCCGGTGGCAGAAATTTCCACATAAATTCTCAAAAAATAAACTGTTTTCTAGTAGTTTATAACTCAGTGCCACAAAACCAGTTGCTTTTTTTTCCAGATTAAAAACTAATATTACCTGTGATTTTTGAATTACTTAAAGTATGTTTGTGACACTGGTGGCACTACTGTGGATTTTGACGTGGAACTGTGGCTTTAAAAATACAGTATCAGAAGCTTTTCCATATGCACATTTGATACTAAATTATGGTTATGCTGGTGATGATGGAATACAGATTTCGGGATAAGAAAGGTGACAAAGATTTTCACGCGTGGATAATTTTATGCACGATAAGGAGATTTTCTGTGCGTAATCCTGTTGATTGTAATAGGACTATTCACAGCTCAGTATGAGTGTAAATCTTGGTGGGATCAGGCCCTGTACTGGCATGTGTTCAGCAACATGGAGCACTCAGAAATAACTGTGCAACAAGTCATAAGAGTGTATCATATGTTACCTTTTAGCATGTGTTGATTTTATGATCTGTGAACCTTTTCATGATGATTTATGTTTGAGTGCTTTCTTTCTGCAAGTCAACACATTCTAATTGATTATTAAAAATACTTGTGTGTTAATTTAAAATTCGTTCTTTTAGCTAAGTGTTATTTTTCTAGTAGGCAGAAGAGAGGATTTTATTTAATGTTCTTTATTTAGAGCCATTAAATAGGGTATTATTCTTTACTTTCTAGGCTTCTGCAGTATGGTAAAAATTGAACCTTTGATATTGTGAAAGCTAGCTATGTTTCCTTTTATATTGGACTATATCCATATTTTAATAGTGCAACTAAATATATTTTCTGATATGATGAGAATAATCAGCATTTTTTCGTGGTTTGATAAGGATTTAAAGGGGATGTTGGGAACCTGTTAAATTCTAATTTTTTTCTTTCTTTTGGAAGAAGATGGTGGTTTCACTCATGGAAATACTTAAACATTAGTAGTTTTAAATATGCTATTAAGTTTTAAATATGCTATGTTGCTATCTCTTCATTAGCATTAGGAATTGCAGAATTATTGGTGACTTTTATACTTCCTTTTAGGAGGAAAGCATTTGAGAATGTAGATAGTAATTTTTCCCATGATCTTGATGCCTAAAACAGGCTACCTGTAACAGAGGCCAAGACAAGTTAGGAGAGCGGACAAATTTATTAAAGGCCTTTATGGTACATTCAGGGCAAATGAAGCCCCCCTCGAGAGGCTGCACCCAAAATGGATAACGGGTCATGTGTTCCTCACCTTTTGTACGTTCTGCCATATTAGCATATTGGCCCTTAATTCTTCAATCACACCCTTAGGTGATGATCTTAACCACCCTAGGCCTGCTCCCCCCAGCTCACAGTTGTTTATGTATTTTCGGGCTCTAGGGCAACGAATATGTCCTTGGGTTTCTATTCAGAGGAAATTGTTTTGGCTGAAGGTGCTGGGAACAGAGGTTTTAGCGTTTTATACTACACCAAAGTTTAAGATACATGAAGAATAGAAACTAGAAATTCTTAAGGCATCAGGCTGGATTTGGCATAGCCGCTGGGTATATCTGGGTGGCAGCTCTGAGGTGTTCATCTGTGTGTGTACATTGCCTTTGTGGGGCAGTTTCACAATACAGTTTCATCTGATCCAACCACTGACCACTAGTGGAAGAAGCAGTCCTGTTCCCTGCTCCTGCTTTCTCACTGCCTGTCTCCTGTACCTTCCACCTGCTCCACCCCACTGATCAAATGAAACCTCGCAGCTTTTCTGTGGGAATGTTTTTGTCCAGCTCCCTTCTCAGTTGCACAATGCTGTGCTCTGCCCAGAGGAGGCAACAAGGAGGTCTGAGGGGGCAGAGGTGCAGGGCACTCCCCTTTGGGCAGGTAGCTTCTGTATTGGATTGTTTCTTGCAGCTCTGTCACTGAGACTTGGGTAAATAACAAAACACACCAAATGTCCCACTGAAATGGCCTATCAATTGTAGTTAATTTTATAGACATTTGGCTATTTAGAGAGGTTTTACTAGTCATGCCAGTAAACTGTTCTGATCGTAAAGTGATTGGCTCTTTAATTCAGAATAAACCTTTCCAAATTGAATTCCATTAAACAGGGATGGAAAAAAATTCTGTAATAGAACAAGAATGTTCGTTTAGGGAGTTTTATAGATATATATACATTATATTAATATAGGTCTACAATTTAGCACAAATAATTGTAGCATGACCATGGAGATGAGCCTTGAGAAGCTGAGGGGTTTCCCCAGATTGCCTTTTGAACAGTTTGTTCTATGTGCATTTTGCACTAATAACCTTTATATGTTTTGTGGTTTGGGCTCTACATGCGCTTGTTCTTCCAAAGGCTCTTGAAGCAAGGATGTGGTAGGAATGTACTCAGGTACACGTTCTGTAGCTTCACGTATTTGTTCATTAGGAATTTTGCCTTGTCTTACTTTAATGAAAACACACTTCCCAAAATGTGGAGCTAAAATAATGTAATCAGGCTACTTCCAGTGTAAGGTTACCCTGAAACCATTTAATACCTTGGGCTGAGCACAGTGTCAGCTTTTGTGAGGGGAATCTTGGAGGTAGTTTTCATCAGAACAGTATCAGGTTGCGAAAGGCAAGTCAGAATTGCTGTTGTGCATCCTGGCTCTTGTGTTTGGGTTGTTGTATCTTAGAAAACATGGTCGAAGAGAGCTTATTGCTATAGAGGAAGTAATATTTCTATCTCACGTCTTTGCTATAGTCCTTCAGGAGGAGCTGAGGTTTAAAACAGAAGAATAGTTATATTTTAACAACTTTCTTTTCCTGTTTCCCTCAGCCTTCTTTCATTCCTTTTTGTCTTGCAAAAGTAGGGAGAAGATAATAGAGGAGAGAGGGTGGAGTGGAATATGGATATAGAAAGCAGCAAATCCCGCTTTTTAACACTTAAAAGGAGTAGTAGAAGTTCTAAAACAACAAGACTTTTGCAGGACAATGTTTACAAATACAAAATGTCCATCTTACTTAAAAAAAAACAAACAAAAACTTTAAACTAGTTCTGTTCTACAAATAGATACTAAACTGCAAATGATTTTCATCTTTTGTCTCTGTTGTTAGTCCTTAAACATATTTTCTCATCTGTCATAAACAGTCTTTTAAATCCTACAGAATTCGTGTTTCTGCACATATGGATTTTATTTTTAAAGTGACCCTAATTAGTATCTCCTGAGTACTTGCTCATTAAATTAAGTAATGTCTTACTGCTTGCTTAAGAAAAGAAGGGAGAAGACAGAATAACCCTTACCATCAATCAAAGTGGAGAACAAGAGCTGGACCATGTGTTGTACTCCCGTGTCTTACAAGTTTTTCTGCTTTCCTCTGGGTACTCTGTTGAGATCTACTTCATAGCAGCCACCATCCCAGCAGACTTTTTGAATCAATCAATGTTTTTCTCTTGATGGTATTTTAATTTTTGATTCTGAATTGAAATGTTGTCATGCTTTTCATGCAGTATGTTTTTATTTAAGTGGTTGTTTCTTTAATTAGGAATCTTGTCTTTACTGCTCAGCTCTCCAACTCAGTGCACGAGTCTTTGGAAAAGCTGATGTCAGGGTTCCTGAAATGAATAGTTCTGAAGTACAGCCGGAGGCTTTGGCAAACAGCGGTTTCTGAATGCAGCGATGTGGTTCACGATGGGGATGTGCTGCCGGCAGCTGTGGAGCACCCTGTGAAGTGCTGGGAGGGTCCTGTGACACCTTTTCTGGGCTGTCCTTCCCCTTCTCCTCTTTCTTCCCCTGGGGAGCTCTGCCTGCAGATGTCTCTTGTGAGATGCTTTGCCTACTGTAAAGGCTTGGAGAACCAAGCAAAATGAATTCTTTGAAGGATTTGTTGACAGCTCTTTTTCTGTCAGTTTATAGAGGAACTATATACTCAAAGAAAAATTGTGAGATTATTTGGTGAATCTTGATAGAAGTTCTGAAATTACATGAAAAACATCTCTGCAGTAGGGATAACAATGTCTTATGCCAAGAAATTTTGCTTGTGTGTGTGTGTGTATGTGGTTTGTATTTTTGTAGCTTCCCTAGAGATAATCTCTAAGTAAGTTGATCTTTATTTCACAAATGCATCTTGCACTTAAAAACGTATTTAATCTTTGCAGTCTTGGTAAAGTATCTTGTTTGAATGCTTTTAACTTACATTTCTTTATCACACTGTCACTCTTCCAAGAACACTTCTCCTCATCTTCAATTTAAATGATAGGATTCCTTTTATGTGAGCCGAAAGGTGTCACTTGACAAATTACATGTGTTTACAGAATTAATTGTATTTGGGATGCTTCTTGCTTGGATTAATAGCCTGTTTTTGTTTGTGGTTCTTTGTTTTAAAACATCACCTGTGAGTCATGTAACTTACATTGTGTTTCATTACTTCTCAGATGCAGCCTAACACTCTGAGTTCTCACTATTTTTCTGTGAAAAGCCAGATGTTTGAAAGCCTGATTTAATAAGCAGCGCACTCGCTGCACCACTTCTGATATGACTCAACATCATGACTGGAACACAACTTGAGGGCTTCCAGTTGCATGACTCTGCTAAACCTGCTAGTCAGGGTGAGAAAGAAACTGTTTCCATATCCTTTGCATCTGAGGGAACCAGCAAAACCAATGAATACCCGTGCACAGCTGGCCTGTCCTCTGGGAAGCTGCAGTATCTCACCAGCTGTCCCGAGGTTCGGCATGTCACGAGTCTTCCTGCCTCTGTTGGTGAGAGTAATCTTCTGCACTGTTAAACACTCAGCTTCTTAGCCTGCCTACCTTCCTGCCAGGAAGTAGCTTTAAATCCAGGATTTCCACAATTCCTACCTAATTTCAGAGTTTTATGGCAGTATCTTCCATGTGGAGCAGCCTTCTGTGCTGTTCCTGCCAGTGGCCTGGGCAGACAGATTAGGGCCACCATGTTCTTACACTTGATGCTGTTTGTTCTCCCTTGAATGTGTTTCAGCATCTTGAGTTCTTGTGTTCTCGTACCTGTCCACGTCATTCCTTTGGAGAATCTGCAGTGACCTGATGCTGTCGTATTTCTGTAGTGTGGAACAAAAGCATAACGAATGACATTCTGTGTGAGATGTACCCTGAGTACGAACTGACTTCAGATAAAGGCTGAAATGAGTAGATATATCTGTTTTATTTTCCTTGAAGTTTATCTTTCAAGATAGGTATTTAGAATGCTCTACCAAAAGAACCAGTCTCAGCCTTAGGTCTTTTGCACCATCTCTTACCAAGCGATGGCGTCATGGGAGGCAGATTCTTAAGGATTTCAGTTCCATCTCACCTTTCTTACTTGGCACAGGATATTCCATACAAAAAAAGATGATAAATTAATCCTCTTTTTCTTCTTTTAGGATGTTGTTGCAAGATCTGTGGGAGATCTGCATTGGTGGGAAACATACAGCCTTAGTGCTGTGCCAGGGTTTGTTTGTTTGTTTGTTTGTGTTATTGCTGAGAAACTACCAGTATGGTTTCCCAGTTATATCTGAAAAATACTTCATAGATCACATAATGTCTGGAAATGGCTGCGTGGCATACTAGACCTCCATTTTCCCTTGAAGACATCTCATTCTCTTACTCTAAACTGGATTAATTTGAGAGTAAACTTGTCACAAAGCACTACCTGAGCTCACTCAAGGCATTAAGAAATTGTTGTCCATATTTGAAGACAGATACTGTGAAAATCAAAAGCATTATTTCAGACTTCTTTATGTTAAAATTGCAGGAGAACAAGAAAGGAATTTGCCAGCATAAATGTGCTGAATATAATTTTTCCATGTTCTTCTTCTGTCATGGGTAGTTTTGGTCCCTAAAATGGGCTTTTTATGTAGGAAGGAAGAATGTTAAAAAGATTGATGGCACTGTCGTGTATAAAGACATTTGGCTTGGTGACTCTGTCCTCCTGACTTCCAGCAGAGCAAGGCTTACTAAAAATAATAAAAAAGTATTTGACTGAAAAGCTTCTTCCTTTGGTGTGCCTCTTAAGTATTTCAAACTGAGAGAGGTCAGACCATCCTGGCTGTCAGCCTTTCTATGATGTATTTAGAAGTTTAGAACCTCTCATGGTGGAGAATAAGGACAAATGTTCTTTTACTTTCGAATTATAAGATGTGAGTTGCCCTTGGGAGGTGTTAATGGGCCTTTTACTTTATTTGTTGAGGTGTGTGGTGAGTCGTTTTTTTTTTTTTTTTAAATATTTTAAGTGAGTTAATTTTACTTTCAGAATCTTAAGGACCAATAGTAATATTTGAAATAAAGTACAGTGTAGGAGAACCTCATGAGATTTTTCAGCTCTTTTGGCTGGTGGCTTCCATACCTAACAAGTAATCTAGAGAGAAACCACTATCTATTTTGTAAACTCAATGTAGTTTGGTATAAAGAAAGCTTCACAGATGTTTAAGACACTTTGAGAATTTTCAAAATATTTTCCTGGTGAAGAAAATTACTTAGAAAGTGATCAAATGGGTCAAACTGAAAATGGAAATTTACACGGTTGATGTACATTTGTTTGACTGAGTGTTTTTGCATGTTGGCAGGCTGTTAGACTGGCTGTAGTGGTGCAGTTCTGCAGGGTGATGGCCCTGCTGGTTTTAGCAGAGAGGCCTGATTTCTGTAGAGCTGACCTGGAGAGAGACCTGATTTCTTTGGTTATGAATTGTCATTGCGAGCTGCAGGGAAAGCAGCATAGCCTCTGACTTTAGACTTGAATGGAGATGGATCCTGTCCCCATGCTGCACTCTCTGGGGGATGGAATTTGAAGCTGATATCTAGCAATATATGCACACGGCACCTGTATCCTAACTTGGAATGCATCAAAATCAAAGGTGTTTCTGCTGTCCTGATGCTGCCCAAGGCACCGTCTGGTGCTTTGCCTGGGCCTGCTGTGTGTTGTCAAGCTCCTCTGTGCCTCTGCTCTCATCCCTGTGTCTGCTGTAGCCTGTGTGTGTATTGCCTCTGCTCTCTGGCTGTGGGAACATAGAGGGATGGAGGAAGGATGCCTCTCTGTCTGTCTGTCTGTCTGTTGGTGTGTCTGTCTGAAGGAGCAGGCCAGAACACTGAGGAATGGGTAGGAGTTATGGGCCTGGGGAATAGGGTGGAGGAGACTGCTCTGACTGAGCATCCAGTATGCCAAAGAGAAGAAGAGTCATAGAACTATCTTGCATATGTAATAATGAGTAGAATGAGAAGATGCTGCCACTTCCAGTTTCACAAATGCCTGCTGCTCTGTGTTAAAAACCAATTCATAATGTCATGACACTTGTTGGAATATTGCAAATTGTGTTGCTTTTCATGATTGGAGTTGATATTTCCTGACTAATGCCCCTGCTTAGTGGGTGTGAGAGTGAATGTCTTTTATGCACAGTTCTGACCTCTCTGTAGTCTTTATTTGATATATACCTTTAGCTATAAAGTTGCATTTTCGTAGAATCACAGAATAATTTGGGTTGGAAGGGACCTTTAAAGGCCATCCAGTCCAACCCTCCTGAAATGAGCAGGGACATCTTCACTTAGATCAGGTTGCTCAACCCCATCCAGCCTGACCTTGAATATTTTCCTGGATGGGGCATCCACCACCTCTCTGGGCATCTTATGCCAATGTTTCAGCGCCCTCATTGTAACAATATTCTTCCTTATACCTAGTCTAAATTGACCATCTCTCCATTCAAAACCATTGCCTGTTCTGTTACAACAGGATCTGCTAAAAAGTTTTTCCCCATCTTAAAAGCCTCCTTTTAAGTAATGAAAGGCTACAGTAAGGTCTCCCCAGAGCCTTCATTCTCTCTCATCCTGTTGGCATAGCAGAGATGCTCCAGCCCTTTGATAATTTTTGTTGCCTCCCCTGGACTTGCTCCAGCATATCCACATCCTTCTTATGTTGTGGCCCCAGAGCTGGATTTAACACTGCAGGTGGGGCCTCAAGAGAGTGGAGTGGAGGGGCAGAATGACCTCCCTCAGCTGCTGCTTTGGATGCAGCCCACTTTTCTCTCACTTGTGGGTATTAAGACGTTCCAGCTACAGAGTGCCCTGAGGTAGCAGCAGTGAAAGGGCACTGAAAGAGAAGAAAATAGGGAGAGCAAGACCAATATGAAAGACGTGTTTGTAAACGACAAAATGGAAAAAGAGAACAGAATAAAGAGGGCATACAGGAAAAAACCTAAAAGTTTTCTAAGGAATGTGAAGGAGAAATTAGCCATTATTTAATTACCAGGACTTTGTCAGTAGTCATAAGCACTTTGATTTGAAACCTTTTATTTGAAAGTGTTCAATTGTCTCCATATGGATGTGTGTGAAAGGAGAATCTTTTCATGTTCCTCCAAGATATCCAAATTTTGGTTCTTATTCAGTATCAGTTTTAGGACTGCATGTGTGTTTGTTGAGTATTGACTTGAGTTCTTATAAAATGTTTTTAAGTAAAAACTTTTAAGCAAGCACACCAATTGTAGATGTTTACTATTAAAACTTTCTTTGTAGGTAATTGCACTTAAGAATGAACATTGAAGACAAGCTGGGAGGATTATTTCTTAAATGTGGTGGCATAGACCAGATGCAGTCATCCAGGGCTATGGTAGGGATGGGTGCAGTATCTGACCAGTCTGGAGTATCGAGAGAACGGCAAGAGGCAGTGCTTCAAGATCGGACTATGCCGCACCAAGAAATTCTTGCAACAGATGAAGTGTTACAGGAAAGTGAACTTCGACAGCAAGAGATGATTTCACATGATGAACTCATGGTCCATGAGGAGACGGTAAAAAATGATGATGAAATGGATGCACAAGATAGACTTCCTCAAGGGCTGCAGTATGCTGTTAATGTCCCTGTAAGCAATTTCTTTGTGAAATATTGGAGAGATTACTAGGAAACTTGATCTGGTAGTCTAATCCTACTCTGGCAAGAATCTATTAATTGCTTGTTTGGATTTTGATTATCAAAATATTTGTGTCATTTGCCTCTGGGTGTGGATAAATTTTGCCAATTAAGTATAATCTTTAAGTATCTGTTTTATAAATATTTTATAAGCAGGCTGTTACCATAGAACTAAAGCGTTAAAATGTGCTCCTTTAAGTATATTTAATGTTCAAGGGTAACTACAAACCGGAATAAATAGCATTATTAGAAGGTGCATACTGTTTATGCTGTTCATAGTACTGTTTAGTTGCTTTTGCTATAGGAAGCATCTTGTATGTTTTTATGGTATGTGGACGCTTAGCAGTTGCATTCACACTGCAGGTTGGACTGTGACACTTCATACATGACCATAAATATGCCCCTCCACAATATCTCATAGAAGGCATACCTTGGCTTTCCCAGAGAGCATAGAGATGACTTCCTTTTGAAAACAGAGCATCTGTCTGTAATGCAGCACATCATCACTGTTACCCTTCAAACATAAGGACAATCACCAGGACTATAAAAGGAGATAGCCTTACATACGAAGAATAATCTTCAGAAACACAGCACTGTTAAAACACTACTCTGTTAGCTGTAGATCAGGTGGCTCAGGTGTTAGAAAGATGTAAGAGTATCATGGTCTTTATTAAAGTTCACATTAGATCAAGATTTTTGAATTTTTTTTTTCCAAAACCTTAATTAGAACTGGTCTTTTTTTTTCTTTCTTTTTTATTTATTTTTTTTCTTAAAAATACTTCTGTCTTAAATATATAATAAACTATTCCGTTAAATCTTACATTGACAACAGCACGGACTAAAGTAAAATAGGTGTGAAAAACTGAATGGTTTTACAGATGGAAGTGATTTTAACATATGAACTGATCTCAAAATCACCACAGGTCAGGAAAAAAGACCTTGGGAGATGAATGAAAGGATACATCAAAATGTTACTGAGGAAATTAACTGTGCCTTTTTTATTTAATATACATATTAATTCTTTCACTTAAATTTCTGAAAGATTGAAGCCAGAAGATAATTCCCTTAGGAAAAGGTTTTCTGTTTCAGCAGTTTGTCATCTTCTAAAATTGAAAAATTGCTTTTCTGTAGTGAGAACCTTACCTGAAACTGGCACTTGGTATCTTAACAGATCAGTGTAAAGCAAGAAATTACCTTTACTGATGCATCTGAACAACAGAAACGAGACAAAAAACAAATACGAGAGCCAGTAGATTTGCAGAAAAAGAAGAAAAGAAAACAGCGTTCACCAGCAAAAGTAAGACATTGATTTGGCAAAACCAAGATTAAAAGGACCTGAAGATTTGGTTGACTATGACTAATTTCATTAGCATTTGAACTAGTTAGGCTGGAAATTGTTTGTTTGCTCAGTAAAGATGCAGTTCTGAAGTTCACCAGAGACCCAAAACAAAACTGATATAACAGTGTTTTTCTTTGAACTCTTTTTAGCAACATGAACTCTTGACATATTTTAACATCTGTCTCTCCAGGCAGTTCTCTCTCCAAATATTTTTTTTTTTTAAATTATGAGTCAGTAGCTTTGTAGACCATTTATAAATCATTACTCTGTATCTATCTAATAGTAGTTGTGCTTTTCTGTGAGCCTGATAATTTTATATGCTTCATGCATAGTAGTGAAAAGTTTTTAAAAAGAAATCTAAAATGGCAGTTTGAAAATTCTAAAAAGTTTACTAATATATATAAAATAATTTACTGGTAGGGAAAATTCCCATGGTCATAATCATCTTCATATATGTATTTATTTATATCAAAAGATTCTTACCCTAGCTGCTGGTTTGTTACTTAAAAATTGGTTTTGTAGATCCATTCATGAGGAGTATATATCCCTGTATGTCTGAAAACAGTTGTCTTCTGTTGAGAAGCACTTCAGATAAAACCAGAATCATTTCACCTCATGAGGTAGCAGTGTTGTATCTTCTAGTAATTCCCCAAATCAGACTTAAAATAGAACATGTACAGGCTGCTCTGATAGAAATAAATCAGTTATATGTTATCACACAGCAGCATTAAAATAAACCTAGTCAGAAATCAATCCAGACTGTACATCAAAGGAAAACTCACTGTAATACAAAGAAAATCTCCCAAACCTCCTTTTTGTTGCCCTGGGAGCAGGACCCTCCAGTCCTCCTCAAAGCACTGTCAAATAAGGTTACACCTGTAATATTCTTGGAAAGCTGAGAAATTGCTTCAGATTGGGTGTGGAAGCAAGTTCCAAATGCTGTGCATTTTTTTCTCACTTCTCCCTTTGAGAAAAAAGGAGATCTAGGTTGAGTACATCCAGAGATCACTTCCATGGAAACATGGCAAGGTAGAAGAGGCGTGTGCCCCTCTTTCTACAGACGTGTACTTGCATGCTTCCTTTTTATCTCCCAGTCTGCCAGGGTTAGTCTTTTGAGATGACAAAAGATTGAAAAATGATCAGGAGAATTGTTAAACAGGTTCTTTTTCAGTCTCTCTTCCCCTTTTTCAGACCTGTCAGAGTAGAAAGGCAGAAAAAACTGAAGGACTGACCTAGGTGAGAGCCTACTGCAGTTTCAGTATTTCCAGAGTAATGAGGTTGATTTTCCATCCAAACAGCAGCTGGAACTCTGACAAATGGAAGTCAGTTTACATACTGAAATGTTATAAATTCTATTTTATATCATTTCAGTAATCAGATAATGAAGAAGTCATTAGCTATTATGACTCCTGTCTCCTTTTCCCTCTTCCATGCACACACACATGTGCACACACGGACACACACACGCACGCGCACACACACACATGCATGAGCTTCTTGGTTGCTTTTATTAGGGAAGCTGCTCTGACAAAGTTACCTCTCATCATTTAAGAGGTGGTACAAGGAATAGATGAAATAGAAGAGCCCAGGTTTAGGATAACCATGAAATTAAGTGTGTTTTCTGCACAATTATTTTAAAATTTCAATATAATATATGAGAAACATTTCATAACACGTATTTAAATTTGTTTTAAAGATGCAGTCGGCTTCATCAGCTGGATATTGTTACAGAACAGAGTTTTTATAATTGTCTCTATCTGTGACTGGAGCTGTAACACACCAATCTTACAAACGTATGAATGTGCTTGTCCTTCAGAGTGAATGCACAAGAATTTGTTAGTCTGAGACTTTCACTCTTGTTTTGACGCAGGAGAATTAAAAATTAAGTAGATCCTACAGTATTTGCTACTATTTCAGAGATACTGTTTCAGTTATTGACTCTCTCTTTCTCATCACTGTCATTATCATAAAACCTAAAACGCTGTAGCTAATCAAGTTGCAGATGTGTTTCCCCAGTATACTTTTATTTTTTGTTGATAACAAGGGACTAAACTGTATTATTTAAGGTTCCTAAAGCTCTTCTTTATAGCTCTGTTTGCAGTTAAGCAAGACTTTTGTAAATGTAATTTGTTTACTGGTTTTCTTATTCTCTTGCCAGAGATAGTAGAGGGTTTGTGTTTTGGTTTAGTTTTCTATTTTTATTCTTTTTGACAAATTAGAGAAAACCTGTGATTAGCTTTATTGAATAAGGTAGATATGGTGCATTTTTTAAAATTTAAGTTTTTTGCCTTTATATGAAAATAGTGGCTTTGTTTGACAGCAAAGCAATTGAGTGTGGCAAGTTGAAGTCATCAAGGAGATGCTTTAATATGTATATTAAGTGAGCAATACTTTATTGAGTGAAAAACCTGAAAGGGGAGAAGAATGATACTATTTTCTTGGTTGTTTGGCTTTGGGATTTTGTATTTTAAAATATAATTTTACCTTTGAGACTATTGGTATTATATACATGTAGATAATATATATGGCTATTCTGGTTAAGCTTTAATGACTTTTAGCAAACATTTAGAGTTGTAATTAGAAAAAAAAAGAATATAACTTTTCACTTTTGCTTTAAAATATGATTATTCATGGTTTAGTGCCCAGAAGTGGTTTGATTACTTTGCATCCTTTCCAACAGACGGACAAAATAAACAGTAGTGTATAAAGTGACTCAGCTGCGCCTAGGGAAGCTCTAAACTGATTTTCCATGAGCTGCTTTTGTCTCCGTCCTGTTGAAATATCTCTTAACGCACAACGAGACCCAGGTTGGATTGGACCGCAATTGGAAATGTGTATTAGAAGCTTAACGCGTAGTTTTGTAGAAATTAGCATTGTTTTACCTGAAATATTTACATTTTCTGCATCGAAAAAAATTAATGTTTTTTTTTTTGTAGTTAATAAGACATCTTTAGAGGGTAGTGTGAGAACAAATTTTACTCTTTTTAAAATAGATCCTTACAATAAATGAGGATGGATCACTTGGTCTGAAAACCCACAAATCTCATGTTTGTGAGCATTGCAATGCTGCCTTTAGAACCAACTACCATTTACAGAGACATGTCTTCATTCATACAGGTACTGCTTGACTTCAAATTTGTCTTTTCTACTATATAAAGAGTTGTTTACTTTTGTTAAAAATGTTTTCAGCTCTATGCGAATTTCAGTTTTAAGAGTGTAGCTAACTTGGCATCTAAGCTTAGAGATTCCATGCACCAAAGTGTCAAAAGAATATCAAGAAAAAGAAAAATCAACATATATTTAATAAACCAAAGAGTTAACTGTTTACAAGGTTTCTTTTCTTTCTTTATCAGAAAGTAATGGGTTGACTTGTAGCCTAAGTGCCAAAAATTGACCTCTTTGTAAAATGTGCTGCGGCTGCTTATTTGCCTGATGAGGTATCTCTCTGTTCGGAGAAGTGAAAAAGGTACTTACTGTTATAATAGCTTGCCAGTATCCTGAATGCAGTCTATGCCAGCATCCTGATTGATCTTGCTCGTGAGGAAATTACAGCCATTCCAGATCACTCTTCCGTGCTAGTCTTAATGTGACTCTTAGGATCATGGAGAGAGCCCTGCAGTTCATATATGTAGTCAGGCAAATGTTATTTGGTGTCAGGGTATTTTTGGAATTCGCTCAGATGCTGGTTTTTTTGATAGACATTTTAATATTCCTCAAAAATAGTTATCAGAAACAACAGTGTGTAGTTATTAACTTATGGATGTGGAATTATATTGTTCAAGGTGAAAAACCATTTCAGTGCAGTCAGTGCGACATGCGTTTCATACAGAAGTACCTGCTACAGAGGCATGAGAAGATTCATACTGGTGAGTATAGTGCCTTGAGTATCTTTACTGGCGTGCTTAAAAACTGTTTCCCCACTCAGGCAAGGTTTCTGGTAATAAATATGCAGCCTAAAACTCTGTTGAAGTTTGTTTTAATTTAACACATGTTATAAAGTTATAAAACTTAAAAAAAGAAATTAGGTTTGTGCTTTCAACTTGTTCCACTTTCCTTTGGCTGTAAAATGAGTATGAACTCCAGTAAGCAGATCTGAAAGTAGTTTTCTATAAATAACCCCAGAGCAGCAAATCCTGAAGTTTGTGCATTCATAAAAGTCAAAGTTCGTTAAGCAGTTCTGTCTTTTGTTGTATCAAGTTATTTCAGACAAGGGGGACTTTCAAATTACATTTCCATAGATTTATTTGTTTGTTTGTCTGTTTCTTTGTTTTGGAATTTGATGGAAAAGAGCCAGGACTAAAATGGCCAAAATGCCTAACCCCAAAGGTATTAGTATCAGCTTTTCTTTTCACTTTTTTTTCTTCTTTTAGGTTTAATTCAGAACTGTTCTAAAAATAAGAGTCTTAGTTTAAAAATATGCGATATAGGTCAAATAAGGCCTGAAGCTTTAAGCCAAAGAGAGTTAAAGTTTATATATGTTTATTTTTTTATCTTGTTGCACCACACAGAACCACATTCTTTACAGGTTTGGTTTCATCGGGTTTTTGGCATTTTGGTGCATGGCCTTTCAATCCCTCTTTAAATATTTTGTAATATGGTCCCTTTTGGACTAGATGCCAATTTCTCAGCCTCTTTTTCAGAAAAGCAGAGCTGGTGAATGTGCACAGTGTTTCTTGGCTGTAGCATTTAAATGGATACGAAAGCTACTAACACGCAGTGCAGTGTGTGCATGTGCAAGGGTTGAGAGGGAGAAAAAACTCTGCAAAATGAATTTTCAGAGCAGTGTACAGGGAGTTGCATGCACAAATGCCCTGTTGTTTATGGGATTTTTGTATCCTAGGTTGCCATGAGTCCAGACTAAGTAGGTTTCCTTCAGCCAGTCAGCCACAGAAGAGTCTTCCATTCTTCTGTCCAGTGTCTTTGTTCTGCTTCTAGTCTTTCCACTGGCTCTGAATTGGTGAACCATGCTGCCTCCACTTTGTGTAGATACTTATTCTTGAAAGGAATGCTCATTCAGTCTCTTCCATCTATCTGCCCTCCACCCCCCCCAAAAAGGGCAAAAATTTAAGTGCAAGTCTTCACATTTTTTAGAAGACTTTTCTTTTTTTTTTATTTTTTAAATGAGGATTATTCCCTGTACGTGGCTTTGAAAATGAGAGTCTGGGCAATATAGTTAATTAACACTTGACTGCAAATATTTTATAAATTGATTTAATTATCTTTCTAAATTTAGCTTCTAGCTCTAATGAGAATTCTGTCGATTGTAAGCTTTGGAGGGAGGGGTGGTTGTGGTGGGATTGTAGGTTTTTATGCCAGCTCTTACATATGCTAGTCTTTGTTTAGCAGAGAAAAAGGTGCCATTTAACTAATTAACCATATTGTTACCTGGCTTTTTTTAGATAACTGTGTTTTCCTCCTTTCCTCAGCATCCTGAGGTATAGTTTGGCTGTTTCTCAGAAAACAGAAGATGGTACTTGTGTTTAATTGGTTGAATCATTTTCCTAGGAGACAGCTAGTAATTATTAGGAGAAATCATGTAAAACCCAGCTTCCAGGAGCAGCAAAATTTTTTCTGAAGGCTGTTTAGTTAAGAAGAATTTAACTAGTGTTTAATTTTTGGCTTCAGCCTGTTACAGTATAGCTAATTGGCACTCTGCATACCTGCCTGTGCTTTCACCTCTATATGACAGTGTTCATCACTGGGCCTTAGCTGTTTGTGTAGTCACTCTGTTCAGGACTGCATAACTAAACCCATCCAGAAAAGCTGAATTTTCCACTTGCTTCTCTAACGAGAAGGTGAGCAGTGGGTCTGTGTTTCACTGTGATGAAAGTAAAGATCTGTTTGTGTTATTCATACTCTTTAAAAAATGTTTCTTAACTTTATTCAGTACTTCTTTTTATTTTGCATTTTTATCTCCATGAATGATCACTTTTAGCACCAGCTTTTATACAGTGTTCAAAATACTGATAAAGAACAGGAAATCTCTGAATCTTTTAATGGTGTTTTTCAAATTTTCCAGATTATTTTAAGCCAATCAAAGAGAGTACTAACAGGTAGAAGCCCCATTTTATGCCTCTTACAAGCCCCCAGTTTCCAGGTACCCCAGCTAGTTCCAGTCTGATTTAGCTTTAGTTCTCTGAACCACTCCTTCAAAGGAAATGTTAAGAGGGAGTTAGGAAGCAATCAATGAACAGCCTTATTCTGTGTAAATAATTAAACAGTTGCATCTAAAAGCAGACATTGCATTAATACAAAATTTGCTTATAATTGTATGTAGAGGAGGGCAGCAGTGTTGGAACCCTGCTGGTAAACTTGTCCCTAATGATACAGAAAATTACTATTTTAGTTGTAAGAGAGGGAAGAGTCACTGGTACACAAATATTTTCAGTTTACAAAGCTGGAGAAGGTGCTGAATGTTCTTTTTGGTTTTGTTTTTTTTCAAATATGTCTGCTTACTTTTCCTTAGAGATGTTTCTATATACCTTACCCACTCATGCATTCATGTGTCCTAATTGTGTAAGCCACCCTACTTTCCATTTTAAACACAAAAACTGAGATTACATTAAAAAAAATAAAATACCATTGGGGCTAACAATTCAAGTGCCTTCTTATTCACTCATGCTGTTTTTTTATTGCCTCCATTGGTATTTTATAATTTGTTTTTTTGTCTGTTTAGATTTTAAAATGCCTGGGTTTATAATTGTTGTAGCCTTCATACACATAATATTTGTACTACACTTGATGAGTAGTTCTGTTGCTTGGTTTTAATAGATTGCCAACATAGACACAACACATGGGCTGTTTTCATAAATAATGCATTAATTGTTGTATTGTATTTTTAAATTTTGACCTTTTATTTATACATCTGATTCTTTCCCACTCACCAAGACATTTCAGAAAAATGTGTGCTGGATTCTCCCTGCATTACCAAAAGGCTGTTACTTATGATCTCCTCCATTTGCAATAGATCCTGTTCGAAAAGTACAACAAAATTGCGGAAGGCATCTGAAGTTTCAGGCTTCTGCTAGAATGAAATTATTATTGGAAGCCTATCTTCATATTAATTTTTAATCTTTTTCTAATATTATCTTCTATATGAAGATTAAAGCCAAAATTAAGTATGGTATCAGTTTCACAAAGATTTTTTTAATCTTACTTTCAGAGTGTTCCGGAATTCTACTGAAAAATACTATTTTCTGTATTGTGCTGAGTAATTCCAGGGCAGTGCCCTCAGATTTTTCTCCCTGTTAAGGCATGGCCAGTAGTGCATTTGTATGTGCCCTGAAATTCTCCAAAACAGCTGGTGGTTATGATATATTGAAAAACCACAGAACCCCTGTTTGGCCTTGTTTAAGCCTTGAAATGGGAATAGGTAGCTGGGCAGTCTTCTGCCAGCAAATAGCCAGCTTGAGTAGGAAAATGTTAAGGAACTCTGTGTCCATTCATTTACAGAAATGAGTGTAAGGCTGCAGGTAAGTGTATTAATGAAGTGTTCTGCATTTCCCGGGATTGCAGGATAGCTCCTTAGAGGGCTGTTCGAGGCCAGAACAGGATTCAGCTATCTTGCTTTAAGGTTCAGGATAGGTTTCAACCCAAACAACCACTCCATTCTCTAAAATAAAAAAAAAAATCAATGTAGCATGAAAGCAAGCTTTGAGACAATGTAAGGAGAGTCATTTGAAGGGGCAATTAAAAAAACCCACAATGTAGAATAGTGGAGCAAAGGGACAGAAAACAGCAAGTAAAAAGGACTAAGTAGTAATCTTCAGGAATGGAAGAGTTCCTGTGTATTAAAAAACAGCAGTGAGGTCTAAATGTCTTGCCTCAGCTTCCTGAAAATGGAAGGCGAGGATTGGAATTTGATTCAGAAAGTCTCAACAGGCTTGTTGGGAGTAAGGCACCGTAGTCGTGAGGGTGCTTAATGAGTAAAGAGAACATGAAGAAAGAAACTGGAGTTTGAAAGTTAAGAAATAGGCCAGAGAGGAGGATTTCCTTATAGATAGTATGAGAGAGGATTATATGGTAGGTGTTGGGATTTACAAGGCATGTTGGAAAAAAAGCATAATTTTATGGTGCTTCTTAATAAGTAAGCAATGGTAAAGTTCTCTAACTCAAGTGAAAGAAGAGATGGGATACTGAGGTTTTGAGCCTGTAGAAAAAAAACTGATGGAAGCTCAGAGATCTGAGGAGAGGAGATAATTTGATTTAGGAGAGAATAAATTGGAATAATTTCATCCAAGAAAGGGATTGGCTGAGAAGCCACATGGAGAGGTAAGAATTAATAATTGGAAATAGGACATAGGCTTACAAAGAGAGAGATTTAGAAATTGCTTGGAATTAAGGAAGTTGAAACTCTGGGCATTAATGATCTGACTAGGAGCACATGTGTGGGTGATACAGATATTTTCCATTCTAGTTTCTATAAATATTGGAACCTTATTTTAAGGTACTGTATGCCCATTTGTAGAAGGATGTGGATAAATTTCTCTATTCTAAATGGAAAATACTCATTCTGACAACATTTTAAATAATAAAATCTATTAATTTAAAATTTTAAATTTCAACAGTCTGTTAATGGTAATTTAATAGTTCATAACATAATTAGTAAGAATAGAACTACCTCAGAAAATAGCAATATTTCTAATATTGCTAATATTTCTGGAAACAAAACGTAAATGGTTTATATCCCAAAAATCAATGTAGTGGAGTATCCAGAACAAAGAGAGTCTTGGCAGATGCTGCCAAGACAATCCATGATCCGTGTGTCAGTCCAAAGGATTTCATAATAAATACTAACAGGAAAGGTCACTGTTGCTCAGGGTAAGTTCTAGTAAATAATAGTGAACTCCTGTAAAAGTAAAACTAACTTTTTCACTAACTTGGAATTTTTAGGTTTTGTCAGAGGAACCTAGAAAAAATATCAGAGGGAAGATGCAAGGCAAAAGTTGAAAGAAATAAAAATAGTTACTCCCTGCTTAGAAAGGATCATTACAGGCTTTCTTTGTGAGGAAAAATAAGGGGAGAACTGAAGATGAATTCAGGGCAGTGTATATTGTCTGAACGAGTATTTTCATGAAAGTAAAGAAAAAAAACCAGAAACCCAACAAAGCAAACAAAGCAACCAAAATGAGAAACCTTTAAGTATGCAAACGCCCGTTCTGCTACAGAGGTTTCTTGTTTTCAGCTTAATTTTTAAAATATTTTTAATTAGTTTTTTAAAAAATAAGTAAGTTTGGGTTCCAACCGAACTAGTAGGACTTTTCCAAAGCAATTATTTCAATTCCACATGTCGATAAGGGAAAAAAACATGGAAAAATAGAAATCACCCTAAAAAATTTTCTGTTCAAACTTTGGAAATGCATTAATTCTCTCCTAGAAGGGATGGGTTTGATTTAATGAGTTGGTGAGAGGATTGAGGTATTTTTATACAGTTGTCTGCCCTAAAAAATGCATAGTGTAGCAACAATTCAGGAAGACCATCTTTGCAGTTCTTAATTTGTTAGGTGTGAGACATACCTGCACCCACATTAGAAAGAGGAATAAGGATTTAGTTTTAAAGGTGGGGGATTTTTTAGCATAAAAGCTTAAAATAATTGGAGGCATCAGCAACTGAGTATTGAAAAAATAGCGATGTAAGCCAGCCCTATGTTGTTTTTCAATAGCAATAGACTAAATCCTTTTGCTGCTTCTAATAGAGAATGTAGTATTTGAACTGATAATTGTATGGAAAAATGTTGGTTTATTGTTTTAGATTAATATTTCTACATGTTTTTTATCAGGTGAAAAGCCATTTCGTTGTGATGAATGTGGTATGAGGTTTATTCAGAAGTATCATATGGAAAGGCACAAAAGAACTCACAGTGGAGAGAAGCCTTACCAGTGTGAATATTGTTTGCAGGTAAGATGACTTAGTGCCATTTTTCATGATTGAAAACCAAAACACCAGTCAATTCCCCAGTATTGAAGATGAGGCTTTCTCAATTTTATACAAATAAATATATAATTAATATCTTTTGTGTTAAGATCGGCTACCTTGGTGCATTGGTGGAGCAGAGTCACAGCTGGCTATGCTTGATTTTATTGACTGTGTACTCTTGTTTGACACTTCAATAACAATTGGTAAAGTGGGTGAATCAAGTAAATATTTTAGAATGAAAGGTTTCTTTCTGCTAATATATTTATTTTTGCATAATAATAATAATCCTTATCACCATCGTCATCTTTTCCAGTATTTCTCCAGGACCGATCGTGTGCTGAAACACAAACGTATGTGCCATGAGAACCGCGAGAAGAAACCCAACAGAAGTGCCACCAAAGTTGGCTTTTTGCCATCGGAGGAAGATTCTGGTTTCTCTACGCCTCTGAAAGACAGCTCCTTGCCAAAGAAGAAAAGGCAGAAAACAGAGAAAACAAAATCTGGGGATAAGGAAAGTGCGGATAAATCAGAACACAAGAAAGACAAAAATGACTATTTGCCTTTGTACTCTTCCAGTACTAAAGTAAAAGATGAGTATATGGTAGCAGAATATGCCGTTGAGATGCCACATTCTTCGGCTGGTGGATCGCACTTAGAGGAAGCAAATTCTGGAGAAATTCACCCACCGAAGCTCGTTCTCAAAAAGGTCAACAAGAGGAGTCTAAAGCAGCCACTTGAGCCAAGTCAAACCATTTCACCTTTATCTACATATGAAGACAGCAAGGTTTCAAAGTATGCCTTCGATCTTGTGGATAAGCAAAGCTTACTGGACTCTGAAGGTAATGCTGACATTGATCAAGTCGACACGTTACAGGAGGGGCCCAGTAAACCTGTACACAGCAGCACTAATTATGATGATGCAATGCAGTTTTTAAAGAAAAAGAGGTATCTACAAGCAGCTAGTAACAACAGTCGAGAATATGCCTTGAATGTAAGTACCATAGCATCTCAGCCTTCAGTAACACAGGCAGCTGTGGCCAGTGTCATTGATGAAACTGCTACAGCCTCAATACTAGACACACAGGCACTGAATGTTGAAATTAAAGGTAACCATGACAAAAATGTCATTCCAGATGAGGTACTGCAGACTCTGTTAGATCATTATTCACACAAGGCTAATGGACAGCATGAGATCTCTTTCAGTGTGGCTGACACGGAAGTGACCTCCAGTATATCCATCAATTCCTCAGAAGTATCTGAGGTGACCCAATCTGAGACGGTTGGAACAAGCTCTCAAGCTTCCTCATCAGATAAAGCTAGTATGTTACAAGAATATTCAAAGTTTTTACAACAAGCTTTGGACAGAACTAGCCAAAATGATGCCTATTTGAACAACCCGAGCCTTAATTTTGTGACTGATAACCAGACTCTTACAACCCAGCCAGCATTTCCTTCCATGGAGAAGGTCTACACATCTATACCCGTCAATAGTTTTCGGTCGGGAATGAACTCTCCGTTAAGAACAACTCCAGACAAGTCTCACTTTGGACTAATGGTTGGTGATTCGCAGCACCCTTTTCCCTTTTCAGGTGATGAGGCAAATCATTCTTCTTCCTCCTCTACACAGGACTTCTTGGATCAAGTAACTTCTCAGAAGAAAGCAGAGGCACAGTCTGTTCATCAAGCATATCAAATTAGCTCCTTTGAGCAGCCCTTTAGAGCTCAGTACCATGGGGCAAGAGCTGGAATATCATCTCAGTTTAGCACTGCCAATGGACAGGTGAACCTTCGGGGACCAGGGACAAGTGCTGATTTCCCAGAATTTCCTTTGGTGAATGTAAATGATAGCAGAGCTGGGATGACTTCTTCACCAGATGCCACAACGGGCCAGACTTTTGGCTAAGAAATCTTTGTAAATAATACTGGCACTTTAGAACACATTTGTCAAAAGGGGGTTGCTCTGTATAAGATGGAGTTCTGTACAGCTTTTGAGAGCGCTATGTTAAAAGTAAGCTGATATTAGCAAGACCAATAACTGCTTCTTTATTTTTTTCCTTTTTTTTTTTTTTTACATTTTTTGGTTAGCCATCAGTCATTGAACTGCCTGATGTTGGTGCCCCTATCAAAGGCAGTTTATTATTCACTTGTTTGAATCCAGAAAATATTTCACCTTCTATGAAATTTTACAATAAACAAAATCCCCAGGTAAGACTTTCCCCCATGATTGTTTCCTTGCTGGTTTCCTTGTATGCTTTGGGAGGACAGTTTATTGTCTGATACTATTCACATTGTCATTTCTAAGCTTGTCAGCATAGTCATTGTTCTTCAGCAGGGAATCAACGTGTACTAAACACACAGAATAAACAAATAAGTTTCAGAAGTCAAAAAGTACGGCTTTAAAAGAAAGCATTTTCTAGAAAAATAATCTTCAGTCTCTCTCAGAAAAAATTTTAGACCATGTGCCCTTTATTTCTGCTTTGCATTACCTTGAGTTGTGTTTGGAGGGAAAGAAAGTGGATTCTGATAGACTAACTCTACTATTTAAAAGTAATTAATTTAAAATACGTTGAACACTTTTTAAAGCAAAATGCCTAACTGCTAAAGCTTTTACTTCATTCCTGAAGTAATGTGTATTTCTTTGTACAGCTGAATCTAGATGTAACTTTTTAATGACTTTTTCATATGCAGAAACCAAGATTTTGAAGTTTTAGTTAAAATACTCTGTAGATGACATTCCCAATTGCAAAATGCTTACACAAACTGTGTATTCCAAGATCTAAAAGCTTAATTGTACCTTACCCTACATACTCATAACGATTAACATAGAGCACTTAGCCAACTTTATAGTTTTTGATTTCTCAAAAAATAAAACCATTTTTAGATTCTTAGGTTTCATACGGTTGCATCATTTTCATCTCATACAGCTCCAGTAATTCTTTTCAATATACTTGAGATTGGGTATTTTTAGCTTCTGTAAAAACTGTTTCAGTTCTCTGTCTAAAATTTTGACAATTCCATTTGTTAAATTTATTGAAGTATCCCTGAAAGCTGAAGAAGTGGGCATTCAAATTCCCTATTTTTTAGTGTTTGCTTAGTGAAAGTCACTACAATTTTACCAACCCAAACTGGTGAATGATGCTAGTGAACGGATTTTCTTTTTCCAGCCTAGGAGAGTGATCAGAAGTTTTTGTTGCATTTCACAGTATAAATAAACTGCAAAGTTTATCCCTGTACCACAAATATGTTTTTTTGAATAGTACTTTGTCTTGAAGTATGCAGTATGGTACGATAAGTAGTTCTGTGTGCATTTTTTAGGGTGGTAAGATTTGAGTAGCCTAACTATTGTGTAGTTTAAGTTAACAAGTTTCAGATTTTTGAACTGTATGTTCATTCTATTGCACCTTCCCTAAAGGGACACTGTCTGGTAGTTCAAGGCAGTTTAAGCCTCATGTAGGCTGATTAACCAGGGAAAAACACACACACACACACATACACATATAGGTAGGTGTGTATATGGTGGTTTTTTAAATAGGATTGCATCCATGCTTTTACAGCACTATTGCTAGCTGGTATCTCTCAGACAAAGCCATCAGGTAGGAGAAGAAGCTGCATCTCAAGGGGCTAAAATATATCCTGTCTTTTAAGAAAGGACTTGAGTAGGACCTAGAACAGTTCCCACCTCTTACCAAAGCAGTAGCAATATTTCTTTGAATTTTCATTATCAGGAAACTGATTCTACTTTGTCTCTTTTCCCATATGGTAGCACTACTTACAGGACTAACTTCATTTGGTACAGTTGAGGGAGAAAGGACATGCATTATCCATAGCCTGCTTCTTCTATTGTCAAGAAATACAGTTTATGTAAACTAATTTCTTAATACTTTTGTATAAGAAAGCAGGCCCTTTTGATTTGTTAACCCTGTATGTAATATAGTAAGGCATTTCAGCATGCTATGACTTACCAGTATTTTGTCTGAATATTTGGCCATGAGTTATAAAGAGTGGGCATCAAGGGAGAAAAGTAAATTCCTTATGGATTATTAATGATACATGTAAAGAAATTTCTTTGAAAGAATATTTTTAAACTGATTCATGTCTCTCTGTTTTTCTTCCTTTATGGTCAGTTTGGTTTTTTGACTTTCCATTCTGTGTTGCACAGAAATAACATAAACAGTTCCTATATCCCAGGAAACCACCTCTTGTAAGGCGTACTTTGTTTTCAGTGTTTCATTTCCATGACATCCTTGCTTGTGGTGTCTGAATAATACTGTGTTGGCACTTTTGTTCCTATGCCCTGATGTTGCAAGGAGATGGCAATTAATTGTACTATTTGTTAAATATAGCAAGGAACAAAAGGAAAAAAAAAGGCTGGGTTATTACTGTGTTACTGCAGTGCTCTGGCCCCATGGGGAGGTAAGAGGAATGAAGTCTCCTTCTCCCTAAGGGGATTGACTCAGCTTTATTTAAAAAAAGTTTCTGCATTGACACTCTGGTGAGAGAAAGTGATTGAGGACTCAGAGAGTGGCTCTCCCATGCCATCATCACACTTGGGAATCACTCTGAGGGTGTGTGAGGGAGAAAGCTGCTGTACAGAGTGAAGGAACTTGCTCTCCCCTGCAGCCAAGTGGGCATCACCAGAGGAACTGCTATTCCTTACGTCACAGCTCATTCCCTAGCCTGCTGCTGAGCCATTCCAGCTGCACTCTGTGCCTTAGGACAGGCTGTGAAGTCCCATCTAAGCCACAGGGACTGTCTTGTAGGGTTCTTCCACGTGTACAATTAAAGCAGTGGTGTGAGTAGTTGATCTGCTGATGCTTGAAGCTTTCTGCACTGGAGGAGTTAGCCAAACATACTGCTGTGATTTCCTGAGTACATCGCCTTTTATTTTGGAATAAGTGTTTATGTAGTTCTGGGAGGTTTAGTTCTGTAAAAAGCTCCTGCTTGTTTAGTAATGACATAATTTAATAACTTTTTTCACTGCTCACGTTGTGCTGCTTTTAATGTGCTGCAGATGCACACTCTTCATGTTGATCTGGTCATTTCTGTTAGTTTTCTGTGTATGTCTGGAAAAAAATAGCTTTGATTGTCTGTTTTGTTCTTGTGCTGCCAGCGTAAGGCTGGGGTGAGCACGGAGATTCCCCTGAGCTAACAGCAGACATTCTTTCTGAAAGGTCATGCGAGCACCGGATATGTGTGTGTGTGTAAGGTGGAATTTTTGGGGATATCTACTAGTGATAGAGCAATGATAACTTAAAAAAAGAGGAAATTGATGACATTTATTACCAAGCTCTCTCTATATATATATATGCACAATACATATATATATATACACACGCACTTATTAATAGGCCATATTTTGGTCCTAAATTACTTGACAGTGTCCCTTTTAGCATGAATCTTTTGATATGTTTTACCATTAATATAACAGACAATGAAGGAATCAGCTTGTAATGGTATACTAATAGGCATTTACATTTTCTTCATTTGATTTGAGAATGAATTAATCATAAATGGCAAGTTTTGGGGAGAAGGATTAACCATGTGTATTACTGTATGTTGGTTTACGAATAACAACATAAACAATTTAAATCGGATGATAAAAGAACCATGTTTATGATCTTGTGTCTCCTAGTGTTGTCTTTAGGAAAATTGTGTTTCAAGAAGAAAATAGGACAAGAAAGTATTCATGTGAAATAACACTTGTATTATTTTTATATTGTACTTGTCAGATTTTTTGGATGATGGGAGCTTTTCATTGTTAATTGAGAAGTACAGTAAAATCTTGCTAATTCGCTGACCTCTAAACAGAGCATCTGATAGGTTTCTACATCCCTGATGGTCCCTTCCCGCCTCTGCAATGGTCTAAAAAGTACTGTAGCAAGGTCTCACACAATAATACTGTACTACTTCACCCAAGTATACTACAGCATCTATATTAGTATACTGGGAGGTAGAAGGAGTATGGAAAACTAAATTGCAGTTGTCAAAATAAATGAACAAAGTACTTTTTGTGATGTGACATCCTTGCTTTTGTTGCCTGCTTCTTCACTATTTTCAAAATTGAAATTTGTAACGGGTTTCTAAGGCATTGCTGTGAATTATTTGGGTTCTATTGTAACTTTTGGAGTTTATTCTGAAGTATTCATGTTCTCCTATGAAAACTTTCCACCTGAACAGATGCATTATATTCCATGCTTGACCAGAATATTTTTATAGTATTTGTATCATACGTAGTAACTATTTGAAATGAACCAGAATATTTGGATGAATTCACTCTGAATTTTGCAGCATTGGATTACATTATGTATGTATATTTGCTAACTAAATTTTCTTGGCTTTGAGAGCTTTGATTTTTATTCTTCTTTGTTTGCTTGTTTTAATACCATTACAAATCGCAGGGAAAATCCTAGTACTCCAGGGAATCCGTTTGGAAATGTTGACAGGCAGAAATATGTTTATGCAGTTGGTACCAGTACACATGTGAACTTTCAAATTACATGGTTGGTACTGAAGCAAATGAATAATGTTACAGTTTCCTACAGTTAAGTGTTTTACTAAAATGAAGCCTTGTAACTTTGAAAGTTCATTCGACTTACGGTAATGCATGTTTATGTTAGGCATGTAATGCATTTAGCTGAAACTCACTTTGCAAAGGACAAGCACTAAGAAAGTATTACTGCTAATGAAAAGACATCATTAATTTGAAATTTAAACTTCCGTTCAAGTTCAATTTGCTTCGTGTCAGGGAAATAAATTTATAGTCGCTTTTGCTCTACTCAACATACAAAACTTTCTGTTTCCTTTTTAAAATTACATCTTTTGGTAGGAAACACAAACTGAGGCAAGCAAACATTTCTAAGAGTTGTTTCTTGCTTTCCTTAATCCAATGGATGGAAAGGTAATATTGTGTAAACAACATTATTTTATTTTTTTATGCAATATCATGCTGTAAATATGATTTATCAAATAAGGATGTACCTATGATTGAATCTTTGATTCTGCACAGCTAGAGTTTATATATAAATATAAATGTGTCTTGACAATCAAGGACTTATGTCAGTCTTCCTTTATGACGTTTCTTATTGTTATGCATTCCATTTGTTTGACTTGAGTATTTGTATTGTCTGTAAAGTATGTAATGTTTTTATAGCTTGTTTAAAAACAAACGAAAAAGCCTGTAAATACGAACTGATCACAGTACTGCTCTGTTAGAAGGCATATGATGATGTACTGTTTGTAAGCAATAATACATGACAGTGCTAACTTGGCAAGTAGCATAAGGATAAGTTCCAAAAATACCTTTGGGAGTTAATAGCCTTGTTTGAGTTAATGAATATTCTTAATCATTTTTTTATAAATAAATTCAGATGTCCTCCTGCTGGAATATATAACATTGTTTACAGAGCACAATTTCAGTCACAGAGAGGACAGTCTTTAGATCTATGGCTTCATCCACTTTGAGTGAGAAATGAATGGCTTGGCTGCACTTCTGCGAGATGAGGAAGACTGCTAAGGTTGAATAGCTGTGTCTCTGAAGGATCAGAGATAATATTCTGCTTCTGTGCTGATTCCTGACAGTTCCTCTACAGAAATTCGGAGTCTTTAAGTCCTGATATTGAACTGATGAGACTTGGGCCACCCGTAGGAAGCAGTAGTTCTCTCCTTAATTCATATGCAGATAAACAGTGAACTTTGAAGTCACCTTTTCCTTTGAGTTGCATATTTTTCAAATTATGAGCTATGAGATGATGAGATGGGTTTATTCTGATAAACTAGGTGTCAAACTTATAGTTTGAATTGAATAGGTATTAGACTGTACAGAGCAGCATATCTATTTGAACAGTCATCACTGCTTTAGAACCTCCCCCCCCAATTTATAAATGTATATGACCTACATTTTATAGAAAAAGAAATGTTTTTAAATGCTAGTCATTTATATAATATGTGCTTTGAAGGATTTGCTAGTCCACTTCTGTCACTTTTAGTACACTGGTATCTTTTATATGTAATGTATGCTTTTTATTATTATAATTATTATTATTATTATTGTAGACATTTCAGTAGGAGGAATTTTGCAACAGTATGAGGGGTTGAAATTTTCATTGTCAGAAATGAATTATACTGGACTTTGTCTGTGTAGTCTTGTCTTTCTTTAAATACTGTCTGGAAGGGAACTTGGTATTCAATAAAACAAGTGACTTCCTTTTATTTTGAAGGCATACTATATAGTGCTGAATTGGATCTGAAAATGTGATGGATTTGAAGACATAAATCAGTACAAAATCTAGTGTACAGAAGAAATTGTGTTATGAAAAACCTGATGATATATATAGTGAAACACTGTTACAGTGAACTTCTGATATAGTGCTATTTTCCTGAAGTCAATATGCCTTCTTTGTATTTCAGTTAATAAAGAAAAAGATAATTTGTATAGATAAATTTAGGATAATAGGTTTATTTCAATTATTATACAGTATTTCTTTATCCTACAATATCTATTCCGTCCCTTTATTATCAGACAAAAGACAGTAATCTGAATTCCATCAGTTAAAGTATGTATATATAGGTGAGAGATGGTTTTATAGGAACCTGGAAAGTATCAATTTGCATATTCCTTATGTTTCTGACGGTAATCAGTATGTGAGTCTTTCATTATTCCTGTGAAATGAGGAATTTCCTGATACCAAGAAGAGTGAGTATGTGTGTGTGTGGGGTGTGTGTGTGTGTGGGTGGGTGTGGGTGTGTGGGTGTGTGTGTGTGTGTAGGTCCATGGAAGATGTTTGGGCCTCAAGGCCAAAATGATAAAAGTATAAAAGGATTTAATGTAGCTCAACACGTGACTTACATTTAATATGTAAAAGAAACATTTAAATTTCATAATTAAAAAAAAAAAACAAAAATAGTTTTGCAGGAAACAAAACTATTTGGATAGCAGGCTTGACCAAATGAATTTTTTTGGTTGAACTTGATATATTTTAAATGATTCTATTTCTGCCTTTATTTCTGCCCTAAAAGCAACTTAAAATATTTTGGGAGTTACTCTTCCTGTTCATTTGACTGTGAGTGTAATTTATATCATGGTTTACAAAATGTGGCATGAAGGATTGGATTGTTTTATCTGTATAATACAATGAAAGATTGCTTTTTTTTACATAATCATGGTGAATGGTATTGTATTCTTAGGACTGATTTATTCATTAAGTGACTTAATGAGTTTCATCACTTTTGACGTTATTGTTTTCTTATGGTTAACTTAGTCTTTTTGGGTTTATAATACCCTTCTATGTATTGTGATACTAAGGGAAGTTATGTTTTTGCTTTATTTTTAATTAAACTAATAGTTTGATAATTTATATTTGCAAATGATGCATTTTAAATGTGGTCACTTGCTGTTTGAAAAATAAAAATATAGAATACTGTTTTATGAATAGACTTAGCAGTATTTTTCATGTTAGATAATATCAAACAAAATCTGCTTAATGAGACAGATGAAGGCATGTAAAGATACGTATTGTTGTGCAAGAACTGAAGTGGATACTTTTCAACAATTAAATGAAATATTTAAATATTTGATTTGAAACATATAGAACTTACTTGGGTTTTCTTCTCCTTTGGATCTCCTTGCCTCCTTTTGATTACAGAAAAAGAATATCTGACCTTAACTTTAATCCTGGTTGTCTGAGAAGGTTGCACTGGAATCACTTTAATAGAAACACTTAGTGTTAGACCAGCTTTTCTTTTTGAGATTTTTGTTTGCACTGGGGCACGTTTGTTCAGTGCCAGCAGCTCCTCATGTGAATAAGAATCAGGACTTTGTTTTAATCTCAGTTGTAAAGAAAGGTGAACTTGATTACTCAAGATTTCAAGTCTGTTGGATAACAGTATGCCATGTGTGCACTACAGCATTTTGCAGCACGGGTAGTATATGGAGTGTTTGTTGCATAGATTTTTCTATTGTTAAAGCAAACATAAAAAAAAAAATTTGAGATCATAACATTTATGCACCTACAAAACCAGAAATATTCCCCATAGCATTAATTACTGATAATTCAGTTTTCTTGCCTTTATTTGTTCATGTGTATAAGGCATAATGTTTCCCTGAATCTTTTGGTAGGGTCCGTCCTGGTGAATACTTGATTTTTGTGAAATGCTTGGCTCTGTTGATTTTACCTCATGTAAGAACAAGTTCTACGTAAGAAAGCGTTAAAAGTGGCACAATACCTTTTCAGAACTCTTCCTGAGTAGTGTGTGAAGTAGTGTGTGAAGACGAGCTGTGATCAGATGAGCACGGCAGGAAGAGCTGGTGGGTCAGGGATGTCACCAGCCCCTCACCTGGTGGGTGCAGCGGGGCCACACCTGGGTGTCCTCCAGCCACCTCGGGAACCTCCTCTGAGCAGCGGCGGCTGCGTGCGAGGAGCTTCTCGTGTGGCCGTAGCCCGCGCCCTGCTGAGGATGTTGGCTCAGCCCGCTGGGTTTGGCCGTGGCAGAGAAAGGGCGCGTGGGAGGTTTGCTCTGATGTCTTACCTGGGGACAGCCCGAGGTGGTCACTGCCTGCACCAGCACAGACTGAACCTGGCTGTCAGAAATGTCCCTGTTCAGTGCCTCTGAGCTGTGGGAGGCACTGCTGTCTCCCAGTGCCTTTGTGTACCCCTGGAGCAGGGTGTGAACACAGCTCCAGCCCTGGATAGGACTTGGTTTCAATCTTATTCACATGGTATGTTAACATCCAGCCAGCATAGTAACTGCTTTTAATGGTTTCGTGTTTAATAGTGATAAGTTGTGGGTGCACTCTGACCCTGCAACGTGCCTGATGACGTAGTGTCTGTGTACTCAGCCATCCTGCTTGTCTTTATGTTCGCTTACATTAGTTATACTGATTTTTCATTTGATTTAATTATGCAGTAGAAATAAGAAATCAAAGCTAATCACTTCTGCTTATGGACTTATTAATACTGTTAAAGAGTAAAATGATACTGAAAAGATATTTTTCACCATTTCAATATTGAAAAGAATTATCAGAACCTACGTTTTGTGTTGAATGAGAAAAGTATTCCCTTTAAATTAGCTTGCTTTTATTTTTTGCTAGGAGAAGGAAGTTTTCTGTTAAAATAATTGGTTATTTGTTTATTTGGAGGCATTAAAAATATATCTCTGAAGTTAATACTTTTCTTGCACTGTACAGAGTAAGCTATTTTGTGGCTTCAGGATAGACAGGAGGTTATGAAAGTTCAAAGATATGGAGGTGCGTTGGCTTAGGAAAGCAGTCTCAAAGAGTGTCCCATTTGTTGGTTGTCTTCTGCATTGCACTTGCCAAATCAACAGAAGTTAGTCTTCTGTAGAATACTGTTTGCTTTTTTGTCTGCTTTAGTTGCCAAGACACGAAGTTTAAAGAAGAGAGCTGTTCACTGGAGCAGAGGGTTAAAAAGGAGCCCATCTGTGCTGTCCTTTCCAAAGCCAACAGCCCTGCCCTGGTCGCTCAGGTAAGTTGCCTCCTCTGCAGCACCCTTCCCCTTTCACACCAGGGCTGGTCTTCAGGTTCCTGACATCCCTGCTGCACCATCTGCTTCAAATGCATACATGTACAAGTCACCGACAGAGATTAAATAGGATGATTTGATGAGGTTCCATTTTGAAATGTGTGCACGTGTCTCTTGCAGTCCTACATCACTTTTGCCGGTGTCGGCGGCCATGTGTGTCATGCAGAAAGCTTGGAATCCAGTTCCTACCTCCGTTAGTTAAACTCAATTCTGGATGTTTGCTGGGTGTACAAGTCACCGTTGTTTTTTACACTCTGAGTCCATCTCCCTGGGCAGCTCTGCCTGTCTTCTGCAGGAGAGCCAAGATGTTGCTGTGTGATCGCTGTTTGTGTGAATTCTTTGGGCCAACAGCTGTGTCGTCCAGGCCTCTTGGCTAGAAATGTGGGTGCCTAGTCCCAGACCAGGCTTTGTGCTGACATCTTTTGAGATAGAGCAGTGCCTTGGCAGTAGCTTATATGTAGCTGCCTTCATTTAGAGGAGGTGATAGCTTAGCTGCACAGCCTGAGAGAGGTAAGCTGGCCCAGCTATGGAAATAAAAGCAGTGCCACTGAACATGTTAACATTCACTTAAAATCTTGGTTTGTTTTCATGGTCAGATGCGATCATTGCTGCGGTTTCAGAGAGACAGAAGTAACAGCTTTTGTTAGGTCAAAAGCGCTAGTCTGGCCCAAATTAAACCAAAAGGATCCGTTATTTTATCAGTGTAATTTGTAAAAATATATTTCTCTGTTGTAATGTGAATAATGACTGTTCAAAATGTGTGCTGTACTCTGAAAGCTCTTCAGGAGCAGCACATCCTTAATCAGTCTTCTCACAAGATAAACCGAGTCATGAGAGATGATAAAGCAACAACTGCAAATGCTGGGAATGTTAAGGGTAATTGCAATTTAATCTCGACCGTGCAGTGATGTGCAAGAACAAAACAGAGTATGACTTCAGAAGCTGAAAGGATGACTTGTTTGTTTTCTCTCAAGTCATGTCTTCCATTTCTCTTGCCATTTCCTGAAATCATCTTTGTTATAAAGCTAATTATGGACAGAACAGCCTAAGATACAGCTCAGAAAGACAGATAAGCAAGTGCAAGGGTACTGGTGGGACCATGACCTTTTTCTGCAAACCAGAACTCTGAAAGGGGGATTTTCTTTTAGACAACAGCTGTTACCTTAGAGGAAGTGAGCAGGATGATTGATCAGTCTCCAAGTCAAACGTAGCTGGAGTGATGGATGTTGCAGCTACTTGAAAATGAGCCATAAGGACAGCGTGAGTCCCCCACTGTAGGTGTGGAAATGCACTTTGGCAGTATTGGCTCTCACAGAGTTGTTGCCTGGAAATCCGTTTTAAGGAATTGAAACAAGAATGTTGTTTGTAGTGATGCTCAGGTATTATGTTGATAACTGCTATTACACACACTGAACAACACCAGGTAAAAATCCATTTTAAAGGCAAAATGTTTTACAGTTTGCAGCTGTGAGTGAACTTGAAAAGAGACTGTCTCTTCATTTAATCTGAGAACATACTCTGTGTCCCAGCCTGGGTTTTTTTCAGTCTAGGGTTTGTAATCATTAAGTGATGTGATTAGCTAAATCGGGTAGTTTATTCACAGTGTGTGCCGTGTGTGTACATGGAAATTGCACTTTGCTGTGTTGTAAGACATGTATGTCTGGCATCTGAAGAAGATGGTGATGAAGTATGTGAGGATTAATATCCATTCTATTAGGAATCAATCCTTTCCACATTTCACAGGATGCCTCAGACTTGTGGATGTTTCAAATTCACTTCTCTTGCTGACGGACCTCTATGCTGCTGCTTTCCCTGTTTCTGGGGGACCCGTTTATATCTTTGACACCTCGTTCCCATACCTGTTTCATCCCATGTAACCTTTTGTCACCCTCGTTACTTTCTTAAATCCATTTCCAGGCTCCATTCCCTGGAGCAATTTCCACTGAGTGACACCATATGGACCATCAGAAGTCTTCTCAAATCACAGTTTAGGATGTCCAGTACATGGGTCTGTCAGGCTTCTGATGGTTCCATCTGCCAGTCCCCAGGACCTACATAATTTGAACGAGAGGGTTCCAGCTGGTCCATGGAACTCACAGTGTCCTTTGCTAGCTGTGAAAGCACTCAAGAACTGGACTTTGAGAAAAAAACGTTAACTCTTAGTTTCATTCCCCCCGCCCTTTATTCCCATTAGAGCTAAGGTACTCAGCATTATGGGAGAGAATTTTAAGTAGGACTTCTAGAAAACTTTCTCAAATTTTTGTGATGGTTTTCCTGGAAGGCCTCAAAGTGGTGTGGAGGAAGACTCACATGAAGACACTGGTTCTGAAATGCATGCACCTGCCCTGAAGAAGTGCTGCTGCTCTTGGAAGGATTCTCTTGCCAAGAAGGAAAATGTTGAAAATTGCCATGCCTTAAATAGGAGCAGACAGAGATCAACACTGTGCAGTCCTGAAAGTGCTTCTTAGCAGCAGTGCTTGGTGATTTGAATGTGTCAATGTGGTTCTTGAAAAAACAACTTTTACTGATTTTCTCCTGTGGTTCTTTCCAGTGAGGCAGGATTTCCCAAAGGAGTGTTCAGCAGTGGCGAGTGGCAGTAGCAGCTGGCCCAAGAAACTTCTTTATCACTTGCCTGGTGTGCACACACTATGTGTGTGTGTGTGTGTGTGTGTTGGGGGGGGGCACAGAAGTGCCTGCAGGTAGGCTACAGGGCTTGGTCCTTGGGGAATTAGTGACTCTTCACCAGTTCTACAACAAATTCAAGACACTTATTTCACATTTTTCACTGGCCCTCAAGATGGGAGAATTTGGCTGAACCTGTTCAATGGTAGTTGTAGAGTGCAAGAGAAGGGAGTGGAAGAGAGCTTCTGAAATATTCCAGGAATGGGGTATCCTGGGACGATATCCACAGAACTGGGATTGTTCAGCCTGGAAAAAAGGCTTAGGGGTGACCTAATTGCAGCCTTCCAGCACCTGAAGGGAGCTTAAAGGAAACACAGAGACTATTGACAAGAGCATGTAGTGACAGGACAAAGGGGAATGGCTTCAAACAGAAAAGAGAGAAGGTTGAGGTTAGATACTGTGAAGAAATTCTTTACTGGGATGGTGGTGAGGCACTGGCACAAGTTGCCCAGAGAAGCTGTGTGGATGCTCCATCCCTGGAAGTGTTCAAGGCCAGGTTGGACAGGGCTTTGAGCATCCTGCTCTAGTGAAAGGTGTCTCTGCCCACAGCAGGGCGGTTGGAATGACGTGATCTTTAAGGTCCCTTCGAACCCAGCCATTCTATGATTTCCTTAGTCTTCATCCTCCTTCAAAAAGTCATCTGTCTTCTCTGAACTCTTGCTTTCCTTTTCTGCCACTTGCAGACATTTGCTGTTTCTATCCAAGAGTAAAGGCTTGTTTACACTTTGCCTCTGCAGGGATATCAGAACAGGTTCACTGGGTATCTCTTGTACAAATCCTTTATTGAAGTGGCTCTAACTCATTTTGGATGTAAATTAAATCGATGTATGCTACATGAGCTCTAAGGAAGGGTGGCTGGCTCTAGATTTGATCCTGTTTACACTGAGACTATCCAAAATTCGTGTCTTTAATTCAGATGGAGCTTTGCCTCTGCAGGGTCACAGGACTGATTTCTTGTGAGCCCAGGGCTGGGAAGTTACGCTGAAGCGAGTCTTTATTGAAATGTCACTACAGCCGCTCCTGTGCAGAACCAGAGCCCCCTTTCCCCGTGCCCAGCGCTTCCTCGAAAAGCCGTGAATTTCCTTATTTATCCACTTATTTTGTCAGACTCCTGAGAACTGCAGATTGAGTGGCAGTCTGCTCCCAACCCTTAACGAGTTCGGTTTCCCACGCTCGGCGCTGCGGGGTCCCGGCGCTCCGGGAAGCTGCGTGTCCCGGTCACGGGTGGGACCGGCCCGCTCCGGGCAGATGCCGCTG